>QEPC01015058.1:644639-660517 GCA_003113815.1 Sphenodon punctatus
TGAACTTGCCGGCAATGGCGTGGAATTTTTTTTTAAAATCCAGGCTGGGCAGGGTGGGTGAGGGGTGTCCCCCCTTCCACCCATGCAGCATGGACTCGGGGAGGTTTTTTTGGTGGGTTTTTAAAAACTTTTTACATTACAGCCATTCATTTAAATGGCTGCAATGTAAAAAAAAATCCGGTACCCGGAATCCAGTAACCGGACCGGATTTACCGGGTTGAATCCGATAATGCAGGTATGCCCAGTACCGGCATTATCGGATACCGGAAATGCCGGTGATCCCGCCGCTACTACCCACAAAGTCCCAGTTATGTCCCTTCTATGCAAGCCTGAGGGCTGCCCCCTATGCCTGCCTTGAAGCCACTACAGGTTGGTCCTGTAATGCTGGAAACATGCAGTAGGCAAGTGAATGTGTCTGTCAGCCTTTTGGGTTGCTCCACATCCTCCCTCCTACAGCCTACCTCCCCCTGCCCCTGCCAGGTGCCTGCCTCTGACTGGCACTACATGTGCTGCTATTTATCTGAATAATGGTCTTCAAGGGGACAACTACAATTGCTTATAAAATTGGGTCCCTTTATCAAAGGGTGTTTTCAGATGTTACGATATCACACAACACACAACACCGTGGCGGGGCCAAAGGGCCCCGAACGATTGTTTGATGGGCGCCAGATGTTCACCACAGACAATCCCCAGCAGGGGACAATATTAACAACCCTTCTGGAGCTCCAACCCAGACTGGGTGATTTCAGACGTAACGGGGCTCGTTGGCCCCGTACCGAAATCACCCTGTTCATTCCCCGCCGGGGTCACCCCGGCACGCCGCAACAGACGTGCTGGGGGGATCCCGGTGGGGAATCTGGGAGGGGGCGGGGCCGTGCAGCACAGCGCAATGTGCAGCCGCACGGCCCTGCCCCCTCCATGCTCCCGCCACCCGCCCTTCGGGGAGATGGGTGGGCGGCGGGGCCAATGAGGCCGCCGCGTCCGGCCGAACGCGCCATGGCCAGTGATCCCGGGCCGTGGCGAGCAGCCAGAAGTGACTTTTCGTTGATCACGGGTGGGGATATCTTTCACCATGCGTCCACGGGAATTGGTTCGGCTAGCCCGGGAAGCGTGGTTGGAATTGGCCCCGCGTGGATGTTCACCATGGTGAACATCTGGCGGCTGCAAACAGATGTTCATGCCGCCTTGGCCCCACCGTGGGGCTCACCATGGTTCACTGTGGTTCAGCATGATCCCGTCACGTCTGAAATCACCCACTGTCTCCAAAAGGGTGGTCAAAGCAATTCCCAATGGGAAACAACAAAACATAATGACTGAATGCCAACCACCAGCCGGAATCAAGCAAAATGATTCCCAGCCAGGGACAAAACACGTAGCATCACGCCAGGCAAGGAGCAACAACACAGGCCGGGGAGGGAGATTTAAAGGGCACAGAGCAGCAGGGGGACATGGCGGGATGGAGCGAGGCGCAAGGGAGAGGAGAGCGGAGGGCAAGAGAGCAAGGGAGGAGGAGGTGGAAGGAGGCGCAGGCAGAGGGGGTGGTCGTGCTACACATGGAGGCAGTGGAGGGAGAGCACCAGCAGCTGCAGCAGCAGCTGGGACAGGCCACCCCGGAGACGACAACCGGCCCAGGGGATGAGGCACCCCAGAAATGGGTAAGGGGAGCAAGGGGGGGCAGCGGCACAGGGGCACCAAGGGAGGGTGGCAGGATGGGGTAAAGGGGGAGGTCCGTGGGGCTGAGGCAACCTGGCAACCAACGCGCCCCCCCCTTACGACCCACAGACACTGAAACAGACCCGGGAGCTGGAGCCCCTCGAGGAGATGGGCAAAGGGCATGCAGAAGAGGAGGAGGATCAGGACCAGGACCAGGAGGGCCCATGCGGGAGGAGGCCTTACCACCGAGGGGGGAAATGGGGGCACAGGGAAACCCAGGACTTCATTAGGAATTGGGGGACCCTGGAGCACCAACTGGAGCTAGCTGTGAACCAGCGGGATGAGCACGTGTAATAGGAGATCATGCGGTACATGGCGGCGGCGGGGCACCACAGGAAAGTGGCCCAGTGCCACTTGAAGGTCAAGGAGCTCAAGAGGGGGTACAAGGCCATCAAGGTCAAGAACCAGCGGTCCAGCCATAGAGCCCGGACTGCCCCCTACTATGACGCCCTGGACCGCATCCTTCACATGAAGGGCTCCATTGTCACTCCATGCCTCATGGGGAGCGCCATGCTTCAGGGCAGGGAATGGGCCGAGGTACCCCCTCCCCTCACTGCCCACGAGAAGGCACCGGCTCCAAGTGCCCCTCCCTCCAGGAGGAACGCCCTGGGACCTCGGGGATCAGCAGCCCCCTGCGCGCACCAGCCCCGAGAGCCCCCATCCTATCTCGAACACAGGGGGATACGAGGCTGGCACACAGGTCACCCCCAGTCAGGGGACACATGGGGACCACAGCAACACCGAGGGTCCGGCCTTGGAGGATTCAGACACTGACATCGAGGGTAAGCAAGCAGGTGGGAGGGGGGGACCGGTCTGGAGGGTATGGGCCGAGAGGGGAAGGGGGCCACCCCCAGCAACCCCTGACACCCCAGACCATGGAAAGTGGGCCAGGGGGCCACTGGGGGACATGTTATGATGACCACCCCAATCACCACCCCAACCGTCCCATATCTTCACAGGTCATGGCATGCCCCAGCACCCGGAGCAGGCAGGCAACAGGGATGGCACTGAGCAGCCCAGGAGCAGCCAGAAGTCCCAGGTGAGGCCACTCAATGACTGGGGGAAGTGGGGGCCATGGGAGGCTGGGCAGAGGGACCCGGCCCATGTGGTGCAGGGGAGAGGGGATCCAAACACAGGGGGTCATCGGGGGAGAGCACCTGCCAGCCACCTGAGGGGGGGGAAGGACCCCTCAGTCACAGTACAGGATGGGGGCCGGGAGGCTGGGGCGCCTAACCAACCCTGTACCATGCACCCCAACAGGGCAACCCACCAGGTCCCAGCAACCCGGCCCTGTGCTCCCAGCGCATCAAATGAGGGAGCACTGAGCATGGGTACAGCACCGGAGGGATGAGCAGGTGGAGGACATAGTCCGCAGCACCACCGAGCAGGGCGAGTGGATGATAGTGGCCATCGACCGCATGGAGGCAGCCACCGAAAGGGCTGTGCAGCAAGCGGAGGCCAGGGACCGGAGGCTGCAGGAGGAGGTGCACCTCGAACGGAGGCAGGAGTGCTGGAAGCACAGCAGGCAGGTGGAGGTGTTTGGGCGGCTGGAACAGGCCATCGACCGAATGGTGAGGGAGCACTCTGCCAAGATGGACCAGTCCCATGACATTGGCACTTCGCTGCTCCTGCATGCAGGGACCATGAGTGCCTATGTGATGGCCACTGCCCCATCGGGCAACCTGCCTTCCATGGCCCTGATGCCGGGCCCCTCGGCACCCCCACTGCCTCCACCACCACCCCCGCTGCCAGCATGCCCGCTGGGGCCGTGCATCCGCCTACCAGTCCCTGTAGGCCTCCGGAGGGAGCAGCCACCCATGGGGGCCCTCCAGCCCCAGGTCTGCCCGCCCTCCCAACACTGCCTGCCCCTCAGGACATCGAGGCCTCCCAGGATACTGTTGAGGTCATGGACAGTGGGAGGGAGGGGAGCTCACAGAACTCCACGGCAGCCACAGGGTGACCAAGAGGGAGGCCCCAGAGACATGCAGGTCATGGGGGAAGGGGGGGAAGGGGGCGAGCAGCGTGTGGGGAGGGGACACGGCACTAGGAGGTGGTTGGTGGTGTGAAGTGTAGGAGGCAGTCACAATAAATGCATGGGCACTACAGTGGCAGTCCTGTATCTGTTCATGGGGGCGGGGGGCATCTAGGGTGGCATCCAGAGCACTTGTGGGGGACCCGAGGTGGTGGAGACGGTGGTGCTTGGCCTCATGCCTCGGCCTCCCGGATGATCCACCTAGCCAGGGCAGCACGGATTTGCTTAGCATACCGGTACTCCCGCGAGTTCTCTGCGTTCACATAGAGAGGCACAGGGCCGGGAGGGCACCAAGGCACAGGGTAGTCAAGGGCAGCCCCATCAGTCTCGCACACGTTGTGCAGCACACAGCAGACCCCAATCACCAGGGCCAAGGTCTCCACCGTGTAGTCCAGCCGGCCCACGAGGCACCTCCAGTGCTGCTTGAGGACCCCGAAGGCCCTCTCAACCATGGTCCTGCTTGCACACAGGCAGGTATTGTACAGTGCCTCCACAGGGTTCCTTGCGACCGGGTATGTCTTCATCAGTCACCGGGTGAGTGGATAGGCCGGGTCCCCCAGGATGCAGGGGTGCATCAGCATCGCAGTACATCCTGGCATAGAAGGGAGAGATGGTCATGATCTAGGCATCGTGGTTGCGCCCAGAGTGGCCCATGTAAATGTCTATGAACCAGCCCCGGTGGTCCACGACCGCCTGCAGCTGCAGGGAGTGNGCCCATGTAAATGTCTATGAACCAGCCCCGGTGGTCCACGACCGCCTGCAGCTGCAGGGAGTGCTACCCATGTCGGTTGACATATTGCGAGGCCTCCCCATTGGATGGGCGGAGGATCTCAAATGTGGGTGGTGTCGAGCCCATGCAGTTTGGGAATCCTCCAATTGCGAAGCTGGCCATCACGGCTTCCTGGTCCACCAGCTGGATTGCTCGGTCCAGGAGCATGCCCTCCAGTCTCCACCACCTCGCAGATGTCCCGCAGGATTCCAGCAACGTTGCTCACCCTGACGCCAAAGTGCTGTCAGACAGACCTGCAGGAGTCGGGGGTTGCTAGGGCCCAGACCCCGATGGCCACCCGATGGACAATGGGAATGGGGCCCCGCATGGGGCTGTGCTGCCGCTCCAGCCAGGGTGTTAACAACTCCGCGAGTCACAGGAGGCAGCATCTGTCCATCAGAAAGTGCACTCTCCAGGCGGCCTTGTCCCACTGAGCCAGCGCCCTGGCCCACCAACCCTCTGCCCGCTCTGTGACCCATACCTTCCGGGCAATGGGCGTAGTGAGCTGGGCAGCGCAGCCCATGGTCTCCCTCTGGCACTGGAGCTGGGCGGCCACCTCGCAGAGTGCAGCAGCCTGCTCCCGGCCACGGAAGATGGCCTGTCTGGCTGTCCTGGAAACCTGCTGGGCCCTGAGCTGGGCCAGGGAGCGTCTGCGCCCATGGTGGGCTCTCCGGGCTCGAGCAGCACTCCTGGCCATGCACACCTGCAGCTGGGCCGCCAGGTGCACCTCTGCAGTCTGGATGCGCAAGGGGTCCGTGTGCGAGTGGCACCATTCTGTGCAGACTGCTAGATGCATCCCGCAGGCGCCCAGACGTCCCAGCTCCATGGTGAATGGTGCCCTGGGTGGGTTGGAGCCACACCCATTGTAGGCTGGTGCCTGTGTCGCCCCACCCCCAGGTTGCAACCTTGAGACTGGGCGGGGGGCCCTGGGTCACCTCTGACCACCACCCCCGGCCGGCTGGCCCGGCTCCTGCAGGGCGACCAGGGCGGGGTGGCAGTGAGCACCCTATTGCGCACACCTGTGGTCCCTGCATGGGGGCTGGCACATGGTCTAGCCTGCGCCCGGGCATGCGGGCAGCAGCTGCATTCCTGTCATCACCTCCCACCTCTCTGTGTTGGCTGCCTATTGTCCTCGCCGCCCTGATTAGTGTGTAGGCTGTCCTGTATGTGTGCTTGGTTCCAGCATCTGGGCTGGGTCCGCACCGCATGCCTCACTCATTTGCCGTGTCCTGTTGCAGCCTGTGGTCTTATCACTTGGCCTTGGAGCTCCCCTGCTTCCCCTCCTGTCCCTCCAGTGATTGTGGGGCCCCTCTTTCCTTGCTGTTATTATCCGCCACTTGCTGGACCATGACTGGCAGTGCTTCCCTAGGGCTCGTGGGCCCCACCACCCCTGGTGCCTCCCATAGCTGGACCTTCTGCAAGACCATGGTCCTGTGTGACCTGTGGCATTCCCCAGCTGTGCAACTGCTCCTGAGATACCCAGACAACCTCACAGGTGCCTATGAGAGTCTGAGCTCCGGCCTGTGCTACTTTGGCTATGAGGCGAGCGCCCACGATTGCCGGCTGCATGCGGAGACGCTGGGCCTTCACCCCTTTCCTGATGGGCGCATCCCAGAGATGAGGTGCTCACATGTGGGGTGGTCGGCGGTGGAGACCGTGTCTTCTCTCTCTGTGTGCAGCCTGGCCACCTACACGACCTGTCTGGCGGAGAGGGGCCCTGCCCTGACCGTGTCCTTCTTTGGCTGTGTTCATGGGGCCCGTGGGTACCAGCGGTCACATGCAGTGGTCTATCACTGCCTGTTGGAGCTTGGTCACCTTCCATGGCCCCCAGCTGACTATGGCTTGTCGGAGCCCACCGGGGTGGAGCTGACAGCGCTGACTGCCGTGTGGTCCCGATCTGATGTCCAGGTGGGGCTCGCCATGCAGGATTCCTTCGAGGCGTACTACCTCATCACCCACCACATGTCTGCACTGGGATACCACTGGGGCATGCTCCAGTGGACCCACTTCATGAACCTGGTTTGTCCACCCAGCCCTGGGCCCCTTCCTGGCCCCTGCAGCTGGCTGTGAGGCCCCCTGTGCCTTCCGGGCCCTGGATGATGTCCCTGCTGTGAGCTCCCACCTCCACCCTGATGACGTGGGTCGCTGCCCACTCCCTCCCTGCTGTCCGGGGCATGCTGCTGTGCCGGCCGGTTCCTGGGTTTTTGCTGCCCCTGCCTGTGCCTCCGGGACCCCTCCACACCCTGCCCCCCCGTCCGCCTCTGCAACCGTTTTTCTGCTTCATGGCTGCCTTCTCCTGTGGCTGTGTCCTGATCTCCGAGGAAGCTCCCAGCACCCCGGGTGCTTCTGTCCTTCTTAGCCCGGGCGTGATCCCTCTTGTGCCCGTGGGCCCCCTCCGCCAGCCTTGAGTGACTCTGTGACTGTGGGGTTCTGGTTGGACTGGCTGTTTTTCTCTTCAGCTCCGGCTTGCCTCCATCCCATCCATCGCATCCTCGCCGGCGTGTGGGGTCCCTGACAGCCTCCTGGACCATCCCCGGGCTGCTCCCTGGTCCGTGTGGCCTCCCCCTGTGTCTCTGATCTGCCTCTGAGGGGTCCCCTCATTCCAGGACTGCCTGTGTAGCTGTGGGGGTGCCCGTGCAGGCTGTGCTGTTGTGGGGGTTCTGGATGCTGTTCCCCATGTCCTGCCCTGCCCTGGGTCAGGTCCCCTCTCCTCCCTGTCCCTGTCCCTGCCCCCCTCCCTCCCCCCTGTGCCCATTGTGCTGTGTGTGCTGTCTGTCCTGCTGTGTTCCCCTTTCCCTTCCTTTCCCATGCAGGTGTGTATGCGCCCGGGCATGTGTTTGTGCTGTGTGTTCCACTGTGACCTCGTTGTCTCTGTGCCTGCTGTGTGTGCTGCCTCAGCGGGTCTTCTCCCTCCTCCCCTCTTTTCCCATTTCCCTTGTGTGGGCATTTCCTTTTGGCACTTTTGGCTTCATTTGCCCTCTGTCGGCTATGTCTGCCTCCCGCCCCTCCCCAGTGCCTTCTGGGTGTTTTGACCATGGTCCGGAATCAGCGTCACATCTGTTGCACTGCTCCAGGCCGTGGTCTTTCAGTCTGATTCCCCGCCATGGTCCCGGTCCCATCACGTCTGTTCGGGCCCTTCCTGGACCACGGGGGTGGTTGGACGGTTCGCCACCGCTGGGAATCCACCGTGGTGAATTGGGACCGCATAACTTCTGAAATCACCCAACATGTCCTTTAATTTTGCATAGATGACAGGAAAGGTGTATAATACATATCTGACAAATATCTTGTAGAAAGGATGGAATATAAACATGTTACAACTGGAAATGTATTTTCAAGTTAATGTCTTTTACCATCAGGACCCTTTATCCAATCTTTCTGAGAATTGGCAAGAGTGTTAAGCTTGTGGAGGGACATAATATTCACAGGTTTCATGCAAATTGGATAGAAGATAAAGAAGTTGTAGCCATGAATGTATATGGAGCTTTTTGTAAAATCACAACATTCAATTGCTTCTAGAATCAGTCCCCTTTAATCAATCTTTTTGAAAATTGGTATACATAGTTCCCTCTGTTGGGGATACAATCCTCCCAAGTGTAATGAGAATTGAATAAGAAACAAATAAAGTATAGCCAGAAATATGTTTTTCAGTGTTTTCCCATTATTAAAAAAACAAAATTTCGTTTTCATTTTTTTTTTATTTTATTTTTTTCATTTTTGTTTTTATAATAACAAAAATGAAAAACACAATTTTCATTTTCTTTATCATAATAACAAAAATGAAATGCACACCGCTACTGAAAACACCGACTGAGAACTTGGAAACCCATGTTTTCACCATATAGAGGGAACTGATTAAAGTTTATGCAACCAAGGGAAAAACTAAGACTCCTTGAAATAATCCTTCCTGCACAAGACCTAAGACTGTACAAAACATTCATCTCTGATCTCCACAGTTCTCAGTTGAACTTTGCTTGCGAATTGTGGAGATGAATCTTCTGCTAACTTTTTTAAGCTAAAAGAAGCTTTAAAAATCTTTCTTCTCTTTTAAAAATAAATTTTCACAGTAAAAGAAAACAAAAAGTTGTTCATCAGCAGGGGGTGCATTACTGTTACAGATTTTTTTCATTATGCAAAGCACTATCCTATCTGCCAACATGAAAGGTTCAATGGTTGTGAATTTGGGGTTTATGAAGAACAAGACACATGGGGCAACCATGCCAGTGTAACCTGTGGTGGCATATACAGTTCTGATAAATCATATGGAAGTTTGCATGAGCATGTATGAACACATCAAGCGTAAGTGGTGTCACCTATGGGCTCTCAATCAGATGATCCATAAATGGAAAAGGCAAAAGATTTTTGGATAGGCTTAGCTGCCCATGCAAACAGTTTCCAATAAAAAGTGTAACACACTTTGTCTTATTTTTTAAGGCCCTGAACAGTATAGGCCCTAGCTATATTTGGGACCTGCTCTTGGTGCCTCAGACGGATGGGTATCTGCTCTCAGAAGCCACTCGCTGTTTGGGGAAGCCCGCGATCACACCTTAAGTTGGCAGATGACCAGGCCTTTGCTGTGGCGGCCCCTCAGTGGGGCACTCCCTCCCTCCAGATGTCTGTCATAATTCCTCCAGCCTCACCTTTAGAAAGCACCTGAAGACTTATTTATTTCCAGGTGCTTTTAAAATCGACTGCTAGTTTCCTAATATGTGTCCTTTCCCTCTCTTTTTACCTTGTCCTTTTAAATGACTTTAAAATGGATTTTTATTCTAAATATATTTTCTATTGTTATTTTATGACATAAAGCATTCAGAGTACCATTTTGGTGGAAGGGGTGCTATAGGAATAAAAAATGATTAAGAATTATTATTATGTTCCTCCCATGGATTATTAAGTTTTCCACATCTGTAGTACATACTCCTTAGTAGCTCTTATGTAGAATCTTGGTGCATTCACACATGATGCTATAATTAAGTTCTTGGGGAGCATACCCTCTCATGAAATGCCAGTGTCAACCAAGGGTGGGCGGTGATTCCTGGAGGTGGGGGAAATTACCACAAAATAAACATTTGGATATGACTGTACTATGTGATAATACATGCAACTTGATACCCCCCTACAAGGTACTTCTGTGTAGTAAGTACCTTATATGCACATCACATCTGAATATTCATAGGCTACCATATAGTTACTTTGAGAGATACACATTTCATTTCATTTCATTTATTAGGATGTTAGCTTATGCCATAATCCATAAATTATAAAACAATGATAAGGTACAAAACAACTCACAGCAAGGTACAGTAAGATACAAGAAATACATCACCAGACTAAATGAACAATTTATGCGATACAAATTTATGCCTCTGTTCCTCAACCCCAAAAGCAAATAGGCCTAGGGACGTATCTAAGAGATACTAAATGGTATCGTTAGCCCCATGTCATATCTGAACAACCACTGTCTTTCAGAGATGTTGTACATATAAGCTCCTATGCAGTACAGGGGCATAGCAAACATGGAGCAAGGAGGCTCAGTTGAGCCCGGGCTCTGCCTTCCAGGAAGGTCTTCTACAAGAATCCTGAGCACACCTAGAAAATGTTCAGAGTGGACAAACTAAGGAGTGAGGCCAATATGGACCCCACTCACTCCAAACATTTTCTCGTAGCTCACGGGCTGCTTGCAGAGGGCCCCGCCAAGAAGGAAAGGTTCAGAGTGAGCAGGGGTAGAGTCAGGACCCTGCCGACACTCACCTTTCTTCTTGGTGGGATTGCTGCAATTGAGGGGTGGCATTACTGGGAGCCACACTTTGCCGGGGGAGGCCAAGTCTGGCTGGGAACATTGGGAGGGCTACCACTTAGAAAGACCCTGTCCCATTGTCCTTGGGGGAGACATAATTAGGACAGGAGCCTGGCCCTCCACAGCCTTACTATACCTCTGATGCAGTAGCCTTGGATATGATGGTAGGGGTAGTAAGGAATTGTACTCAGAGGCAGCTATACAGGGTGCAGCCTCATGAGACTCAGTGGGCAGGCTACCAAACCTTGGGCAGCCTGTTCTCAGTCTGGGAAGCTGTGCCACACGATGCTTGCGGGAGGTGGGGAAGACCATCTGATCAACTCCCTGTGTGGACCCTACAATGTGGCGGCTGCACTTGCCAGTCACAGAGCCGCACAGGGATCGGGCCCTCGGCAGCTTGTCTGGTTGCACCCACACTGATAGCTATCCCACATCACGTTATGGGGTAGTGAGTAGGACTGAAACGAACGTTTGCTTTTTTCTCTCATTTGACAAGACTCGGTTTATCCTGGGGATGGTGAATGAACCAAGAATTGGCAGTGTTTCACTGTGATTCTTGATGAGAAACAGCAATTAAATAAAAAAAACCAAACCTTTTAACTCACTGTGAGCTTCGGTGGGTCTTGGCAGCAGGAGAGCCTCTGCTTTTTCTGGGGAAGCGGGTGGGGTGTCCTGCCGGAAGGTCAGCTGGCCAACACTGAGTCCAAAAGCATCTTTGAGCTCTGCACAGTCAGCTTGTTAAGCTCCCAACACCACGCTGGGAGTTTGGGGGGTGGGGGCAGTCCCAAAGATCAGGTTGCCAGCCAGCGTGCTATGCTGGGAGCTTGGTGGGGCCTGAGGAGCTGGCCTACCAGGCAGTGTGGGGGTTGGGACTAAAAGCCCCAGCAGCCTTTGCGCTGACTTTGAGTATTGTTATGTGAGGCTGGTATGAGTAGCATGTGGTTTAAACAAGCCTTCTCTAGCCTCTCCTGCTCAAAAGCACCAGCTGTCTACAAGCCCCAGGCCAGCAGCCTTTATGGGAGCCAACCTCAAATAATAGCCAGAGCCAGCACAAAGACTTCTGGGATTTGCAGTCTCAAGCCCTGTGCTGCCTGGCCCAGGGCCGCAACAGCTCCTTGGCCCCACTGCTGAGTTCCCAGTGTGGCACACTGGCTTGCAAGTTGATCTTGGGGGCTGTGCACCTTCCAAACAGAAGAGGCTTCCATGCTGGCTGGGCTGGCTCCTCGCCCCACCCCCACCCTGGCTTAGAGCTTGCAGCTACTCCTGGACTCAGCACAGGCCAGGCCAGCTGATCTTCAGGCCGGGCACTCACCCTATCCCCCCACCCCAAAGAAGCGGAGGCTCCCCTGGAGTTCACAGTCAGTTTATTTATTTTTAATTTTCATATTTTTTAATTTAATTTTCATAGCCGCCCCAAGCTGTTAGCAGGAGGGGCGGGATATAAATTTAAAAAATAAATAAAATAAATATTTTTTTATTAAAAATAATTTGCTAGTTTTTTGAGAGTTTGTATTTTGAGAGTTCGTACCAGGACTGAGACCTTGGTCCTGGTGTGCGAACAAATGAAAATATTTGTGAGAAGCAAAATTGCTTTTCATTTCAGCCCTATTAATGAGAAGTAACTACTGCTACTACATAGAAGTTGTCACACATGAACACTGTATGGAGAAAAAAAATTCTATATATTCCACATTCCCCTCTGAGGATCTCCTTTTGCTTCCTTGCTGTGTTTATCATAGACTTATCCTGTTGTCAACACACTGTGTTGACAACAGGATAAGTCTTGATGACTCAAGAGATAGCCTACACCATGCT
Source organism: Sphenodon punctatus (assembly GCA_003113815.1). Taxonomy (NCBI): domain Eukaryota; kingdom Metazoa; phylum Chordata; class Lepidosauria; order Sphenodontia; family Sphenodontidae; genus Sphenodon; species Sphenodon punctatus. The sequence goes on from QEPC01015058.1 coordinate 656,766, forward strand.
CGTGTTGCAGTGATGTGTCACTGAGTGAGCATGCACTTTAATTGCGTATCTCTCATGGACAGTATCTCCTCTACATCAGCCTCGGCCTCTGTTCTGTCTGTAAAATTGCATTGCATTGCTTACATCAGGCCTGTCCAGCTAGTCTGTATAAAGTGGGAGTTCCTGCCTCCTCTCCTGAGGACCTAGAACTAAGGCCAGCTCCTGTTCTTAATTACACCATGTAACAGATTCGCCCCAGCTCACTTTCTGCACAAGGGTCTGTACTGTGGGTCTGTGCCTCAGTTTTCTCCTCCAGGCAGTCTCCAGTCTCAGTTCTCCATAAAAACAGTGGTTTTTTTATTCTGGTTTTGCAATACTTTCACTCTCAGTTGTTTACCACAGGACTCCACCCAGGGTTCCTCCACCTCCTGACAATGGACTCAGTTTTTCATAGCTCATCAACACAAACATAAAGAAGTCTCTCAAACATAAAATCTCACAACAACCCCCTATTCCAGAAATCCCTTCCAAAGCCCTTCCCTGACCTTAAGGCACAATTTCTAGCCATTTCCCTGGGATCTGCTTCCCTGACAATCTCTCTTACAATAAACTGAGGCTTTTTTATTCTCCCCAATGGTCAGATGACTTCACCATGCACTGCTGATGACCATCACCATCTCCCTCCAACAGCTGAGGAGGTTTACAGGCCAGGAGAAAGGGAGCGGAGCCCATTAATTAAAAGTTGCAAGGCCAGCTCCCTCTGCTACACATCAATCAGTGTAATCTGATTGTATTCTATTCCTTCGCTCCAGATTTACACTAATATAACTGAGAGACCCATATTCTTAGTTTGAGCACAGCACATTGTAGTTAGTACTGAGCCAAGTTAATAAATGAAGTGGAAAAAACAAACACAACGTTACCACATTTTCAAACATGTACCAAGTTAATCTGAAATGGGATTTAGTGGGAAAATAAAACAGGTTAGTTTAACATCATTGCAGATGGTCCTCATTTAGTTTTTGACAAGGAATGTAAGCACTAGTACATTAGAGTTCAGGTCTCTTAGATGTTGATATATGTCCATTGTATTTTCATGCAATACCCACTTTGGTCAATCAAGGCATTCATTTATACATCAGCACACACCCCAGCGTTTATGTAAGGAATGGACTCTTCCAATGACAGTGGGGTATGTTTTTTTATTTGGTCTAGGTTTCGTGTTGCTTCTTAATTTTAGAACAATGCCTGAATATCCTTTCAAAGCCCAGATAACCTTCAAACACCTCATGCCAAGTACTCCCTGATGTGGGGAATCCTCTGTCTCTGGCCACAAAGCAGTTGTGGGGGTGTTTGTTGCTGTCAACACTGACAGGCAGATCACCCAGGCTCCATGGTCCCAAGCTTGGTCTTTTTCAGTTCCCTTGTTGTGAGCATGGAAGGCACCACAGCAAAGGTGAGTTCTGTGCCATCAAGGGTGTGTATGTGTCTCTATCCCACCCCTTTTCCATGCACCTTGTTTATCAGAACTCCACTGATCCCACATCCAGGAGCACACCTGCCCATAGTAGAATTACGTCACCATGCATGGTGGTTTCTGTTCCATCCGTCTTGTTACAAAATTTAACATTGATTGTTAAACATTTCCTTCAATGTCCCCGATCCCCTCACCTCAGTTAACCCTCCATCAAAAAATCAGTCAGTTGTTGTAAACTCACCAAAGCCTCAGAAATAATCAAAAACCAGTGAAGGATGCGAAGTTTTAAAGGCTGGTCAACTCCAGGAGGGATTTCTGAGTTGGAAAAATCATAGTAAATTGCCCATGCCAGCAACAGGATTAAAGGAACAATAAGTATTTCGATTAGCACAGTGACCAATGAATAAGGAAGCTCCATTTCGCCTCAGTCAGGAATGGATGGTGTAGTCAGGGATCTGGCTGGCTTGATTCTTCAAGTACTTGTAAGTTCCAGCTTCAGCAGTCTTCTGGGGAGGTAGCCAGCCTGCACTTTGAGGAGCTATAGTCCACTACAGACTAGTCTGTAAACCACAACTGTGTAACAGTAATGCAGAAAGCTTCAGAGTATTGAGTAACTAGTCATTCAGACAAGCACTGTTGACAGACATCACAAAAGATTTCATAGCTGTTTGGGTAGTCTTGCCAATAATTGCCAGTTAGAAGACTGGAAGTAAGATTGAGCAAGATGAGTTTGCACATGTCCAAACGGCTTAGTCAGCTTCCGGGGAATACATGTGCTGAACTAGGGTATGAGAGTATAGAACAAATAGTTTGGCGGCAATTTATTTAGGCATGTGTGTCTTGCCATGTGACATGCAGATTTATTCACTGAAAGACAAAGCAAGGTAAATATGGTAGCAAAGTCTGGGCAGTGCCAGATGTGGTGGGTGTCTACTTGCATAACCCCAAAGAAGGCTGGGAGGAAGCACTTAATTTTTGGCTCTGCTGGTCATTTCACTATGAAATATTATTATGACCATGCCTGAACTCTTCAGAGGTTTGATTCAAATGAGGATCCCAAGACTGATGTCATATTTTTCAGACATTTCTAAGATCTGGGTGGTTCCTGTCTGTTAGGGATGGGACACCAGGGAGAATACCTGATACCGGATTTATCGGTATCAGATCTCCCCGGTATCAGATTTATCAGTATCGGATCTCCCCAGTATCAGATTTACCAGTATCAGCATATCGGATTTTTAACATTGGCCGCTTTATGCAAGGTCCGTTGTGAACAAGGCCCCAGTTATCTGGGATTTAATATCGGATGGGGCCGTGGACCTCACATGTATCACGGAACCTGGCTGGACAATCTGGCCAGTCCAACTTTGGCGGATCTCGTTCCGGCCGGGTATGCCGTGCAGCATCAGCCCCGCAAGGGTGGCTGGGGAGGTGGTGTAGCTATTGTTTTTAGAGAGGAGTGGCCTGTTAGGAGGTATTCAGTTTGGGAGATTATGGGTATTGAGGTCCTTCATGTGGTGTTCGATTTGGCCAGGGGCAACCTAGGAGTGCTGCTGGTGTACCGGGCCCCTTCCTGTCCGGCGGCATTCCTTATTGCTCTAGCAGAGCTGGCCTCAGAGGTGGTGTTGTGCTCCTCCAGGACTTTGGTTCTGGGGGACTTCAACATCCACGCCGATGCCGGCCTTGTTGGGGCAGATCGAGAATTCATGGCTGCCATGGCAACCATGTACTTGCCCCAGGAGGTTATCTGCCCAACCCACGTGGCGGGGACATACCCTCGACCTGATCTTCGGTTCTGGCCTTGAGGCGGGGGGTCCGGTTGTGGGGGAGGTTACAGCAGTGCCCTTGTCATGGATGGACCATTATCTCCTTCAGGCCAGTCTTCTCGCGCACCCCCTCCAGAAGGGGAAGGGACCAGTTAGGATGGTCCGCCCTCGGAGGTTGATAGTTCCCAGCGGTTCCAAGAGGTCCTGAGGGAGTTAACCTTGGACTTGGATGGCCACTCTGTGGATGAGCTAGTCCAGCATTGGAATAGCTTGCTGGAGGAGACCATTGACAGGGTGGCTCTGAGACGCCCTCTGCCTCGGTCTCGTCACTGCAGGACCCCTTGGTTTACTGAGGGGCTGCGGTGTATGAAGCGTGTAGGCAGGAGGCTAGAGCGACGCTGGCGTCGGACTTGATCTGACTCCGACCGTCTTCTCCAAAGGGCCCATTTACAGTCCTATGTTGAGGCTGTGAGGACGGCAAGGAAGGAGTTCCTTGCTGTCCTCATAGCATCTGCAAAGTCACGCCCAGC
>QEPC01015058.1:666551-678074 GCA_003113815.1 Sphenodon punctatus
GGCAGGGACCGTGTCTATCTTATTCTCTGTAAAGCACCAGGTACATCGCTGGTGCTATATAAATGCTAATAATAATAATAATATAATTAATAAATATATATTTCTTGACTGGTTCATCCTGAAATTTATTATAATTGGCATGATTGAGGGGTGATTAGTGGATGCCCATGTCATAGCATCCTCCTCTTCTTCAACAGTTAAGCATCAACCCTTGTACAGGGTTCTGAGAATATTGACAAGGAAAGGAGTTGGAGGTAGTGCTTGACCCATTCATTTGCGCGCAGGATCCACGGGACATGGGATTGGCCCCACTGAGAGCCCATTCAGACTTGTGTTTAAATCACACAGCTGCCTCGGCGGCATCGTGCAATTTAAAGAACCCCGCACTTCCGGGTTGGTGTGAATGCGGTGAGCGCGCACATTTCCAGCTAGCCCGAATTTTTGGAGCACGGTTTGAAAAGCTGCTCGGAGCAACTTTTCAAACGGCGCCCCAAACATTCGGGCTAGCTGGAAATGTGCGCACTCACCGCATTCACACCAACCCGGAAGTGCGGGGTTCTTTAAATCGCACGATGCCACCGCCGCAGCGGTGCAATTTAAACACACGTCTGAATGAGCCCTTAGTATTTCTTTCATGAATATCTGTCACAGTTCTTTTCAGATTTCAACTACAATTATTTCCCTGCACTTTTTTCAAGGACTATGGAGGTCCTGAGAGTTCAGACATGTTCAGGTCATCATCTTCAAACTCATTGCCCTGTGAAGAGGAGCAGGAGCACTTTTCATAATGTTGGGTTTTAACACATGAGAAGAGATGCAGCCAGAACCTGCATCCATGGAGTCCCCACACCTTGTGGCAGCATTGGGAGCCTTTCAAATGGGCAGTTCCTGGTGCGTAGTAGATGGGCTTGTGCCAGCCACCACAGATAATGCTAGCAGTGCACACTCTCCATGCCCCCCCCCTCCCCATCTGACAGCTGGACACCTGCTTCAGCAATCTCACTGTCCCTAGGCTGCCCAGGGACAGCAAGATCACCGGCACACACACACACACACAGCCGTACTGGCTCTGATTGAAAGGGGGGGAGGGGTTCACAGCCAGGGAGGGCTTCTTCCCTGGCCATGACCCCCACCCCCACCTCCCTTCCAAGACCACTGCTCTCCTTTCCTAGCAGGAAAGGAGAGCAGTGTGGATCAAAGCCAGCGTGCGGTCCCTCTGGATGAGCCACACAGATTCTGTTATCCCCTCAATTCTTTTCCTGAATGGAGAGGGGATTACAGGATCTGTGTGGCTCTTCCAGAGGGGACACACACTGACTTTGATCCCTGCTCCTCAACTTTCCCACCAGGAAGGAGACAGCAGCTGTCTGTGTCATGCACCAATGGGGAGCCTGGGGGGAAACTGGAGCCAAAAAGGAGAAACAGAAGGTTCAGGGTAAAGGACAAGATGACTCAGGACAATAATGCTCACAATAGTCAGGTAAATGTTCCCTTGGGATCATGGGGCAGCACTGCTCAAAGGCTTGGGCTGAAGATGATTATATGGAATGCAGTACCTTCCAGAAAATGAGGAAGGAAAAACCAGTGAGAAATCAGAAGAGAACTTACAGGGACTAAGACAGGTACTCGGGGAAGGTCCTAAGCTACAAGGAATGAGGGTAGAGGGAAGAGGAATCAAATAGACCAGAGCAGTGAAAGAATACCAGCTACCTCATAACATAGGCAGTACATTACAAGAGGAAGTACACTACAAGAGAACTCCAAGCTCCAAGCAACACTAGGGTGACAGTCATAGACCTGAAATGAAAAATCTCAGTGAGTGCTCCTTCCATCCAAAGCAGAGCATTTTCTGAGATTTGCATGATGCAGAAACTTATCAGCTATCCCACTGTTTTTGCCATTTTCCGTTATCTTTTCCAAGTTGAACAGGGCGGCTACAGACTCGTCCCAAGCCCCATGGGTGTTCTTTGTATACCTCTGGGAGCTGTAGAGATTAAAACTTGCTGGATAAGCACCGGGGAAGTGCTGGAGATTGCCATAAAAGTGCTGTAAAACTGTCATAAATTTTCTGGGAAATGAAAGTCCCAGAAACTGACAAAAAAGCCTCAGAAACTGACAAAAGTGATTAAAAAGTCACAGAAAGTGACCAAAAATGTCCTGGAAAGTGATGGGGAAAATTGGTGGATGTACAGAATCACTGAAAACTGATGACGTACCAATGGACACTTGCAAGCACTCCTGAAAGGTTGGCATTTCCCTTCGGAACAGGAATACTTGCTCTCATCTCAGCCCTAGTGACAGAGGACTAGAGCAATGCACAGAGGGCAAGCCCCCTCCCCCCTTCCCCCCGGGACAACTTCAGGCTACAGAAAGGTAAGAAGAAGACACTAGGGCTGAGATGAAAGAAGTGTTCCCGTTCTGAAGGGAAATACTGAAATTTTGGGAGTGTTTGCGAGTGTCTGTCAGTACTTCATCAGTGTCTGGTGCTTCTGCGCTTCCACCATTTTTTGGTCACTTTCTGTAAATTTCTTGTCACTTTCTGGGAATTTTACTACAGTTTTACAGCACTAATGGCAATTTCCAGCAGGCTTTCACCTCCACAGCCCCTGGGGGTGTGTATGGGGCACAAACGGCTTGGGAACCAGCCCATGGCAGCCCCGTTCAATGTGCAGAAAGTATTGGGAAATGGCAGACACAGTGGGAAAGCTGGTAAGTTTTCTGTGTCGTGCAAAACTTGGCAAATGCCCTGCTTCTGACGGAAGCAGCCCTTGCCAAGATTTTGCATTTCAGGGCAACAAGATACATACAGAGGACATGAAACCACAAGACAGTAAAAGGTATCTATCTCAGCCTATTGGAAAAATTGGGCTAACACCATACAACAGTCTGTGCAACTGTGCAAGTGTATGCAATGCATGCATTTGTGTGTGGGTGCCACTGTGCAGGCGTGTGTTTGTGTGGGTGTTTGTATGTGTGCGCCACTGTGTGTGTGTATGTGTGCACATGCATGCCACTGTGCAAGTGTGCATGTGTGTGCACACGGGTGTGTGCGTGCATGTGTGCACACCTGTGTGTGTGTAGAATTTCTGGCACAGACCTTGCTGGGGAGGTGTTTGTTTGAGCCCCCTGATGTGGCCTCTGCTCTTTTCCCCTGAGCTCAGTCTTTCAGCACTTGCAGGTAAGAACTGGATCCAGATCCAGAAACTGGATCTGGAAAGGGGTCACAGCACGTAAAAGCTTGGCACGGGCCACATTTGGCCCATGGGTCTGAAGCTCCCCACTGGCCCACCCCAGGCCCTTCCTCCTTGTTTCAGCTTTGCTGTCTCCGTCCCCCTTTGTTGGATAACGTAATCTTTGGACTGGCCCATATCTGTGTATAAAAGTGAATTTTTATATTGATGTAATATACTGTATGCAATTTGAAACGTTTAAGTAATGCTTTCCTTGTTAGCAATTATGCCAGCTGACATACCCTAAGTACAGCCCAGAAGTGTGCTGTGCCAAGGTAACATCAAATGTGAAACTCAAATAAATAAATAGAATTATAATATAAAATGGCAGAGTCAAGGCGATGTGAGAGTTTTAGGTCATGCTTGTCCATATAAGGGCGCATTCAGATGTGCACTTAATTCACACAGCGGCGGCGGCGGCATCGTGCGATTTAAAGCAACGCGCACTTCCGGGTTGGTGTGAATGCACCAATTCAGTGTAATGCAAACTGTCGGAGTGTGGTTTTAAAAGCTGCTCGGAGCAGCTTTTAAAACCGCACTCTGACAGTTCGCATTACGCTAAATTGTGCACACTAGGTGCATTCACACCAACCCAGACATGCGTGTTGCTTTAAATCGCACAATGCCGCCGCTGCTGCTGTGCGAGTTAAGCGCACATCTGAATGCAGCCTAAGTCTTGTTTGTAGAATTCTAGTAGGGTCCTGTGGTGATGTTGTCAAAAAGGGTTGAATCACGAACCTCTCTTGATAAAGCACTTTCTGTGCTTATTGCTTTGTCTGTTTGGGTGTTTTTGAGATAATTTTGGATGTTTGAGTTTTTTAAGATGTCCAGATTAGTTTTTAAGGATGGTTGTTTTAAGGATGGCTTTAAAAGCCATGTTTTTTTCATGGTTTTTAAAGATGTTTTAAAGATTGTTACTTTAAAGATGGTTTTTGGAGATGTCCAAAAGAGTAGGGTTTTTGTGTTGGTTCTGGTAGGAAAATTTGGTAAAAAAGGATATCACTTGGCATCGGCCGTTCTTGCTCTGGACTGAGAGCGGAGAGTGCTGCTTGGTGGCTGTGCTGCCTGTGAGACCGCTGCCTGCTCGCTGTTCCAGCAGATTTTTCTTCTTCTTTCAGAGAGACAAGGTTGGGGGGCTGTTTGCTCGGCTCACAACTCGGAGGGAGAGGAACATTTGGGTGGTGTGTTTTTGGACCCTCCCCCAGTGCTGATTTCTGATTGCCAGCAGCTGTCATTTGGAGCTGGGGATTCCCGCCTACATCCTCTCCACCCACGGAGCTTCTAGAGGCACCTGGGACCTTCAGCAGTGCCGGAGGTGCATGCTGGGGGCTGCGCGCCTAAGGGCTGTGCGCGCAAGGGCGTGCCCTTGTGTGTGCAGCCTTAGGGGATGGCTGGGCATTTGGGCGGATTGGGCTGCTTTGCCTTTGTGAACATATTCACCGGAACTTTCTAGGTGCTTCTAGGGGACCCGCAAGACTGTACGACTGCTACCCGAAGGACTGTGCTGGGCTGCTGTTTTGTTGCTTTCTTTGTTTGTTCCTTAGTTTTTAGTTTGTCTACTGTTTGATTACTCTTTTTTAAGATGAATGGGAAAAGTAAGCACTCTCATTCTCAGATTGTTCTATCCTCTCCCCCTTCGAAACAGAGGAAAATGCAGTTTCTTTTCCACCTGCAATAAATTTGATGCCTTGAAGGAGGGTCAGGAGGTGGGGGATCTTCTAGGGTCCTCATCCCCTGCTCCACCCCCAGAGGTTTCTCAGGGACTGAGACAGTATTCCCCAAGTCAGTTGGTGGGTGGAGGGTTGGGGGAGGTGGGGGGTCAGATCAATGTAAAGGGGAGTAGCCTTCCGTGCGAGGCTGGTTTGGGAAATTTTTCTATCCCATCTTCGGCTCTACTTCAGTGCAACCAGACTAGATCCACTGCTGAATTTCTGGTGGAATATGTTCTGCTCACAGCCCAGACAGTTCAATGTTTATTCTCCCAGCTGAAAGTTTTAACCCTGAAGGTTACTGAACTCTCAGGCCTGCTAAATAAAGAGAAAGCCCAGAAGGTAATAATGAATCTTCCTGCTGCAGCTATTAAGCGCTCTGAAGTGAGGGAGTATTTGGGAACAGAAGGGGATACAGTCCTGGGTATCGAGTTGAGGGATGATAAGTCTAGGGATACCAGGATTTCCCCAATTCCCCATGCAAGGGCAACTAACAAGCTAGCCCTGACTATTAAACCTACCCCTCGCGGTAATCTTCCCTTCTGGAGTTCCGCATTAGATGCAGTGGAACATTTGAGAGTTATAACTCAGCTTCCTATTTCCAGCAGGGAGATTGTGTGAGTGGATCTTATCAGTATGGACAAAATGCAGAAATGTGTGATTTTACATTTTGCACATAAAGAAACTATTTCTGCTATTTGGGGGGAAAAACATATAATGGCTCAGGTAGGGGTCCATCTCTCTTTTGTATATCTGAGATCTTCCCAAGGGAAGGAGGATCACGTCCCAACAGTTAAGCCTTACCCATTGGTTCTTGAGCTGGGGAATCTGAAGGCTAACCAGCATTTACCACCACCTGCCCCGGCCCCTCACCATCTCTTATAGACCTGGGTGTGCATCTTGATCAGGTGGAGGGAATGGAGGTCCAGTTGGGTTCTCAGCATCAGGTAATGCCCCAATCTGGAATTGAGGAACAGGAAGGGGCCTCTAGATATATGGTACCTACCATTAATTCAAACCTCCTTCTTAACAGGCTCTCTTCCCTATACCATAGTATTCACAAGTCCTTTGTCCAGGGAGGCAAACATGGAGGTGGCACGGCCAACCCGGGGGTGAAGGGCGATGGTTTGTGTCAGCTGGTCCCTTCCCCTGGGGTTGGCTTTGGTCCTAAAGCTGCTCCGTTGCTCTGGGAGTTCCCCGCCAGAGCTTTTGCTGACTTCTACTCCTATAGATTTGGAAGGTACACAAGATACTAATACTATAATTGAGGGTTCTCAGTCTGACAATATCCCTGCTTTGGAAAGCCCGGTTCTGGTGGACAGGCAGTTTACGCTAGCTCTCTACCCTCCCCTGATGCTGCCACCTTGTGCAGCGGACAAATCAGTTATGGGGTCACTGGCCGGGGTGGACTGACTTTTACGGGATCCCAGGGGCAAACTTCTGAATTTGGTGTCCTGGAATATTACTGGCTGGGCTGCTAAATTCAGGGATCCAGAAATTAGGCATTATCTTGGCCAGTATGATGTAATCTGCCTCCAGGAGACTTGATGTGAATTGGATGATATTCTGGTGGAGGGATTTGTTACATGGTCTTCCCCTGTGCATTGGGTGGTGACTAAAGGTCGAGCTGGGGGGGGGGGTCTGCTGATTATGTTCTCCTAGGAGACCAATATACAGGGCAAAATTCTGGAGGGCCTTGGAAGTAATCTTTTGGTCCTGCGTCTGACTTTTCCGTCCCGTCACCCTCCACTACTCCTGATTAACGCCTATAATCCCCCTGCCAACCAAGTACCATCCTTCTGGCCACAGTTGAGAGAGGTCCTATTTGATCATCAGGCCCAATTTCCTAATGATGGCCTAATGATTATGGGAGACCTTAATGCTTGCATTGGAACTAATGCCCTTGCTATCTTAGCTAGTATGGGATGCGATCTTTCAGATGATCCCTGGGTAGACCCCAATCAGTTTAGAACCTCACAGGACCAGAAAATTAATTTGGCTGGCCATGAATTATACAGATTGACTTTGGATATATCCTTGTGGATACTTAAAGGTAACTGCCCAGGAGACATAGGGGGAAATTTGACCTTCTTGGGTGGGGTCTAGGGCAGTGTCCTGGACTATGCATTGTTTCCCCCTCTCTGGCTAATTTTCTGGAGTCCTTCAGGGTGGGGGAATTGGTGGCGAGTGACCATTTTCCCATCCAGATTGCTCTCAATATAGCCTTCCCTTTTGATAACGAGAGCTTCCTTGACTCTGAGGTCCAGATGCCCGTAGAGCGTACTGTCAGTTGGTCACCCTTGGTTGAAGCTGATGTTCTTGACATTCTTGCCATTCCTGAGGCTTTGAATCTTGGTTCCCAAATACGATCCGCAAATGAGCTGGCGGTGTGGACTTCACTGCATGGTCTCAGCTAGTTGATGTTCTGCGACCGAAGCTTACTCAGGTCCTTAGACCTAGGCCCTGTTTGTCTAGCGTTAAGAGCCCCTGGTGGGACATGGAGTGCCGAACTGCTTGGGTGCTATTAAGGACGGCAACCCATAAACTTCGATCTAATGACGGGGGTCTTTCCTTGGACAGTTATAGGACTTTAAGAAATCAATATAAAAGATTGGTTGCCAGGGAGAAGAAGGAATTCGCTGAACTCCGTTGGGTAGTTCTACAGGAAGCTATTGATGGCAAGGACTCTCGTGCCTTTTGGAGATTTGTGAATAAGTTTGTCCAACAGCAACCCCCAGTAAAATTACTTAGGATTGTCCCATGTGCATGGACCAGCTATTTCTCCAAGCTTTTTGAGATGCACACTCTGGATCATTAGGAGTGAGTCTTCCTCACTTGGTGATTTGTCACAGTGGGGTCCGGTAGAACCCTTGGAAGAAGCCAAAGCAATCGAACATCTAAAGAGGGGTAAAGTGGTCGGCCCCGACTGCATTCCTGGTGAATTATTGAAAGTCTTTTTTCTCTAATAAGTGAGACAGCTAATGTTCCAGATATCTGGAGATCTACCACGGAAGTGCCAGTCTATAAGAAGGGGTTCCGCTTGGAGCCTAAAAACTTTAGACCAATTAGTCTCCTGTGCATTATATCAAAAATCTATGCCAGCGTGTTACTAAATAGGCTGCAGTCCTGGTGTGAGGCTGAAGGCATTTTGGCCGAGGAACAAGCTGGGTTTAGACCCAGTTGCTCCACTATAGCCCATGTCTTTTTACTCTCACACCTTGTTAACAAATACCAGCATCGCAAACGTAAATTGTTTCTGGCATTTATAGATCTATCGTCAGCATTTGATACGATCTGCAGAGCCCAACTGTGGGCCGAGCTAGAGCGCTTACATATAGATGGGAGATTACTGGTGCTTATTAGGTCTCTACACTCTGGTACATCTATGAGGGTGAGAATGCCACCTTATGGTATTTTATCAGACCCGATACCAGCTTTTCGTGGGGTTCGACAGGAGTGTCTTTTGGCACCAACCTTATTTAACATTTATGTTATCTCTCTGATACTAGAACACAGAGATGCTGGGAATTACCATCCTTCCCGAATTGGAGTTAAGAAGATCTATCTCTTAATGTATGCTGATGATACTGTGCTGATTTCCCTCAGTAGATGTGGCTTAGCTAGATCTTTGGCAGATTTTGGTGACAGATGTTCCAAGAAAAAGCTTTCCATCAATTACGAGAAAACCAAAATTATGGTTGTTGTGAAACGCCATGGAAATTAAAGCTGGTCACTGCAGGGTCATTCCTTGCTGCAGACCAGAACATATAGGTATCTGGGTATCATTATGGCTGATAATGGTGCCTGGTTTGCTCATACATTAGCAGCCAGGGCTAGGGCTCAGTTAGAGTATTTTGCCATTCAGCATTTCTTCTTTTATTATGGACAGCGTTGTATTCGGGCTGCTCTAAAAGCCCCGACTGCTAAGGTGGTAGCAAGCATGCTGTATGGGGTACCACTCTGGGGACATGATAAGAAGGTTGTGGATAGACTATGTCCAATTATCAAGCAATTTTGGAAACAAGTCCTGAGGCTCCCCTCGTCTACCAATTCCGAAATGTTAGCTTTGGAAGTGGGCTTCCAATCCCTAGGGGCTATCATGGAAGTGCACCTTTTAAAATTCTGGGCGAAACTTCGTGATGCTCCAGTTACCTCTTTGCTGTCCCTGGCTATGAATGAAAAACAATCGGTTGTGATTGCTGGTGTTGATTCCTGGTGGGCAGATGCTAGATCTCGGTTAGCTTTCCTGGGCTTTTCGGAAGCATCCCTAAAGGGTCTTCCTAGTACCCAAATAGTAAGGTTGCTGAAGCAACATATCCATGACATTGACAGACAAAAACTAAGGGTACTTGCCAGTAGTGTGAACTCTGCTCCTTTTTATAAATATTTAATACCGCCTTATGAGGGGGCTTCATATATATACTAGCTTAATGATCCTGGACTGAGACAGGCCTTCATCAGGCTGAGGTTTCAGTCCATGCGCACAGCTGTTCTGTTAGGGTGCTACCAGGGGGTCCCATACTCTGAGCGGTTGTGCCCTTAGGAGGTGGGGTTGAGGACTTGGTGTACTATCTAATTTCTTGTCCATTATATGCTGCTTTACATTCCCAACTTCAAGAAATTGTTGGATTGGATTATTCTCGACACAAATTTCAGCAGCTGATCTATCTTTTACGGGATAGAGTCCAGTCTAGAACTAGGTCAGTGGCTATCTTTGCAGTGAGAATTGGGTCTGTTCATTCAAGACTGACTTCTAATTCATCTTAATGTTTATTTTATTGTTTATTAATTTTTGTGTATCTCTATTGGGCAACTTGTGGCCAGCTGTCGGTTATGGTCGTGTACACTTAAGGGTTCATTGTTGTTTATTTCTCTGATTTGCTGTACACATTTGGCATTTGTTAGGTTTGTTATAGTGTCTGTTTCTTTTATTTCCCAATCTCTGTTCCCCTGTTTTCCTTGTTTTTGTTTTTGTTTATCTTGTGTCGGCCATGGGGCCAACAAGTCAATAAAATTTACTTACTTACTTACTTGTCATCATGTCAAAACATTCTGCTAGTGTAGCAGCAAAAAGGAAAAGGCTTCAGAGTCACCCTTCAGGGGCAGGGGCATAACTGTGGGCTGATCCGGGCCCTTCCCAGCCTTGCTACTCCCCTGATGTAGAGGCTATACTCAGAAGAAATTTATCCCTCAAAGATTTCTGACAAATAGATAAAACAAACTTGTCATTTCCATATATTGCAGTTAACAGGATTGTCAACTGTGGAGACACAGGGCAGAATCAAACAACAAGACAGCCCCATTAGCCTTCATGCATGCCAGTCTATTGGGCACCCACCACATGGCCTCCACATGATCACCACTAGGCGTGAAGTGACAGGCAGCATTGTTTGCCATTTTGCTGTTTATTGATGACATTTCAACAGTCTTGCTGCCACTCCAACGGCATTTACCATCAATTTGCAGCACTATTCAACATCCTGCTTCCTGCAACACTTAAGATAATAGTGACAATTTCCCACAGTCCCGACATTTCTGACAATTTTTCTGACATTTCTTCCAATAGTTTTTCTGACACTTTAGTGACACATTCCAACAATTTGCGGCAATTTCCAACATTTTATGGGACTTTTGACAGTTTCCGACAATTTCTTTGCTGCCGAGAAATAGCGACAGACAATAGCGCAAAGCAGCAGCAATCATCAGAACGAATATGGGGATGCCGTGTCCATGCCGTGTTGGGAAAATGACAACAGATGGGAGGTTTCTGACAGAATTGTCAGACACTGCCATGTGTCATTTCAGGCCTAACTCACCACAGAGCCGATACTCACGGTAGAATCTGGGGACATTGCAGGATTGGACAATCAAGGCTAATTGGTGCCCACATGGCCACATCTCATAAATTAGGTTTGCCCGCAGCCTCATCAGCATCCAGGTCCACCAGCACATAGAGTCCCACCTAGTGCACCTGGACAACTGAGACACAGGAGCAGTAGCAATCTCCCTTCCCTGTGACTGTGCACTAAAGATCTCCCCCTGAAGTCTCCCTCCCTGGCAGCCTCTCAGTTGAGAGGTGGAGAGACAGACTGGAGTAGTGGGAGGAAATTCTAGCGCACCTCTCAGCTGAGAGGTGACTGCAGGGAGGGAGATTTCTAGTGCCGTTGGAGCACATGAAATACAGGCAGGGGGCTGCTCATTTATTAGACTGGATGCGCTAAACATGTGAGCAGGGACTGCGTGGAGGCTGCACGGGCCGAGCATGAACTCCAGAGGGCTATTGTCTTATTTGATAACACCCACAGAAATCCATAGGGATGGGCGAACGCGGTTCGGCAGTTCGGAGTTTGGCCCGAACTCGGCCTGTTCAGATGACCGAACTCGAACTTGAACACGAACACGAACGCGAACATACCGAACAAACCGAATGGCGAAATGGCCAAACAGTTTGGTCAGTTCGGATCGCGTTTGGGTGAGTTCGGGTGGCAAAAAAAGGTTCACTGGAAGGTCAAACATGACAGGGAGGTGTCAGTCACTGAGGAGCAGACTTCCAGGCACCAGGGGTGGAGAGGCTTGCAAGAAAC
>QEPC01015058.1:678451-689595 GCA_003113815.1 Sphenodon punctatus
TAGTTTTAGTGTTTGTAGGAGTAGGTCTGTGTACTTATTAGATAATCCATTTAGTTCATAGCATTTAGAATAGTTAATAGCAGTTAGATTTAGTGTAGATAGATAGATATAATATTAGATAAAAAAATAAATAAAAAATCCCCATATAAAAACAAAAAACCCAAATAAAAAACAAAAGAAAACCATATAAAACCCAATAAAAAACCAAAAAACATATAAAAAACCAAAAAACACCCATAACAACATTTCCCTAATGGCCGAACGGCCGAACCGAACAGCTGAATGGCCTAACTGAATGGCCTGTTCGGTTGACCGAACTGAACAGCCGAACCCGAACTCGGCGAACTAGCCGAATTGCTGAACCGAATGGACGAACTGAACTGAACTGCCGAACCGAACGGACGAATTGAATGCACCTGAACTGAACGGCCGAACCCGAACCGCAATCTGGTCGCCCATCCCTAGAAATCCACAACCTGAGAACTGAACGTGAAACCATCAGAAATAAGTAAGGGGAAAAATACAAAGGCATAAAATTAGAAGTGAGTTCTGTGAGTTCTGTGTTTAGAGATGCATGATGGGATCATCTAGATTGACAGCTGGTCCCAGTGCATATAGTGACTTTCTTTACCAATCTATAGAAGAGCCTCTGGGACACCCAAAATAGTAGATGGCTTATTGTGCCTTATTTGTAAAGCTTTTCCAAAACATTTACATGTCTATATTGTCTATGTTGTCTTTATACTTTAAAGTAGCACAAACTTTAAAGTTATCTGGACTTTAACATATTTTGTATTATATTTAGGTTTTGTTTTTGTTTCTTTAAAAAAGAGAACCAATTAAAAAAAATTAAAGTACAATTTAAGTTAAAAATAGGATTATTTTTTCAAAAAAAAATCATTAATTCTTATCCACCCCAGGCCAAACCAATTCCTTGTGTAAAACCGTTGAAGCCAATGGGCATATGTCACAGAAATAATTGGCTTCTGGAGTCTGAGTCGCAACTTGTGTATGAGAATAGTCACACTGAAATCAATAGAGCTAGTGAGATTTGCTCCAGCTTCAGAGGTGACCCCCATGTGGTGTCCATTGCTCCGTGGGTGAATATGGGTGTTGGCCAGGAGCAAATACTCACCAGCACCCACCGAAAGTGGCATTTACACCGACGCCCACACCGATCTCCACCCAGGGAAATGCTCCCCAGTCACCAACCAACACCCATCTCCACCCAGAGGAACTGGGTGGAGGCATCATGGTGATTAGCTGCAGTGGTGCCCTGCAACATGTATAATAAAATGTAACACCCATTTTATGGGTGTTAGAGCATCTGTGTAAAAAGGGCCTAAATCTCAGCTGTCAGATCCCTACCTGACACAAAGGGTAATTTCAAACGTAACGGGACCACCGTCAACCACAGTGAATCCCGTGATGGCCATTTGTCCTGTTACGTCTAAAAGATTTCCGCCAGATGTTTGCCATGGTGAATACCTGGCAGGAATCATATTAACCACGCTTCCGGAGGTGAGGCCGGCCTCCGCTCCAGAAGCGTGGTTAGATTGGCCACATTCCAGGATGGGCCAAAAGTGATGTCTGTACCATTGGCCCATCCCGGATCATCGCCCAGACCGCGATCTGGGATCGGGCGCAGTGGCCGGATTGGCCGTTGCGCCCGCCCATCTCCTGGAGAGCGGGTGGCCGGGGGAGCATAGGGGGGCGGCACGGCACGCCACGCAGTCCTGCCCCCTCCCTGATCCCCAGTGAGAATCAGTCCAGCAATCCTGGTGCGCGATTCAGCGTGGTGGGCCTCCGAGCCCATCGCATCTGAAATTGCCCAAAGTTAAGGCTTCAACTTGCAGAGTGTGCCTCAGACTGGCCTAATAGCATCATGTGAGGTAGATGGAATGGCAGGCAGGCACTGGCTGTTGGCACTACCCTATGCTACAGGGTGTCAACTTGCAGAAATTGCCCAGGGGGGAGGGGCAGAATAATAAAGAGGGAGGGAGAGATTACCAGGGGTGAATAATAAATAGGGGGGGGGGCAAAGCAGTCCCATTCAGAGCTTGAGAAAGAGGGGTGCGAGCAGGAGGGATCCCACCCGTCGCTCCAAGTCCATGGCCAGCTCAGGGAAGGGAAACCCAGCAACAGCACGTTGACTTTGAGGAACAGCAACTGCTCCACCAACTCAGCGCCCAGCTTTGCACGTTTTGGACTCATGATGTCCCCGGCCTGAGCGAAGATCCATTTGCTGGGCATGCTGGTTGGTGGGCAGGACAACAGTTCCTGTGCCACCCTGGTCAGGTCCTGCTATACATTCCCCTTCTCTGGTTATTTATGCAAAGTCAAAGTCAAAGTAAGTTTTATTAGGCATGACTGAAAGTCATAGCCAAAACCATACAAACAAGACATATACACACAAAAACACATACAAAATCTTTTACAATACGAATTCTCATCAACCTTATAAAAAAAAACCACATTACATTTGAGTAAAAGTCTATGAATCTCTTGGTAACTTAAATTCAAGAAATAATTGACGCAGGGCAAACGTCCGTAATAAAAAACAACTAACTTGACCAGTAATCCCCTCCTCTTTATCAGCTAACGCCATAGTCTAAAATAATGGTTTTTTCTAAGTCACAGCGTAACACCACCCATTCCTGGAAGATTGAGGGCACCCAGATCCACCAGGTCAGGCTTTTTAAATACCTAGGCCCACTTTACCATTGCTCGGGAGTGTGGCACCACCATATAAAGGGGGCAACTTCAAGAGCCATTAAATCTTCTTTGGCGGTTCGTAAACTTCTGGCTCATACAGGGGGGATGGCCCTTAAGATGACAATTCAAGTTTTTAATGCCAAGACAACTTCTCAGTTTCTTTTGGGGGCTGAGTTGTTGGCCCCGTATGGCACAGCTTCTTTGGACCAGGTCCAATCTAAATTTTTACGAACCATCATTGGGGCGCCTGGGGGAACTCCAAATGCAGCAGTTAGGCTGGAGTCAGGCCAACGTTGATGGGAATTTAGGGCATGGAGGGTGGCACACAAGTTATGGCTGAGGGTCTGTAACCCTGGGTGTAGGGGCCTGCTTGCACTCCTGGGAAAGGACTTCTTTAGAAGCAGTTGCATGGTTAGAGTCGAGGCCCATTTAATGATACTGGGCTTTTCCAGGGACTACCTCCAGGGGAGGGTGGGGCAGGGGGTCCTAAGTGAGGTATTGAGTAGATGGCAGGATATTGACCAGCAGGAGGAAAGGGCTAGGATTAACCAGACTGGTCATCTTCGTGCCTATCTGATGGTGGCTCCAGCCACTGATACTATGGCTCCACACCTTTCTTCCCTTACATCACGCGGGGCTAAAAGGCTTTTTCTGGCAGCCTGTCTTAACGCCCTGCCCTCTAAAATTCTTGAGGGGCACTTTAACGGGGTGCCGTATGCCCAAAGACTCTGCCCCTATGAACAAACTGAAGCTGAGACGACATCGCACATTCTCTTTAGATGTCAGTTTTATGATAAACTCAGGAGTGAACTCCTTGATGAATTTATTCTGGCCTTTCCCGGCAGATCACATGAGGCCCTATTGACTATGGTTATTTATGCATGTTGCAGGGCTGTATTGGTGCCCTATGCAGTCCTGAAACATGCATAAATGACCACCAAGGATGGTTAAAGGGTGGTTAGTGTCATGTCCGTTTTCACCCAGTGGCTCCTCCAGATACTACTCCACTGCCATCTCCGCACTGTCAGGCTCCTTCTGCTTCTGCCTGCTGCTGCCAATGTCCTCCCCAATCACCCTTGACCATGCTGCCTGCCCTGTCTTGGTCCAGTGGGTAATGGGCCTGGTCACCAAGGAGCAGCTGTTGCTGACCCTGCTATCAGAGTGACTGCTGGGGGTGTTGTGCATATTCTCCCTTCTGCTGCTCCTTTTCCACTTCTTATGGCCCTGCCGCCGTCGCTATATGATCCCCTCTACTGCGCGCACCTTCTCCACCAGAGAATGCTTCCTCAGGGTGAAGTTTGCCATGCAAGATGCCAAACTTGCCTTCTAGGGATGGGCGAACACGGTTCAGAAGTTCAGAGTTCGGACCGAACTTGGTCTGTTCGGTTGACCGAACCAAACTTCCGAACCGAACTCGAATTTCAAACCCAACCGAACCAAACCGAATTTCTGAACTCGAATTTCAAACCAAACTGAATCAAACCAAATTTCTGAACTCTGTTCTGTTTGCCTATCGCTATTGCCTTCACCCTGGGGGTCCAACATGGTGGAGAGAATATAGACCTCCTTCCCAATCAGGCAGGAAAAGCGACTCTTGAGCCCCTCCTTCAACCTTTGTACCAGGACCACCACCTCTGGTACAAGACACCACTCTGCCCCCCCCCCCCCCAACACACACACTTTTGGTCATCCAGGAAACTTGCCATATGCTTTATTGGACTACAGATCATGGGGATGACCTGGCTCAGGATGACCGTCACCGCACTTAGCATCTCCGTCACGTCCTTAATGGGCTTAAGGCGTGTATGGCCTGGGTCATCGTGACCCATTCTTCCTGCCATAGTGGTCTTGCCACCCCAATCTCCCCCTCAAGGGCTACCTCATGCAGGACCCGCTGCTGATCCACCAGATGCTCTAGCATGAGGTAGGTGGAGTTCCACCTCGTACTGACTGATGTCCTGCATGAGGGAGTACTTCTGTTTCCCCAGCTCCACCTGCTTCTCCCTCAAGAGGTGCCCACCCTTCACACTCTTATTAAAATACCCTGTGATTTTTCTGCCCTTCTCAATCAGCAGGATAAGGGGGCAGCAGCTGCCATCTCTCTTGTTCTCCCCCAGGGCCAGAGCATCCTTCACCACCAGGTGAAGGGTGTGGGCAACACAGGGGATGTGCTGGAATCCGCCATCCAGCACTGCCTTCATGTTGGCCACATTGTCACTCACCACAAACCCCTTGGTGAAAGGTGCTTCCTCCATTAGCCACCCCTCCACCATGGTGTCCAAGGCACCCCTTATGTTGTCAGCAGTGTGGCTCTCGTCTGTGATATGGGCGTGAAGCAGGACTGACCTGTACCCTGCCTCCTTGCCCCTGCCACCTTCTTCTCCTCCTCCTGCCACCCGCTGCTGACACCAGTGAGCCGTAAGGGCCAGGTAGGCATGTTGTGCATCTTGGCTGCTCCAAATGTCCACTGTAAAATGCACAACTGCCCCACCTGCCCTGGCCAGTTGCTCCCTTACCCATTCCCTGGCTGCCTGGTACAGGGAGGGCACTACTTGCCTGCTGGAGGTGGTGCATGAGGACATCTGGTACTTGGGCACAAGCAGTGTCAGAAGCCAGCGGAATCCCTGGTTCTCCACTCTGCTGAAGGGCTGGTCATCCAACGCAATCATCTCACCCACCTGCCTGGAGATTTTGATTGCCGCTGGAGGACACCCTCCATGTCGGAAATTCCCAAACCCCAGCTCCTCCATAGTGGTCTGATGCTGATGCTGCTCCTCACAAGGGGTTCAAGATAGGGGCTGCTGCTCTGCCTCATTCCCCTTGCCATGAGCAGAGAAGGAGGGTGTGCTCACTGCAGCAGGGATTGGGAACCCGCTTCTGTCCACAGTGCCTAACTTCCCTTCCAGTTCCAGCATCTTTGTCCGATGCATACTTCTCAGATGGGAAAACATCCCGTTGCTATTGAGGTTCCCCCTTTTATTCCCACGCTTCACCACCTTCCTGCGGTGAACACAGGCCACATCGCTGGTGTCACCTGCCCTCACTGACCTGAAGTGGTCCCACACAGGCCCCCTGATTTCTTCTTGCCACTGCTGCTGGGGGCCACTGCCTCTGTCCCCAATGGGGCCACAGGAAGAGCATCACGAGCAGGTGTCTCCTCTGCTTCCTTTTCTCCCCTCATTGCCCAGCTCCATGACACCTATCTCTCTATATATGTGTACCTACTGGGGAAAACAGACAGGGGAGGGGGAAAGGTAACATGTAAGGCTAAGGAATAAGGACTGGGTAGTAGGGAAGGTAATAGGGATATACATGTATATGGGAGGATTAGTGCAAGCAGCAGCTTCTGCAAATGCATGCTGGCAAAGCAAGAGACCTAACACAAAGCAGAGTGAAGCAGCCCAGCCCTGAAATATAAAGGGTTGCAGTGCCCTCCCCCGGAGCCCTCCTGATTGGTTCTGGGAGGCAGAGGCACTGAGGAATCATAAGGTGCCATTCAACTACTGGGATCTGCTTACGCTGCTCATTGGCCAGAGATACATCCATCAGGTCCTTCCCATCCCAGTTTAAGAGTTCAACACTGTTTTTGGCTCTGAGATGTATGCTCCCTCCTCCCCTCTCCTAAAAAACAACTCCAGGCAATAATGAAGTGAATAATGACTTTTGTTATATTGGTTTCGTTATTATTTTTTGTTGTTTTCATTATTGCAATAAAGAAAACGAAAATGACAATTTTCGTTCTCAATCTTGATATAACGAAAACGACATGCACACCCCTATATAAAGACCTACTTCTGGAGTCTCACACCAATGGGTATTGGCACTCAGGAACCTCCCACTGTTTGGGGGCTCCACCATCGCGCCTTAAGTCAGCGGGTGATCGGAGGTTTTCTGTAGCGGGCCCTTCAGTGTGAAACTTGTTACCCCTGGATGTTCATCTCAGTTCCTCCCTCCATACTTTTAAAAAGCACCTGAAAACATATTTATTTTCTAGGTGCTTTTAGGATCCACTGCTGGTTCCCTAATTGTACTCTGTCCTCTCTTTTTCCTTCCCCTATCTTAAAGTATTTTATTACTGTTTAAAATTGTTTTGAATTGTTTTAAATTGTTTTATACTTTTATATTGTTTTATATTCTGTGAAGCGCTCCGAATGCTGTGCAAGGCAGGGGGGCACTATAAAAATAAAATTATTATTATTATTATTATTATTAAGTTTATTAGGGCTCACAAAGCAAGCAGTGCAAGAAGCCCTGGTCTGCTGCTGGTTTCAGGGCCCTGAATGGTATAGGCTAGGAGTGTGCACCAGAGACCCATTTTGTTTTTTGTTTTTGTTGTTGTTAAAAATAAATAAATCTGGTTTTCTTTATTGAGAATTTTCATTTTTGTAACGAAGCTTCATTTTATATTCCTATTGGTTTCAATGGGAAATGAGTTTCTGTCTGTAACTTCTTCATATTTCATCTTATGTTTATGATATTTAAAAGGGCTGTACCCCTCACCAAGGGAGAAACATCAGCCAAATTCCATAATGTTTGGATAAAGGGTTCCAGTTGTATAAGCTATTTAATGTCATGGTTTGCACACACATTTCCAGCTGTAATATCTTTCTTTTCCATCCACTTTGGATGCAATTTGAACAGTTTGTTCCCCTTACCATAGGGACCATCCCTGCCAAGTTTCCGAACAATTGGATAAAGGGTCCCAATATGATAAGCAATGAAAGTGTTGTTATTTTAAGTTGCAAATTTCCTTAAATAAATTGCAGGTGTTCCCTCTATTTAAAGTATAAAGGTTTGACTAGATGAAGAGATCTGCTTTTGGAGCATTTGTAAAGAGGGTGGAGAAGACAGGAGGATGAGTGGGCAGAGCAGAGGATGGGCAGGTGCCAGAGACACTGGCATAGACTTCAGTCATTGGAACCTCAAAGTCTGTGGGGGCATACATGGAGGGGAATAGGTGCCGAGTTCTGCTTTTATGAGCATTTTCATTGAGGCTGGAGACTGCAGCACACACAGAGTCACACACGCAGAGCACTGAACCAGCCTAAGAGTCACACAAGAGCTAGCCATGGTGGTAGCTGTGCAGCTTGGCAGAAGCTTATATTTGCTCCTCAATGCCCACCACCCCCACCTTCCTGATTGCAGTGATTGGGTACTGACAAGCTGGAAGCCTGGGCAGCATCTCCAGAGAGTAAGCCTATACTAGGGATTTTCTTATGTTCGTCCAGTGGTACAAGATGGGTTTGTGATGCCAGCTGGCCAGCAGAAATATCAGTTGTGTATTCTCATTCTCTGATGTGCCTATTCTCCCTGCTTGTTACTGGGAATTTGGAAGCAACTGCTTATGAAAGAGCCAGTAAGGGATTCTCTTATGTCCTCTGTAACAGTGCTACAGGATGTGTTTGGGATGCTAATTGACCAGGCAGGATGTGTCAATCATGTCTCTTGATTGCTGGACTGCTTCCCCCTCCCCTCTGCCTTGCTGCTTGAAGTCCTGGTTATGTCATGAAATTTTCATTTTTGTCCCCAAATTTTCAGGTCTTGTATTTGCGAAACTTCTGTTAAAATCACAAATGTTTAATTGCTTATAAAATCGTGACCTTTTATCCAATCTTTCCAAAATTTGTCAGGATGTTACCATCAGTGAAGGATACACTCTGTCATAATTGCATCCAAATTGGATTTAAAACAAAGATGTTACAGCTGAAAATGTGTGCACAAACCAAGAAATTTACATTGCTTATAAAATAGGAACACGTTATCTAATATGTATGAAATTTGTCAGCAATGATACCTGGGATGAGGGGTACAAACTATCCAAATTGCATCCAAATTGGATGGGAAGCATAAGACGCAATAGCCAGAAATGCATCACAAACCATGATGCTTATAAAATTGGTACCTATTATTATTATTATTATTATTATTATTATTATTATTATTAGCATTTATATAGCACCGGAGATGTACCTGGAGCTTTACCAAAAATAAGATAGACATGGTCCCTGCCCGAGAGCTTACAATCTAAAGACAGGGTATCCAAGCCTTTTGAAATTTGCCAGGGATGATACTCTGAAAAACAAACAGGAAGCCACGGAGTTACAGCCCGATATGTATGTCCCAAAGTGTTTTTTTTTAATTAATTCTAAAATTTTCATTTTTATTCTGTAATTTTGTTATTTTTTTGTTTGTTTTCAGTTCAATCAGTTCAAATTTACTTACAGTTGTTCACCATGATATCACAAAATACAAACCATAAAATTAAATACAAAACATAATAAAAATACCCCACATTACAGTAAATTCCTCTTTAAATGGAGAACAGACATAAAATAAAGGGCCAAGTCTTTCAATACTGATAGATCTTTCAAAGCAAGCTAAAAAAGCAATCTTACTTTCAAGTGAAAGATAAATCTTCCCTTCCAAAAGAAGGGTCATCTAGCACAGTCTCAGGTCTTTGTAATATGGGCAAAAAAATATAATATGCTCCAAGGACTCTATTTCATCTAAGAAACAAGAACATAATCTCTTAGGCAACTCAACCCAAAGAGCTCTGCCTTTAGTAATGGCAGATTCATAAAGCTGGAATCGAACAAGAGTCATCATTCTGCGTACTTGGAAGTCCTTAAAATGGACAAGATAATGTTCGAGTGAAAAGTCTGTTTTTATCCGCAAAAACCAGGGGGCTATTTTAGTTTCTGCCATTTTAGACAGTACCTCCTGAATGCTGATATCTAAAAGCCGTTGTTTGATGATAGCAATTGTCCCCTATAGGGGCCTAAGCAAGAGTCTGGATGCAGACCACTTCTGGCAAGAACCTTAGACACTTCACCCCACCCCACCCCCAATACGTTTTGCTCCCCTCATGTCTAAATTGTTCAGCCAGGCACATATATTACAGTCGCACAGAGTGACAAATTTTGACCCAATAAGTCCGGGTCCTAATCTTAGTCAAGACAGATACTGGAAAAATTCAAGTTTCAGTCTGTAACGTAGCAACTGGAGCAAAGGTAGGGACCATGAATAGGCCTCTAATAAACTTGTTCTGAATCACTTCAGTTTCTTTTGAGCAACTGAAAAGACAAATTTCTGATTCATATAAGACCTGTGGGAGAACTTTGACTCTAAAATCCTCAAGTGCAGAAGTAACATTTGAACACTTAGAGGACCCATAGAGCCAAAGAATCCCTGTCACAGAATTATTAGTCATTGCTAACTGTTTTCAGTTCAGTCCGTTCAAATTTATTTACAGCTGTTCGCCATGATATCACAAAATACATCTTTTTGTGGGCAGTCCAGGAAATAGAGGCAGAAAAGCGCACCCCCAGATATACGTATTCTGACACCTGGGGAAGTCTAGGTCCACCAAAAAACCATTTATATTGAGTTTCTATGACCAAAACAGATCACTTGAGATTCTGAAGGGTTAACAGTCATGTTATGTAACATTACATAATATGCGTGTTCTTGACACAATAAAGATGAAGATAATTTAAGCAATTCTGAAAATCCTGACAGGTCTGTAAACAAAAGAACATCATCAGCATGCATTAATATGGCTACTAACCTGTCAGCAACCTTAGGAGACGTTCTGCTAACATCATTAATCAAGCTGATCAGGTCATTTATGAAAAGACAAAAAAGCAAAGGAGTCAGAAGGCTGCCCTGTCTTACACATAAGAACATTAACCAAAACAAAAAACTTAACAGTTTTAAAAAAAACTTAAATGCACAAGAGTTTTCTTAAAATACAAACAAAAAAAATTCAGTACAATTATAATTTTAAAAACCTTCCACTCCATACATTGGGTGATTTTAGAAGTGACGCGTTCCAATTCACCACAGTGAATCCCACCCCGGTGTGAGCGGATTCACTGCGGGCTGTGGTGACACGTGCGGCCCCAACAGAAGTGACAGGATCGTGACCACTGCCCTGGGGCAATCAGAGAGAACATGGGTTGGGGGAACACAACAGACATGCAGTGGAGACGTGGACCACGGTTCGAGCCCCAGAATGCACCGCGGCTGGGGTCAATTCCTTCCACCGCGGCTGCGGGTTTCCATTTAGAAGTTACTTTTCATTCACCCCTGCCATGGTGACCATTCACCACATTTCTGGACCGCCTCCCGCCCCGACCGCATGAAGCGTGGTTAGCTTCACCCCAGGCCGCGTTTGACTGTGGTGAACATCTGGATGTGAGCAAACATACATGGGGTATTTTCAGACGTGACGGGGCCGATTGACCCCGTCACGCCCGAACAGACGTGCCGGGGGATCCCAGTGGGGAATCGGGGAGAGGGCGGGGCCACGCGGTGCAACGTGCAGTCGCATGGCCCCGCCCCCTCCACGTTCTCCGCCACCTGCCCTCTGGATAGACGGGCAGCCACCGCAGCCAATGCAGCCACAGCGCTCACCCAAATTGGCCACG
>QEPC01015058.1:720826-735430 GCA_003113815.1 Sphenodon punctatus
CTCCCCCAGCTCCTGTCGCTCAGATTGTAAGCCCTAGGGGCAGGGACCGTGTCTATTTTATTACTTTGTAAAGTGCCATGTACACTGCTGGCGCTATATAAATGTTTGTTAATAATAATAATAATAATAGTAGAAATAGAAAAGGTACAGAGAAGGGCAACAGAAATTATAAGGGGTATGGAATGGCTTCCATATGAAGAGAGGATGGAGAGCTTGGGACTCTTCAGCTTGGAGAAAAGACGTCGGAGAGGGGATATGCTAGAAGTTTATAAAATCATGAGTGATGTGGAACACGTTAATAGGGAATAGTTATTTACCCTCTCAAAAAGTACTAGAACTAGGGGACACCACGTAAAACTTATGGGTAGCAGATTTTTAAAAAATTAATGAAATTTTTTTCACTCAACACACAATTAAGTTGTGTTGCAACAAGATGTGGTCAAGGCCAGTATTATAGCTGGATTTAAGAAAGGGTTGGACAAGTTTCTGGAGAATAGTGGGGATGTGCGAACACAAAGGGGTTCTGATGTTCGGCTGTTCGGTCGTTCAGTCTGGAAACTGAGTTTGGTTCGGTCATTCGGTTCTGTTCAGATGTTCGGCAAAGTTCAGACCCGCCGGGAGGTTTGCAGCGCTCCACGGACCCCCAGGGGCCATCAGACAGGCAGTGTGCAGAAGAAGGCAGGCAAACTGAGGCAGGCAGACTGAACTTTGAGCTTTGCAACCTGGCAGGGCACTCAGATAAGCTGGCAAAGACTCTGCAATGTCGTATTCGATATCGAAACCAATACCAACTTCAAAGATTTTATTATCGGTATCGGTATCGATATCGTTTAACCGGAATAAAAATAAAATTAAAATAAAAATAAAAAAATTAAAATAACTCCTAAATCTATCTAATCTAAGATAAATAAATAAAGCTAGGGAGGTAAAGTGTGGGAATGGGTGAAATAGGAGGAGGATGGGAATGGATTGTTAAGAATAGGAAAGAAAACTGCTGGGAGAGGGACATTCCTGGAAACGCTGCTGAAAGGATCAGTGGCTAGCTCAGAAGGATTCGGAAGGGGGGAGGGCAATGACGTTTGTTACTTGCTGCGCCCGCCTTTCCACAAGCCCCATTGGCTTCATGCAGCCTAGCCTCATGCTAATTGCAGACTGTGAAGCCAGTGGTCTGAGGAAAAGATGGATTGTGATTGGGCAGGCAGGCTGCTATTCCAAGCCTCTCCACCCCCGGCACCAGGAAGTCTGCTCCTCAGGTGCCCCCCTCCTCCCTGGGCTTGTTTATCCCATTTTTCCTGCCCAAACTCATCTGAATGATACCAAACTCGGTCAAACTGTTCGGGGGTTCGAACGTTCGGTTCGGTCATTCAGTTCGGTCGTCTGAACAGGCCAAGTTTGGTCTGAACTCTGAACTCCCGAACCACGTTCGCACATCCCTAGAGAATAGGTCCATTAGCAGCTATTAGCCAGGTAGATTTGGGAAATGTAACCTTTTACTACTGGGAGCTGGGAGTGAACAACAGGGAACGAATTGCCCCATTGTGACCCGTTGGGTGCTTCTTCAATATGACCTAGATTGGCCACTGTCGGAGACAGGTGTTGGCCTTGATGGACCATTGGTCTGACTCAGGATGGCACTTCTTATGTTCTTATAAAACAAAGCTTAAAAACAACATCTGGGACTTGTCAGACCTGGAACAAAGGTGTCAAACCCTGGTTGCTGGAATTAAATCTCTCCAGCAGAAAATTTCTCAAGCAAGGGTGAAGGAGGAGGATAGATTGGGGACCTGAGGATGGTTAGTCTGGGGAAAGCTGTTTTGTAGGTTTGGGACATGTGGGAAACCCTATTTTTCAGTATGCTGCTGCTGCTCCTATAGACACAGGCTCCCAGTCCTATGAGTGGCTTCGCCCTTCTTCTCCTTTAATTCTATCCAACTCTCTGAGGCTACTTTACCCAGATAACTTGGAAATGGGGGATCTTTCACCTCTCTGTCCTGTGGTAACCATGGCTTACTTGGAAAAGTAGCACCTCTGACAACTAATTCTGCCACATCCCATGCTTCTGGGGTGTTGTCCTCCCCACCTTCCCATTCTGAATTTCACTCTGAATCTCCTCCATCTCCAGAGTCAGATTTGGGGCTTTATGCCCCAAAGCTCTCACCTGAAGCTAATTTTCATGAGTGGGAGATGCTTCAGTCTCTTGCTCTAAGACATTTGTCTTTTGACAATGAAACAAGCAATCCCTTCTCTGAAGGGGTTGTGTGAATTCGAGTTCAGAACACTCACCTAGTGCGGTTATGACAGTTGTGAATCCTGAGGTTTCTCAGAAGGTATGGTATTATACATTAACTTGAAAACACATTTCCAGCTGTAACATTTCTATATTGCATCCTGTTTACAAGACATTTGGCAGGAATGTATCGTATATGTTCCCTGTCATCTCTGCCAAACTACAGGACAATTTGATAAAGGGACCCAATTTTATAAGCAATTGAAGTTGTCCTCTTGAAGATAAACTATTCAGATAAATTGCAGCACATGCAGTGCCAGTCAAAGGCAGGCACCTGGTATGGCAGGGGGAGGGAGGCTGTAGGAGGAAGGATGTGCAGCAACCCAAAAAACTGACAGACACATTCACTGGCCAATTACTGCATGCTTCCAGATTTACAGGACAAATTGGTAGTGGCTTTAGGGGTGACCCTCAGGCGGACATAGAAGGGACATAACTGGGACTTTGGGGATAGCATCCCAGCAATCAGAAGACATAGAATGTCTTTAGACATAACGTCAACAGGTGTCCAAAGTGTGTTTTGACCTTGATATGAACACCGGTTTGGCCCTGTGTTCACCATGTGGCACTGCTTAGAAACATATCCCACCTTGGGGCAAATCGGTGTTTTGCTTGCCACCTGATCTCAGTACACAAGTGCTGCTACCTCATTCCCTGTCTTGTACCTGCTAACACACCATGTGATATCATTAGACACAATGTAGGCCATGTGTTCAGNGCAAACTTGGGAAGTGGAGCCAGACAGAGAAATCCCTCATGGTGCCAAGTGCCAACCAAGCAGCAGGCAGCAATGTGGGCACCCAATTGGTTTTTGCTTTTTGGTTGTTTTTAAAAAAAAAACTGTATGGTATGGTAAAGGGTAACGTAACCCCCATCCCCCAGCATTGGCCCTATGGACAAGATAGGCCAAACCATACCATGCCAGACCAGGCATCCCTCTCCTACCTCAACCAGTTACTTACAGATCCAGCAGTACTGTAACATGCTGGACGACAGCTGTAGCCAAATTCACCAAAGAGAATGGACAAAATGGCTGCATTTAGCCCTGCCAATCAATTCAAAAGCTGACAATCTGACTTGGCCAGCCAAATAAAACTTGCCATCTGGCTTACCATCACTCAGTTGTCCCCTCCCATGCCCCCCTCCTACTAAATATGGCACTAAGTTTCATTTTCAGAAGAAGCTCAACTGTCCACCAGCCCCCTATGCATGCAGAGGTTTCCAAAGTTCCCGAAGTTTTCCGAATAATGGCTTTGGTCCTCGGAACTTTGGAATTTGGGCTTTCTGAACCAAATATCTAAATATTTGGCAAATTCTGAAGTTTTCTGAAGACTTCGTTACAGCCCAAGGTACAATCTGTCCAAATTTACTCCAATTTGGATGGGCAGCAAAGATGTTTTAGGTGGAGATGCATGCACAGAAACCATGATACTATAATTTTGGCAGGAATGATTCCTTGCATGAGAGGAATACAATGTCTAAATGGCATCCAAATTGAATGGAAAACAAAGATGTTATAGCTGGAAATGTGTCTGCAAACTACAAAATTAAATTGCTTATAGAATCGGAAACCTTTATCCAATCTTTCTGAACTTTGGAAGGAATGATCCCTTGGGTAAGGAGTACAATCCTTCCAAATTTAATGCAAAATAAATGAAAATGAAGATGTTACAGCCAGAAATTCATTTCCCATTGAAACCAATGGGAATAACTAAAATAATAACTAAAACGAATGGGATTTTAATAACTAAAACTAAAATAAAAGCTAAAACTAAAATGTTTTTTCTGCACACCCCACCAGACTGGCAGGCAAAAATAGGGGGAAAGTGAAATGTATGTTGAGAAGCTGATTGGATAGAAGAGAGTTTTACCTTATTGAGCTTAAATGTAGCTGAAATTATAATAAAATTATGAGCTTCATGAATAATTATAGGAGCTACTATAATAATGTATCTGGTAATTATGTGGTCTATAAACATGCAGACTAGTTAGCTGCACAGCTCCCAAGACCCTGCCCTTAAGATCAGTTGAACCACTTCAGAGGAACTGGCCATTCTTCTGAAAGGGTTTACCTTAGGTTAGAATATCTTTATTTAAGATTAAAAGGAGATTTTAAAAATATCTTATTTACTAATTTTTTCTAAATGATTACAGGCACTTAATCATTTAATGCAGTACTAGATTTTTAGGGATGGGAATTTTGGTTGCATTAATCTGTAACTGCCAAGAATTGGCCGTTATGGATAAAATCCAAACCAATCCGTAAATTAGGGCTACCAGTTACGGATCCAAGTTTTGGATCATATCTCCCCCCACTCCCATCCCATGTGCAAAATGGCAGCTGGGGCTGTTTTGCACATGCACAAAATGGCCTCCAACCATAACCAAAATGGCAGCAACAATATTTTGGCTGCTGCCATTTTGGTTAGGAGCGGCGGCCATATTGTGTATGTGTGATAAGCAGGGTGGATGCCGTGGCGAGGGAACCTGCTGGAGCCACCACAGTAGCAGTGGTGCTTCAATCAAGCCATCTGAGACTGGTATGTACCAATTTGGGGAACCCTGGAAATAGGGGTGGGGGAGGTCAGACTCACTGTCGCGAGTGTCAGGAATAGATGGGAGTACAGTTCTGGTTTGGTTTTCCACTGACTTCCCACTGACTTTAATGGGAAACTTTCCCACTGACTTCAATGGGAAAAATATGAAACCGAAAATCTGAATCCATAAAAAGATCTGGATTATCAAAAGAACTCAAATGAGGAAAAAAAACATAACCAGCATTCCATCTGAAGTCCCACTCCTGTAGATTTTTTCCTCATCTATTCCTTTGTGCATTCCATTTATCCTTTGCTCTAAATATTTTTCTATTACCTGACTCTTTCTATGATCAAAATAATCCTTTTTATGAAAATTCATTTCTTTTAAAATTTCTGACCGTCTTGATTTCCTTTGTGGGAAAGGTATAAGGAAATGATAGTCAGTTGAACCTAGGGCGAGAATTTTGTTCATAGACATTCCTACATCCAGCACCCCAATGTTCCCTCTCCTACCTCCCCCAGGACTTTGGTCAAAGGTTTCTAAAAGGAGAGGTGACACTTTCTATCCTTTCCTTCTCCGAATTTTCCCATTTTCTCAAGTCCATTCCTCTTTCGGCACCTGTTTTTAGAAGGATTGTTCATGATTTGGAAGGCACCTGCTAGACGTTTCCTGCTGTTCTTCCCTCATCTTGCTTGGCACACTCAAATGAGGAAGGGAGCGTGAAGCTTTTTGCCATTTGGAGTTTGAATTTTGCTTTTTTATCTTTTTACTATTTTTTGTTACAAGAGAGCTCTTTGAAATCCAGGACACATGGTCAGTATAGAATATGTTCCACTTCAGTCCTGTCATAAGCTATTGACTTTTGCTGTTCAGAGAGCTCCCAACACTGACCAAAATAGGTGTCCTGGGAGTGAGGCAGAGTTCTTGTATGAGGGGTTTCTAATCACTTATGTTTTAGATTATATTGATAAACATTTGGGTAATAAAATGCTTCCAGGAGACCTGGAAGAGCAATTTACTGATTCTTGGTGTCCTTGTAAGAGCATGGACCTAGAATTTCAGTCTACAAGACTGTCTTCAATAGTGCAGGAACTGAAGGGGTCTACTATGGAGTCCCTTTTCTCCTGCATAAAAGCGTAGTAGACCCCTTCAGGGTCCTTTGGGAGGATAAGGCCATTGCACAGAAGCTGAATGAATTCTTTGCTTTGTTCTTCACTGCAGAGGATGTTGGGGAGATATCCATGAGGGAACTGTTCTTTGTAGAAGATGAATCAGAAGAGCTGTTGCAGATCAATGTGACTCTGGAAGAGGCTCTAGAGAATATTGACAAACTAAATAGCAACAAATCACCAGGAAGAGATGGTTTACATTCAAGTTCTGAAGTAACTCAGATATGAAATTTCAGACCTACTATTGGTAATTTGTAACCTATCGCTAAAAGCTGCCACTGCACCTGAGGACTGGAGAGTAGTGAATGTAACACCGATATTTTAAAAGGGCTCCAGAGGCAATCCTGGAAACTAAAGACTGGTGAGTCTGGTTCTAAATTAGGAATTACCACTTAGTTAAAGGACAATACATTGAAATCCTCAGCTCAGTGTGCGGTGGCCATCAAAAAAGCAAAAAGAATGTAAGGAATTATTTGTAAAGGGATAGAGAATAAAACTGAAAATATCATAATGCCATTATATAAATCTCTGGTGTGACTGCACCTTGAATACTGTGTGCAGTTCTGGTCACCCCATCTGAAAAAAGTTATAGTAGAAATAGAAAAGGTACAGAGAAGGGCAACAGAAATTATAAGGGGTATGGAATGGCTTCCATATGAAGAGAGGATGGAGAGCTTGGGACTCTTCAGCTTGGAGAAAAGACGTCGGAGAGGGGATATGCTAGAAGTTTATAAAATCATGAGTGATGTGGAACACGTTAATAGGGAATAGTTATTTACCCTCTCAAAAAGTACTAGAACTAGGGGACACCACGTAAAACTTATGGGTAGCAGATTTTTAAAAAATTAATGAAATTTTTTTCACTCAACACACAATTAAGTTGTGTTGCAACAAGATGTGGTCAAGGCCAGTATTATAGCTGGATTTAAGAAAGGGTTGGACAAGTTTCTGGAGAATAGTGGGGATGTGCGAACACAAAGGGGTTCTGATGTTCGGCTGTTCGGTCGTTCAGTCTGGAAACTGAGTTTGGTTCGGTCATTCGGTTCTGTTCAGATGTTCGGCAAAGTTCAGACCCGCCGGGAGGTTTGCAGCGCTCCACGGACCCCCAGGGGCCATCAGACAGGCAGTGTGCAGAAGAAGGCAGGCAAACTGAGGCAGGCAGACTGAACTTTGAGCTTTGCAACCTGGCAGGGCACTCAGATAAGCTGGCAAAGACTCTGCAATGTCGTATTCGATATCGAAACCAATACCAACTTCAAAGATTTTATTATCGGTATCGGTATCGATATCGTTTAACCGGAATAAAAATAAAATTAAAATAAAAATAAAAAAATTAAAATAACTCCTAAATCTATCTAATCTAAGATAAATAAATAAAGCTAGAGAGGTAAAGTGTGGGAATGGGTGAAATAGGAGGAGGATGGGAATGGATTGTTAAGAATAGGAAAGAAAACTGCTGGGAGAGGGACATTCCTGGAAACGCTGCTGAAAGGATCAGTGGCTAGCTCAGAAGGATTCGGAAGGGGGGAGGGCAATGACGTTTGTTACTTGCTGCGCCCGCCTTTCCACAAGCCCCATTGGCTTCATGCAGCCTAGCCTCATGCTAATTGCAGACTGTGAAGCCAGTGGTCTGAGGAAAAGATGGATTGTGATTGGGCAGGCAGGCTGCTATTCCAAGCCTCTCCACCCCTGGCACCAGGAAGTCTGCTCCTCAGGTGCCCCCCTCCTCCCTGGGCTTGTTTATCCCATTTTTCCTGCCCAAACTCATCTGAATGATACCAAACTCGGTCAAACTGTTCGGGGGTTCGAACGTTCGGTTCGGTCATTCAGTTCGGTCGTCTGAACAGGCCAAGTTTGGTCTGAACTCTGAACTCCCGAACCACGTTCGCACATCCCTAGAGAATAGGTCCATTAGCAGCTATTAGCCAGGTAGATTTGGGAAATGTAACCTTTTACTACTGGGAGCTGGGAGTGAACAACAGGGAACGAATTGCCCCATTGTGACCCGTTGGGTGCTTCTTCAATATGACCTAGATTGGCCACTGTCGGAGACAGGTGTTGGCCTTGATGGACCATTGGTCTGACTCAGGATGGCACTTCTTATGTTCTTATAAAGCAAAGCTTAAAAACAACATCTGGGACTTGTCAGACCTGGAACAAAGGTGTCAAACCCTGGTTGCTGGAATTAAATCTCTCCAGCAGAAAATTTCTCAAGCAAGGGTGAAGGAGGAGGATAGATTGGGGACCTGAGGATGGTTAGTCTGGGGAAAGCTGTTTTGTAGGTTTGGGACATGTGGGAAACCCTATTTTTCAGTATGCTGCTGCTGCTCCTATAGACACAGGCTCCCAGTCCTATGAGTGGCTTCGCCCTTCTTCTCCTTTAATTCTATCCAACTCTCTGAGGCTACTTTACCCAGATAACTTGGAAATGGGGGATCTTTCACCTCTCTGTCCTGTGGTGGCCATGGCTTACTTGGAAAAGTAGCACCTCTGACAACTAATTCTGCCACATCCCATGCTTCTGGGGTGTTGTCCTCCCCACCTTCCCATTCTGAATTTCACTCTGAATCTCCTCCGTCTCCAGAGTCAGATTTGGGGCTTTATGCCCCAAAGCTCTCACCTGAAGCTAATTTTCATGAGTGGGAGATGCTTCAGTCTCTTGCTCTAAGACATTTGTCTTTTGACAATGAAACAAGCAATCCCTTCTCTGAAGGGGTTGTGTGAATTCGAGTTCAGAACACTCACCTAGTGCGGTGATGACAGTTGTGAATCCTGAGGTTTCTCAGAAGGTATGGTATTATACATTAACTTGAAAACACATTTCCAGCTGTAACATTTCTATATTGCATCCTGTTTACAAGACATTTGGCAGGAATGTATCGTATATGTTCCCTGTCATCTCTGCCAAACTACAGGACAATTTGATAAAGGGACCCAATTTTATAAGCAATTGAAGTTGTCCTCTTGAAGATAAACTATTCAGATAAATTGCAGCACATGCAGTGCCAGTCAAAGGCAGGCACCTGGTATGGCAGGGGGAGGGAGGCTGTAGGAGGAAGGATGTGCAGCAACCCAAAAAACTGACAGACACATTCACTGGCCAATTACTGCATGCTTCCAGATTTACAGGACAAATTGGTAGTGGCTTTAGGGGTGACCCTCAGGCGGACATAGAAGGGACATAACTGGGACTTTGGGGATAGCATCCCAGCAATCAGAAGACATAGAATGTCTTTAGACATAACGTCAACAGGTGTCCAAAGTGTGTTTTGACCTTGATATGAACACCGGTTTGGCCCTGTGTTCACCATGTGGCACTGCTTAGAAACATATCCCACCTTGGGGCAAATCGGTGTTTTGCTTGCCACCTGATCTCAGTACACAAGTGCTGCTACCTCATTCCCTGTCTTGTACCTGCTAACACACCAAGTGATATCATTAGACACAATGTAGGCCATGTGTTCAGGCAGAATATGCAAATTGTCCTTGCAATGCAATGGTGTTCAGTTCACACTACGTGTTCAATGGGTGGCCAAATTGGTGTTGGGATTGTTATGGATCTGCTTACACACAACAGTCAAACACGTGCTTAGGGGTTTTGACACGTGATCTTTGTTATGTCTAAAGACACCCATAGTTTACACATCCAGACTGGCCTATTATCATCACAATCACATTCTGCAGCACTGTGACAGAGGACATCAGAGAATCTCTATTGGCTCTTTCCTACACAGAGGCTTCTGACTTCCCAGTAACAATCAAGGGAGAGATGTTGGGATGGTCACAGCACAGAATGAGGCTATTTGGTTGACATTTCTGCTGGCCAATTGGCATCACAAACCGATCTTATACCACAGTGACACATAAGAGAATCCCTTGCATAGGCTCCTTCTCTGCATATGCTGTGCAGGCATATAAAATTGGGACCCTTTATCACATCTTTCTGATATTTGTCAGAGATAGGGTATTTTCAGACATTATGAAATCACGGTGAACCATGGTGAATACCCACATGGTGATCGTGGTCCCGTAACATCTGTTGGGGGGAACGAAAGCTCCCCGCCAGATGTTCACCCCCGTGAATCACGGGGGGAATCACATTCAACACGCAAATGGAGGTCCTGGCCGGACCATCTCCATTTGCGTGTTGAATGTGATTTCCCCCCATGATCAAGGCGACCATCTCGTCTGTCCCCTGACCACGGCCCGGAATCAGCGGCGAGATTCCGAGCTGTGTTCACTGTCCCAGGGGGGGTGGCAGGCGCTGCAGCTGCATTGGCCATGGTGCCTGCCCATCTCCCAGAGGATGGGCAGCCGGGGGAGTGGGGGGGGTCAGGGCTGTGCAGCCACATGTTGAGCCATGCGGCCCCTCCCCTCCCCCAATTCCCCACCAGGATCAGCCTGTTTGACGGCCGTTTTGATCCCGGCGGGGGATCAATGGGTGATTCCGTGACGGGGCCAATACTGTCCCTGTCCTGTCTGAAAATACCCATAATCATGAAAATGTGATATACATCCATGCCAAATTTCATGTACACTGGTTGGACTACAAAGATGTTATAGTCAGACATACATTAATAGGTTAATTGCTTATACCACCAGGACCCTTTATCCAATCCTTCTGATATTTGTCAGAGATAGTAAATATAGGAAGGGGTATAAACTTGCTGAGTTTCATCTACATTAAATGTGAGGAAAATAAGTTACAGCTAACAATGTATATGAAGTTTTGTGCAAAATAATATAATTCAACTGCTTATAAAATTGGATTGTTTTATCCAATCTTTTTGGAATTTGGTACACATAGTGCCTTACAGTGGAGGTACAATATGTCCACAGTTCAGCCAAATATAATGAAAAACAAAAATGCTACAGCCAAAAACGTGTGTTCCATTTAAACCAATGGAAAACAAAAACAAAAACTAAAATTTGATATTTATGAAAATGAAAATGACATATTTAAATAACAAAAACAAAAATGAAAACAACAACGACATGGGCCCCTGGTTCACACCTCTGCTTGTTAGAGAATTTAAAGGCTGGATCGTCTCATCCTTCTGGTCTTGATAGTACACTGAGGCACTCTCAGGAGTGATCTTAGGAGAAGCCATGGCAGGTGGTCTCTCTCCCTGTTCTAGTGACAGTGAGACTGGGCTTCTTTATACAGATCAGACTCTTGTTGCTGCTGTGTCACAGGGAAACAATTTGCTCTCTAAACCTGGCATCCTTTAGGCAACCTTCTACTCCTTGACCCAGGGAAACTGGGATTTCCCTGGCTGCCTATAGGGACTCTATTCCCAAGGGAGATCATAATCTCCAAGCTGTGGGTGGCCTGGGTGAAGAGGGAGGTTTTCTGGCTGTTCCCAAAGAGGGATCAGTTACTCCTTCCACCCCTCATAGGGAAATTACACCTCCCTCTGCTGTCCGGGTGGTTGATCCATTGGCTACAGCCTCCATAAAGGACTGTTTGCAGGAAGTCACCCCATGTCTTGCTGCCCCTGATCCTCACTTACTAAGGTCTTCTGATCTCTTCTGGGAGCACCTTTTGGTGACTTCACGGGAGCGTGAGGAAGAGCAGGAAGATCTGTTGCTGGTTAATGGGGAACAGGGATCAGTGGAAGTGATTTCCCAATTTGTAGGTTTGGGGACCAGGAGTGGGCAAGATGAGGATTTAGAGAGACCACCTGGGGATACAGGAGATTAATTGCCCAGGGTATAGGTCATAGATTCCCTGTGCCTAGGCCTGGCAGTTATCTCAACTTGTGAATTTGACCTCACAAAACGTATGCTGGCACAGCATGTTAAGAGGATTAACAAGGCAGGTAGGATGTATAATTTAGCAAGAGGGGGTGATACGGTAATTCTACAACATACCATTTCTTTGAATTTGTGGAATTCTCTGTAAGATGATGTTCAGGCAGAACACAAATTTGATGAAGCAGTGGCAAAATTGGAGGTGATTCTTTATGCTGGGCAGACTGGATCAACACAATTGGCCCACGTTTACCAGTGGCGCAACGAGTCTCCCTATGAATATCATAGCCACTTGGCTGTGATTTAGACTCGTTCTGGCCAGAAGCAGCCTTTGGGTTCTTTGGAATATAATGAATACTTGGTTTCTCATACACAACCCCCTTATCTGTAGAGAGCAGCTATGTTCTCTCTCTTTGGAAGGTGGTGGGGGTAGAACTGTTGCTGGCTAAAATGAACATTTTTCATTCTCCTATCAGGCTTTTTCTTCTTCTCAGCCCAAAAAGGAAAACTCTGAAAGAGGGAATACTAAACTGGTTGTGGCAGTAGCAGTTGCAGAACCCCCTGGATCAGACAGGCAGTCTGATCATTCATCATCTATGTGCTGTCAGAGGAAGGGGCAGGGCTCTCAGACTTCTGCTGCACAATCTCAATGGGCTTCAGCAACTGCTCAGGGACACACTCGGGGAGGGGGATCTTTTCAGGGACCTTGAGGTTCTTAAACATTCCAGTCAGGTCCCAGGTTGCCTGGCCTATGGTTTTGCCCACCCACCCCTCTTTTGTCCCTATCTCCCTTCTTTGTCATCTGTTTTGTTATTGATACAATGAAAATGACATGCACACCCCTAATTCAGTGTCAAGTGACTTCTGTGGAGGCTGGACTACCACCCGTAGTAGTAGCATATACTTTTGCTGCCTCTGTTCCCAATCCTGTCTCTGATTCTTCTTGGCCCAGTCTTAGAGAGGGAGAGAGGGAATGGAGGGAGACAGGTGGGTCTGGTGCACGTTTAGTTTTTCTATACATTGCATGTTATGAGTGGTTAGCTTTGCCATCCTCCTTGGATGAATCTCAGAAGGAAAATCTGAAGGTGACGCCAGCAACTCCTGCCCTGGCCACACTCCTGCCCTGACCAGTTTCAGTGGGTGTCGCCCATTGATGCTGGTGATGTCCTTGGNTAGATGGGAGTACAGTTCTGGTTTGGTTTTCCACTGACTTCCCACTGACTTTAATGGGAAACTTTCCCACTGACTTCAATGGGAAAAATATGAAACCGAAAATCTGAATCCATAAAAAGATCTGGATTATCAAAAGAACTCAAATGAGGAAAAAAAACATAACCAGCATTCCATCTGAAGTCCCACTCCTGTAGATTTTTTACTCATCTATTCCTTTGTGCATTCCATTTATCCTTTGCTCTAAATATTTTTCTATTACCTGACTCTTTCTATGATCAAAATAATCCTTTTTATGAAAATTCATTTCTTTTAAAATTTCTGACCGTCTTGATTTCCTTTGTGGGAAAGGTATAAGGAAATGATAGTCAGTTGAACCTAGGGCGAGAATTTTGTTCAGAGACATTCCTACATCCAGCACCCCAATGTTCCGTCTCCTACCTCCCCCAGGACTTTGGTCAAAGGTTTCTAAAAGGAGAGGTGACACTTTCTATCCTTTCCTTCTCCGAATTTTCCCATTTTCTCAAGTCCATTCCTCTTTCGGCACCTGTTTTTAGAAGGATTGTTCATGATTTGGAAGGCACCTGCTAGACGTTTCCTGCTGTTCTTCCCTCATCTTGCTTGGCACACTCAAATGAGGAAGGGAGCGTGAAGCTTTTTGCCATTTGTAGTTTGAATTTTGCTTTTTTATCTTTTTACTATTTTTTGTTACAAGAGAGCTCTTTGAAATCCAGGACACATGGTCAGTATAGAATATGTTCCACTTCAGTCCTGTCATAAGCTATTGACTTTTGCTGTTCAGAGAGCTCCCAACACTGACCAAAATAGGTGTCCTGGGAGTGAGGCAGAGTTCTTGTATGAGGGGTTTCTAATCACTTATGTTTTAGATTATATTGATAAACATTTGGGTAATAAAATGCTTCCAGGAGACCTGGAAGAGCAATTTACTGATTCTTGGTGTCCTTGTAAGAGCATGGACCTAGAATTTCAGTCTACAAGACTGTCTTCAATAGTGCAGGAACTGAAGGGGTCTACTATGGAGTCCCTTTTCTCCTGCATAAAAGCGTAGTAGACCCCTTCAGGGTCCTTTGGGAGGATAAGGCCATTGCACAGAAGCTGAATGAATTCTTTGCTTTGTTCTTCACTGCAGAGGATGTTGGGGAGATATCCATGAGGGAACTGTTCTTTGTAGAAGATGAATCAGAAGAGCTGTTGCAGATCAATGTGACTCTGGAAGAGGCTCTAGAGAATATTGACAAACTAAATAGCAACAAATCACCAGGAAGAGATGGTTTACATTCAAGTTCTGAAGTAACTCAGATATGAAATTTCAGACCTACTATTGGTAATTTGTAACCTATCGCTAAAATCTGCCACTGCACCTGAGGACTGGAGAGTAGTGAATGTAACACCGATATTTTAAAAGGGCTCCAGAGGCAATCCTGGAAACTAAAGACTGGTGAGTCTGGTTCTAAATTAGGAATTACCACTTAGTTAAAGGACAATACATTGAAATCCTCAGCTCAGTGTGCGGTGGCCATCAAAAAAGCAAAAAGAATGTAAGGAATTATTTGTAAAGGGATAGAGAATAAAACTGAAAATATCATAATGCCATTATATAAATCTCTGGTGTGACTGCACCTTGAATACTGTGTGCAGTTCTGGTCACCCCATCTGAAAAAAGTT
>QEPC01015058.1:743834-754273 GCA_003113815.1 Sphenodon punctatus
ATATATATATATATATATATATATATATATATATATATATATATATATATAAGAATAGTTATATAGATAATTGATTAGATAACAGATAGTTTTCCTTTTCCCTTCCGCTGTCTCCTTTAGATTTAGATAGATATTAGTTGTGTACGGGAATCAATAACGATACCGAAAATAAAATCTTCATTTGAAACTGTATCGATAACGATAATGAATATTGATAACAAATATCAATACTGATAAAAACAATAACAAAAATGATAATATAACAAAAACAAAAATGACTGTCATTAATAATGATAATGAAAATGACATTTTTGAATAACAAAAATGAAAAATGAAAATGACATGGGGACCTGGTGCACACCCCTACAAGCTGAAACATGAACTCAATTTTTTCTTGATTCTCTCCAAGAATCATGGTTCTCAATTCATTTTTAATGAGAATAGTTTAGTTTAGTTTATTTAGTTTCGTTTATTTACGGCCGGAGCCAAAAGAACACACAACAATAAACCAACAAAAAACACAAAACAAACATATCATTTAAACATTCCAGCATACAAAATCATATAACAGTGCACCAAAACTAGGGACCAGTCTACATTCACCTTAAATAGCACATGGCTACCAGTGCTGATACACTGCAAAAATACCAAATCACCGGAGCAAATGGCAGCCCAGGACCAAAAACAATGATATGTAATAATACTTAATGATACATCAGAGTGCAAGTATGACCCCTAAATCATAGAAAACTGGGACTGCAGAAAAAGCGAGCGATGATTGAATGCAGCCACTAAAAAAAGCGCCACCACCTTGGTAAGACCAGAATCAACGTCTGCCAAAGCAAGGCAGAGCAAGTTGTGCTCTGTCCTGCTGGGATACTTCTGAAGAAAGGAGGCAAGATAGAACAAACGGATCTCATTGTAAAAATGGCAGCCAAGGAGCAAATGCTGGGTGGTCTCTACCGAATGGGCATCGAAAGGACACAGCCGCTCGGAGAACTCTATAGCCCGACTGCGCCCTTCCAGCAAGACAGTAGGTAAGGCATTGAGCCTGGCACACATAAATAAAAATTTACCTCTAGATATCAGAGGCTAAATAGGTAGCCATGCTGAACTGAGGGGAGGAAAATAGAAGGAAATCGCAGAGATGGCGAGAGCCTCTTGTAGCCGCACATTCCTCCTGATAAACCCTATCACCTAATCTTAATGAGATTTCCTTTACTGATGATGCCAAATCCCTATACTCCCCCCAATACTCCAGATGGAAACCTAACTTCAACAAAAAAAGCTCCACAGCCCTCTGCCACGAGCTCTTATATGTGTCAAGCTTCCAATGTTGAATGAGCCCCTGATCACGTGACTGTGAAAGCTTGGCCCAGAATTTTAAAACTAGGGCCCAGGCTACCGTAGTCCACCTTTGTTGACCAACCTCCATCCTAATAGCAGAAAATGACGTGCCATGAGGGACCTTCAGCAGATTTTGAAAAAAAGGGCCTGGAGGCTATCCAACCTCCTGAACCACGAAGCTAAGAGTGGCAGCCATACTTCAGCCCCGTACAGCACCTGCATGTGAACCTTAACATTGATTATCCTTACTGCGGGAACCACAGCCCTCCTTCCAGTCCTGCCGAATAACTTCAGCAGCACAAAAATGGCTCCCCGCGCAGATGCCATGGACCCTTCCAGATGGCTGTTCCACACCCCCGTAGCTTGAAAAAGAAGACCCAGATAACGGTAAGCTTTTACCTGCAGTATGGTGTGCTCCCCTATCTGCCATTGCCCAACCTTACCCGCCCTGGAAAACACCACAACCTGGGACTTCCTAAAGTTTATGGCAAGGTCACTCTGAGAGCAGAAATCTGAAAAACAATTTAGCTGCCTCCGCAAACCCACCTTGGTTTGGGAGAGGATCACGATGTCATCCACATAAAGGAGACACCCAATTGGGTGATCTGCTAATTTGGGGGGGAAGTGTGAGGGAACGGCCAACCTAGGGACCACACTGTTTATAAATAGATTGAAGAGGGTGGGTGCCAGCACACAGCCTTGTCTGACACCCGCATATACGGGGATGTCCTCTGTCAGCCAACCCTCAGAGTCCAGCTTTATCGCCAATGAGTTGTTCCCATGTAACCTACACAGCAAGCAGAGTAACCTTGGCTCCATCCCTAGGGAGTCTAACCTCCTCCAGTGGATCTCCCTGTTCACTAAATCAAACGCTGATCAGAGATCTAGGAAAGCCGCATAGAGTCTCCCATTCTTATCCATGTATTTCTCTATCAGGTGTTGTAGAAGTAGACAGTGTTCCAGGGTAGAGTGCCCCCTTTGGAACCACGCCTGCTCAGGGCACAAAACTTTCTCCTTCATGATCCAGGCATTCAGCCGCAAAAGCAGCCACTTGCCGTAAATTTTGGCGATGGTACCCAAGAGACTAATTGGCCTATAATTTGCCAGGTTAGCATGATCCCCCTTTTTAAAGATGGTTACCACAATAGCCCTACCCCAAACAGGGGGCAGTAACCCCGAGGCATTTATAGCTGTAAACAGTTGGGCCAATCTAGGAGCCCACCAGTCCAGAAAGCCCTTAATCAACTCTATTGGTAACAGGTCTGGCCCAGCGGTCTTACCGTTTTTAAAGGTGCCGATAATCTCTGCCACTTCTGCTGCCAAAACAGGAGGCCAAGCAGGAACCAGGGAGATATCCAAAACAGTCAAGGGCAGATCACTCTGTTTCCCAGCACCAGCATATAGGGAGCGAAAGTGAGACACCCAATCTGCCTCTGGGACAGCCACCAAAAAAGGGCCGACCTTCGCCCTACCCACCCCATTTACTAGACCCCAAAACTTTCTGCTGTCTTGACTGTTTGCAGCAAGCACCAACTTGTCCCAAAAGGTCTCCCAATAAAGGAGTCTCTTCTGCCTTAAGGTCTCCTTGTAGGTCTTCTTTACTAGAAAATACTGGGGGGGAGATCGCCTTCGAGTGTCCCCGTCTATAATCTCAATACAAGTCTACTAGCCACCCTCTAAGATCCTGGCACTCTTGGTCAAACCAAGGTTTGGTATGGCGTCTAGGGATCCGTCGGCTCGAGATACCCTTATCATACACAGATAACAGGGTACTGAGGTCCTGTATCAAAGAGGCAAAAGAATCTACCAGCCTTGGGAGGGAAACCCCACTCCAGTCCAGTTGGAAGGATGCACAGAAAAGGCATCCATACAGATATGCTCTGCTCTAACAGCCCGGTGGCGCAGGGCATTTGCAAGCCCCCGGCCCTCTGATCTAAATGAGGGTAAGCTTGCCCACTGGTTGGCCAAATCCAGAGTCAGGGGCAGATGGTCGCTCCCCTGGCAAGTGGCAACTTTGAAAGATTTAATCAAGGGGGCTAGATCCAAAGAGATGGCCACATAATCCTCCACACTAGATCCCACTGCACCCATATATGTAAATTCCGCATTCGGATCCCCATACCCTGATCCATTCAGAATGAACAAGGCAACCTCTGTCAGTAGTCTGGCTAAAAGGAGACTGGCAGAGTTTACAGTTTCGTCCTTTGAGCTTCTGCAGCACTCCAAACTCTCGGCCAGATGAACCCCACCATAAGGGAGAAGCGCTTCATCATTTGAGCCGGTGCGAGCATTAAAGTCCCACAACAAAATTATTTTGGCTGAGGGATAAGTATCTATGGCTTCATTTAGAGCATCCCTTACACAAGACCAAAATGAAGAACTATAATACTTGGCATTTACTGGCAGCATGTAAACATTGGCTAGGATAAATTGACACCCTCCTAGCAGGATAACCAGCAATAACAGACAGGGTGGCCTGGAGATGATTTCCAAAACTTGAAGCTGCAATGACTTGGCTGTAAACCAGACCAAGCCGCCACTCGGGCAGCCCCGGCTCAAATGCC
Organism: Sphenodon punctatus; assembly: GCA_003113815.1. Classification (NCBI taxonomy): domain Eukaryota; kingdom Metazoa; phylum Chordata; class Lepidosauria; order Sphenodontia; family Sphenodontidae; genus Sphenodon; species Sphenodon punctatus. The sequence goes on from QEPC01015058.1 coordinate 747,746, forward strand.
GTACTGCCAGTAAAGAGTAACTATCAAAGGACTCCAAAAAGATCTGTGCAGTAGCCCAGGTCTCCTGGAGGGCTATAAGATGACAGGTCCCTAGAAATTCTAATACCTCTGGCTGCCCCGCCAGCCTATCCCACCCCACCACATTCCAGGAACAAATCCTTAGGGTATTTTGGCACTGGCTGGGTCAGGCCGTCAAAAAACCCTCTTTGATTTCCCCCCTCTTTAGGGCTTGATTTTTAGTACAAGTTCCCTCCTCAATGGCAACAGAAGCCAATACCCCATTTATGGCCCTCTTCTCTTGGCTCGGCATATTTAAGACCTCCTGGTCTACCCTTACTGGTTCCTCCGTACAACTCGAAGCAACCAAATTACTCATGCCGGCTATTTCAGCAAAGATGGAGGAGGCAAAATCCATAGCTTCTGTGGCTGGCGGGGAGGACAATGAAGCTACACGGGGGACACAAGAGGGCAGCGGGAGTCCCAACATGCACATCGTCCGTGTGAACCTGGGGCATGGCCAGCTGAGCTAATCTAATATTTATCGGGTCCTTTGGGGGGTCTCTATCTAAAGACCTCAAAGACCTAGGGCCTATAGTGGACAGCCTAGCAGACTGAGGGAGGCCATCTTGACACCCCCCATTTGGCTTTGGAATTAGCGGGCATATGACTGGGTTATTAAGCACTTCCCCCAACAAAACCCCCCAGGAGGCAAATAAATCTGCTCTGGAGAATAAATGTGTGACCATCTGCCATGATCGGAAAAACACAAACACTCTATGGCAGCCCCCGAGTGAAGGTAGGATCTGAAAGGCCCGTATTTGGTGCATAGGGAAATCAAAGGCTAAAATTGCGGAAAGATGGGAACAAATATCTGACTTGGAGTACCATCTGGGGAGGAAACCATTGGGAAGGGGATGCACCCTCCATGAAATTGCAGATTTAATTATCTCTAAGGGTGAAGGGGGAATACAGCCCCCCTGACCCCTTAGCCCCTCCAAGGGCACTTGTTGGTCCTGCAGGGGGCCACTACCCACCACCCCCAGAGCACCCTCATCATGCCCCTGGAGATGTTGGGGGGCAAAAGAGAGAGCGGTATCCCTTTTAAGGTTTGACACATGATTCACCAAGAGCTGCAAATTTTTCCCCTGCTCCACCAGACTGGACCCTATGCCTTCCAACTGTAGATTGAGTCTCTTTACCAGGTCTATAATGAGGATGCATTGATCTCCTAACAGCTTATAAAGGAGAGTGTTGGTTGTTAATGAGTCCTCCTAGGGGGGGCATTCGTGAAGAATCCGTCTCTTCAGAATAGTCAGAGCAGTTAGAAATAGACAAGGAATTCTCTGCACTATCAAAGACCCTTGAATGTCCTGGAATTGCCTGAGAGCAATTAGGGAGTACAGAGCTATTGGGGAGAGCCAGGGCACCCACATCCAATTCCTTTGCAACAGCAGGAAAAAAGAAGTCCAGCTTCTTCTGCTTAGGCGAGGGGAGACCGTGGGGTTCCAAAGGGCAGGGTCTCAAGCGTTTTCTGGACATAGTGCAGAAACAAAAACCAAAGACAAGAGGCCCCTAGCCCCGGCACCGCCTAAGGCCACGCGCACAAGGGCGCGCCCTTAGGCGCGCAGCCCTTAGGCGCATGCACACGCCCGCGGCGCACACGCTAGGAAAGGGCCAGTTCTTAACTCCCCACTCCAGGGGGCAGGGCCAATCAGTGCTGCAAATTGTATCCCGTGGCAGCCCGCTCACAGCTGGTCACCCTTCAGGGATCAGAGGCTTGACTTCAGGAATCCCGCAGGTAGGTCTCAAAGTGGCAGCAGTCTAGTGAGGGACCAGCCTCCCCAGCAGCTCTCCCACAACAAATGCTCAGTCACTTCTTGCAAGGCCTTTTTAATGAGAATTGATAATCAAGAAACCCCCCGGTTCTCAACATTCTCCCAGTCAAGATTTTTTTCTCAAGTTACCATTTACCGTGATTTACTGTTTACCATGATTTAACATTTACCATATACTGATTTACCGTGTACTGCTTACCATGTACCACATTCATCCCAGAAATATGCATGCGCAAAATGACTACGCTTTCCAAAATGGTGGCAATGCTGCTGTTGCCATCTTGGAAGGGAAATGTGCATGTGCAGAACAGATGTAGTAGCCATTTTGCTCATTATTGGGACGAATGCAGTACACGGTAAGCGGTACATGGTAAATTGGTATACTGTAAACTGTAAATCATGGTAAATGGAGAAATATTCTCAATTGAGATCTTAAACCGTTACCGAGATTATCCCAAGATCTCAGTAACTATTCTTGATTTTCAAGAGTGTCAGGGCTGGGATTTGAATTGGACTGTCTTCCCCCTACACCACTGCCTGGTCTCTGCAGGAGTCAGGTTCCCTATTAGGGTATTCCCTCTTGCATGCTCTCTCTCTCTCTCTGTCCTACTCACACCTGCTTGTCAGGGGCCGGTGGCACCCTTACCCGAAATGGAGGGGTCGCTGTGGGGAGCCCCGGTCTCAGAGAGCTCCATGCACCAGAGGAGCCAATGCAGGGACAGGGGAGAAGACTGGGAGTGGCGTTGAACAGGGCAGGCTCATGCGCAGTAGTGCAGAGGCGCTGCGATACCCAGAACACTCGCGAGAGCCAGCGCTACGGCAGGGGGCGGGGATAGCAGCATAAAAGCTGCAAGCTGACTTCCCTCACTGCCGGTAATCAGGGCTTCTTTGTGAGACTGGCCCCCTGTTCATTGCCTCTTGAACGCAGCAGCAACTTGTGGAGAGTGGAGAGCGTGGAGAGTGTTGGAGCGAATGTTGAAGTGAGTGAGTGCGAGGGTGCGGGTGCTGGGACGTGGGGGTCTGAGAGTGTGGGTGTGTGGAACTGACCTTTTCCCTTGTTCTCCCCTGTGTGTAAGGGGAGAACCCTTTTCGCTCTAGGAATCTGAATCCCTATCTTGAGTGTCCTCCCTGTACCATCCCCCCACCTGGACAAGTGTATGGTGTGATAGCACTGGGTGCAGCACAAAAGATTACTGGGCCCTATGATGATCAGGCTCGATCCTGTTCCAGGTCAAGGCCACCTAAGATCCTGAGGGAAGTTGTGGGAGATCACATGTGCGTAGGTGGCAGTCCTTCCCCCATATATAGTTCCCATCCCTAACACTGCTAGAGGGCATGGACTCACCTGCCACAGTCTGATTGGCACTCTGCACTATTTAAGGCCGCTGAGGGATGTGGCAATTGTGGAGCTTCTGCTGTCAGTCTGTCCCTATCGCTTGCTCTGCCCACTTCTGTAGGTATACTCATTTCCCCCTCCCCCTCTCTCTGTTAGTTGGTGTCTCCCCTTTCCCCCACTGTCGGAATTATTTTGGTCTGTGAGTTTCCTCGGTTGTCCTGGTTTTTCCCCTTCTGTATTCTTGCCTGTCTGTGGAGGCTGTTCCCTTCTGTAGCGTTGTCTCTCTGAGTACAGCTTCCTCTATTGTCCTGGTTTCCTCCTTCTGTAGCCTTGCCTGTCTGTGCGTAGCTTTGTCCCTCCCCTCCTGCTGCTCATAGCATTGTCTCCTCATACTCTATGGCCTTTAGCCTTTTCTTCTCACACCCTAATGTTTCTAAGCTCTGTTTCCTCACACACCCTTGTTCATAGTCTTGTCTCCCCTTGCCTCCTTGTTCATAGCTTTTTCTTCTCTTGTTCCCTTGCTGCAACTTCTCTCCTCTTGTCTCATAGTGCCTAGTTGTGCTCCCTGATCATAGCCTTAGTTTCGCCAGCCCCCTGTTTAGAGTCTAGGCCTTTCTTGCTCCTGTGTCTATAGTTGTGCCTGCCTAGCTCCCTCCCTCCCAGTCTTGCTCTCAACCTGGACTCTTTTGGTCCCTGATGCCCTTTGCATTCCCTGTTCCTTGTCTTGCCCTTCTGTATGTAGTCTGGTTTCCCTAGTCATAGCTTGGATGCCCCTCTCTCATAGTTTAGGGTTATTCATTCTGTGTCCCCAGACCTCTGTTTGGTCTTTATAACTGGCTCCCTACCTCAAACTCACATTCCTTGCCCCTTGGTCCCCATTCCCCATCGGTATCCTTGTTCCCACCTTAATCCCGATGATTTTATTTATTTACTTGCATTTATATGCTGTCCCTTCCTGCACAAGCATCTTGGGGTGGCTAACAGCATTTTAAAACACATAAAATTTTTAAAAGTCAACATTTCATTAAAGTAACACTACAATAAAACCCCCACCATAACCCAACCCACCCATCCTGTCTCCCTCGGCAAAGGCCCGGTGGAACAGCCAGGTTTTACACTGTCTACGGAAAGAGGGGAGATCTACAGCCAGTCAGACATCCAACAGGAGGGAGTTTCACAGCCACAGAGCGACCACCGAGGACGCCCCTCCTCATGGTCAACACCCAGGAAACCCGAGGGACCTCAAGGAGGGTGCCCCCAGCCAACCGAAGAGGCCAATCCAGAATCCAGAGGGTGAGGCAGTACTGCAGTTAGGTGGGGTTCAGGCCGTTCAGGGCTTTAAAGGTCAAAACCAACACCTTGAATTGAGCCCAGAACCTATTGGTGGCCAGTGCAGAGAGCGGAGCACTGGAGTATTCTCACGAAGACTTGTCCTCTTAAGGAGACGAGCCATCACATTCTGCACCAGTTGCAGTCTCCTGACCATCACCAGGGGTAACCCCATGGAGAGCACGTTACAGTAGTCTAATCTTGAAGTAATAAAAGCATGGATGATCGTGGCCAGGTCCGAGTCTGAGACATACAGCCTAAGTTGACATACCAGATGCAATTGGCAGAATGCTTCCTTTCCCACAGCTGCCACCTGGACATCCAGGCGGAGCTGCAGAACCAGGAGCACCCTCAGACTACGGACCTGAGATACCAGAGGAGGACAGACCCAATCAATGATGGGGGCCATCACTCCCCTGACGTTCCCCACAACTAGGGCTGAAATGGCATACCGCTGCGGTAACTTTTTCTGACAGAAAAAGCCCTATCTCAATGAGCAGCATGGTGCAATAGAGATGTTCATTCTGCTACTTTCATTCCGTTACTTCCACTAGCTGCAGAAATAGTGGAACAATGTTTGTTCCAACAGTTTCTATCTTCTGCAATTTCCACCGGCACTACGAAGTAGTGGAACAATGCTTGTTACAACAGTTTCTGAGATTGTTCTGACAGTTTCTGAATTAGTGGAATGTCGGTGGAATAATTCCGAAATGGCAGAATGAAATAGCAGAACGGAAAAAGGAGTTGCCGCTTCAACCCTACCCACAACCATCACCTCTGTCTTGTTAGGATTTAACTTCAAGAGACTCACCCTCATCCACTAGGTAAGCACCGAGACTGCTGGACCTGGGTCTGATGAAAAAAAGAGATATATTTGGGTGTCATCAGCATGTTGGGTGTCATCAGGAAGCTGTGTCTGTTGCTGTGAGGATTGGGGCTGTCTTGATAGAAGGAGTTTACTACCACTCTGCTCTTCCCTCCCCCTCTCCAGGTAATAACACCCAGGGCGGGGCCCTTTGGGCAACTGCAATCTGTGTCTATTGCTGTGGGGATCGGGGCTGTCTTGATAGGAGGAGCTTACTGCCACTCTGCTCTTCCCTCCCCCTCTCCAGGTAATAACACCCAGGGCGGGGCCCTTTGGGCAACTGCAATCTGTGTCTATTGCTGTGGGGATCGGGGCTGTCTTGATAGGAGGAGCTTACTGGCACTCTGCTCTTCCCTCCCCCTCTCCAGGTAATAACACCCAGGGTGGGGCCCTTTGGACTCCAGCCCTTGGGCGGCCGGGGCACCCGGGGGCCCCTCTGCTCGACAGACACCACATCAATTATCCTGCGGTTCTGTTCAGCGCGTAACCTATGATTAAAGGGCCTGGGTAATAGCTGGGGAAATCTGGTGTGATCAGCTAATTCACTCTATTTTCTGAAAGGCAGAACTCGGGCGTTTGAGTAGGGGCTTCCGGCCAGGGCACCTTTCGGGGAATGGCTCTCAATATTGTTCATAATAGGTGTGCCATGATTACCTATATCCTGACCTGAGTAATTAACGGGATTAACAGGTGGTGGCCTCTTTGGGTACCCCACTATATACTGGATACATTTTGGTAAAGGAAGGCGATCTCGGATGGGGGGAGGGAGGAGTATATAGCATACAGTATACAGTGTTGTTGCCTGTCGTCAGGCTTTGAATTTTGTTATTAATTTACTATTTTAACTTGCAACATTTCTATGTTTTTTATATTGATGTTTGTTTTTGTATTGATACTTTTGTTAAGGCCTAGGGCTAAACAATAACATTTATTCATTCATTATCCTGCGACCCATCTAATTGCTGTTGCTGTTGCTGCCCCGCAAATATCACTGCTGCCACTGCTGTTGCTGGACCTGCTGATGGACTCATTGTTCATTGATACCACTATTTTATTGCAGTCAACGTGTGGCCCTTAGCAGGACTGGGGGGATTAGGGGTGGGCAGCTTTTATCTTGTTTTAAACTTGTGGTTTTAAGGGGGGTGGGTGGGCATGGCTTGAGG
>QEPC01015058.1:793576-815327 GCA_003113815.1 Sphenodon punctatus
CAGTTGCCTGTGTATCTGGGAAGTGGGTGGGATAGTCCAGCTGACCAGGAGCGCACCCCATACCCCTAGTTCAACTCATTTGACCAATTCCCTTAATTTTAAGATTTGGGTGTATATTGGGGTACCAACCCCCCCAATAGTCACCCGTGGAAGGGGGTCTCCTGCTAACACTGGGTGGGCACCACCTGCCCCACTGCCCTCAACCACGCTGCTTGCCCTTTTGTGCTGGGACCCATGCTCCCCAGAGTGGCCTGCCCACAGGAGGAGCTGCTGGAAATAGGGGTGCTGCTGCTGCTGCTGCTGCTGATCCTGCTGCTGGTGCTGGTGCTACTGCTAGGGCTGAGGGCAGGGATAGACCCAGATGGCTGGAAGGGGTCACTGCTCCTACTTCTACCATCCACAGGGGCATCCTGCTGCATGGTCCGCTCTGCCTGCTGGACCTTCTGCACCAGCGCACCCTTCTGGAGGCCATAGACCACTGTCTCACGTGCCATGCTGCCCTTGATCCTGGGGTCCAGCATGGTTGCCAGGACATATTCCTCCCAGCGCAGGAGCTCATCAGAGCACGCACTCAGCCCCACCTTCAGCTTTCCGCGCCAGGTCAAGCGCCTCATCTGACATCTTCCTGCCATCAGGGCCACAATCCCACCCCTCGAGAATCTTGTCCAGGCTCCTGTGGAGACTATGGACCAGCGGGGTCACCTGGCTGAGGGTGGTGGTGGAGCTGCTCATGGTCTCCGTCACGGCCAGGAACGGTCTCAGGAAGAAGACCATGTGAGCAAGGATCTCCCATTCCTCCCTATTGTACCCTGGAGGTGCCTCGATATCTGTTTCAAGTTCCACCTGATGCAAGGCGGCTTTCTGCTCAAGAAGCCACTCGAGCATCAGGAAGGTGGAATTCCACCTGGTGGAGACATCTTGGACCAGCTGGTGCACCGGAGACCCTTGCTCAGCCTGCTTCTCCCGGAGGAGCTTGCTGCCCTTCACGCTCCGGTTGAAGAACCCTGCCAGCTTCCTCCCCTGGTCGACCAGGGAGCTAAGGATGCCTGGCCCAATCCCCTTATCCCCCAAGCCCAGAGCGTCCTTCACCACAAGATGGAGGGTGTGTGCGGCGCAAGAGATGCTTTTGGAGTCCCCGTCATGGACTGCCTTGAGTATATTGGCTGCGTTGTCCGTGACCACACACCCCTTGGTGAACGCCGTGCCTGGGATGGCCCACTCCCTCACCATGGTGACCAGGGCTGCTTCAAGGTGTGGGAGCTGTCCATGACTTGTGCCTGAAGCAGGGCCCACCTATACCCTGCTTCAGGACTCCTCCTGCCACTGCCAAGCGCTTCCTCTGGGTCCTGCCACCAGTGTGCAGACACTGCCAGATAGGCATGCTCAGCGTTCCTGGAGGATCACAGGTTGGTGGTGAAGTGGACAGCGGCCCCCCCATTCCCTGCCAGCTGCCCCCTCACCCGCTCCTTCAAAGCCCTGTGCAGCTGTGGCACCACAGTCCGACTCAGGGTGGAATGGGAAGGCAGTGGTTAAACAGTGCCATACTGGGTGGGTAATGTGTTTGTCTGAAAATGCCCTTTGTCTCACATTCCTCTCAGACTCTACATGGAGAGCGAGAGAGAGCAGACATATACAAAAAGAGAACTATAGCAGTGAAAAAAAGGAAGATGATAAAGGTAGACCAAGTTTTCTAATCTCTTGTGGTAGGTTGTCATAAACCCCACCCTCAGTGACAGAGAAGCAATTCAATCACCTGGTTGCGGCAGCAGGATGCATCAGAACGCGGTTCCAATGAAGGAGTCTGGAAGCTGACCAAATGCCATTCAGAAACTTGAAATTTCCATTTTCTCTTTATTGCCTAGTGTGGGAACTTGAGGAAATACAGCACTACTTACCCTAAATTTTAAACATTAAAAACCTTTTATAAAGTTTACTACATGGTGCATTCCTCTTTTGGAACATGGAAAGCTTAGAAAACCATAATCAATTAAGACCAGTGCTGCATGGAATCCACCCTGAAGATGGTACCATGTTACAGCAACGCCATTGTCTTCTAATCGTTTCTTGTACAACAGCCCATCATCTCTAAGCACATCGAACTCACAGGTTAGAAGGTACGTCTTGGGAAGATGCCGAATAATGGCATCTTCAGCTAAAAGTGGGGAAAATTGTGGTTCAAAAATCATTTTGAGTGATTCGTAAAGTTCATCTGAAAAGGCAGCAGGCACTGTTGGTTTATAGCCCCTAATTTTAAATTCACTAGGGATGTTATCTGGACTTAGCCATTTCTTATATTTCTCTCTCAGGTGACTAGGAACATGGGAGCCCTTCAGGACACCTTCCAAACATGACAAATCCTTCTGGAGATTTCGCAAACCAAATTCTATAACTTGCAACTGGAACAAGACTGGCACAGAATGGTTTTGCTGGTATGAAGGCAAATTAAAGTCAACAGCCTGGAGGAAAGGATAGATCAAGACCTGAGCACACACTTTGGGGAGATCTGTCCTAGACACCAGTGCTTGGCAAACAGCAGTGGTCAATGTAGCTCCCATACTGTCCCCAGCAATGATGATACGGGCAGGATCCACTTCATAGTCATCTACAGTCTTCATGAAGTGTATAGTGGCATTGAGACTGTCCTGTAAGGAGGCAGGATATATGTGCTCAGGAGCCAAGCGATACCTAAAATACCAAAGTGACAATGTTATAAATTCTTCATGTCTAACTTAGTAGGGCTCATTCTCCTCCTTCAGATTCCCTTCCAAATTTACAAAGCTAGGAATGCAATGGGGTTTTTTAAATTTGAATTTCTCATTGGTAGGACACCTGTAACGAGATACATATTTGATTGTATTTATTTTATTATTCCCAGAGAAATTATGTTATACCTCATAAAATTTATCTCAACCAAACGGAATGATGAGTAAGTAGCCTTTCTGATATAGATATAAACAGATGAATAGTTGAAATTGAATTGGATGAATAGTTATAAACTAGAGGTGTGCACCAGGGACTCATGTCATTATTCATTTTTGTTTCTCATTTTCGTTATTTAAATCTTTCATTTTCATCAATATTGAAATTTTGTTTTCGTTTTTGCTTTCGTTTTCAATTTTCATTGGTTTAATGGAAAACACATTTGTAGCTTTAACTTTTTTGTTTTTCATTATATTTGGATGAAACATGGTGGAATTGTACCACCAATGGAAGGCATTAAATGTACCACATATCAGAAAGATTGGACAAAGGAATACAATTTTATAAGCAGTTGAATTATGTTATTTTGCAAAAATAGGCATATAATTCCTGGCTGTAACTTCTTTGTCTCCCATCTAATGTGGATGAAAATTGGAAAGTTGGAAAATTGGAATACTCCTCCACAACTTTACTATCTATGCCAACTTTCACAAAGATTGGATAAAGAGTTGTGGTGGTATAAGCAATTAACTTATCAATGCATGTCTGATTGTAACATCTTTGTAGTCCAACCAGTGTACATGAAATTTGGCAGGATTGTATATCTCACCTTCAGGATCATCTATACCAAATATTGGAAAGATGTGCTAAATGGTCCCAATTTTATAAGCCTGAACAGCATATGCAGAGAATGAGCCTATGCCAGGGACTCTCTTATGTGTCATCTGTTTGTGATCTCTGTTTGTGATGTCAATTGGCCAGCAGAAATGTCAACCAAGTATCATCATTATGTGCCTCATTTCTCTCCCCTACTTGTTACTGTGATGTCAGAAGCATCTGTTTAAGAAAGAGCCAATAGAGATTCTCTTATGTCCTCTGTCACAGTGCTGCAGGGTGTGATTGTGATGATATTGGCCCACCTGGGTGTGTAAACCATGTCTACTGATTGCTGGGATGCTATCCCCAAAGTACCAGTTATGTCCCTTCTATGCCCATCTCAGGGCCACCGCCTATGCCTGCCTCGAAGTCACAACCAATTGGTCCTGTAAAGCTGGAAGCATGCAGTAATTGGCCAGTGAATGTGTCTGTCAGTATGTTTGGCTGCTCCCCACCCCCTGCCATGCCAGGTGCCTGCCTCTGACTGGCACTTCGTGTGCTGCTATTTATCTGAAAAATTGTCTCCAAGGGAACAACTTCAATTGCTTATAAAATTGGGGCCCTGCATCAAATTGTCCTGTAGTTTGTCAGAGATGACAGGGAAGGTGTGGGGTACATTACTGCCAAACGTCTTGTAAACAGGATGGAATATAAAAATGTTGCAGCCAGAAATGCATTTTCAAATTAATGGCTTATAACATCAGGACCCTATATCCAATCTTTCTGAAATTTGGCAGGATTTGTAATCCTTGGGAGGGACATATTTGTCCCAGGTTTCATGCAAATTGTATGGAAGTTAAAGAAGTTGTAGCCAGGAATGTATATGCAGCTTTTCTTAAAATTACAACATTCAATTGCTTATAAATTCGGTTCACTTTATCTAATCTTTTTGAAATTTAGTACACATAGTGCCCTCCATTGCGGGTACAATCGCCCCAAGTTTCATCAGAATTGAATAAGAAATTTAAAATTTTATAGTTGGAAATACATTTTCCCAGTGTTTTCCCATTATATCAAAATTGAAAAATCATTTTGTTTTTGTTATAATCATTTTTTGTTTTCATTAAAATAACAAAAATGAAAATGAAAATTTCATTTTCTGGCTCACCCTTACGTTAGTCTGCTTTTTTGGGCACTGCTTGGTTGGCATAACAAGTGGTAGGGATGGGCAAAGGCGGTTCGGATGTTCGGAGATCGGACTGAACTCGATCTGTTCGGACGTCCGAACTGAACATCCGAACTGAACTCTCCAACGACCGAACAGTTCAGTCGTGTTCAGACGAGTTCGGAGGCAGGGGAAACGTCTTTCCAGGGCCGAAAATTAGGTTTCTGTTTCAATTTTGGTTCAGTTTCAATTTCGATTTAGCTATTTTTGAATGTTCTGCCAAGTTCAGCCAAACCGAACTCGGCTGAAATGAACCATCGAACCCGAACTCGGGTTTCGAACTGAACAACCAAACATCTGACCAGCGTTCTGTTCGCCCATCCCTAACAAGTGGGTGCACTGGTGATGGTGGGCTATCCTGTGGGTACTGCTGGCTTTTTTTGGCTTTCTGCATCCAGTTACACTGTGGGTTTGTCTTCTTGAGTGATTATCTCACTCTTGCTAGCCTGCTTTTCTGGGCACTGCTTGGCATAATGATTTTAAAGTTGGTGCAATTTAAAATCATTAAAGGAAAAAGTTCAGAAGTTCCGAGTTCTGGGGTGTTCCGAGGTCCAGATTTCCAAGTTCCGAATTCCGGGTCCTCAGACAAAGTTCCGAAGTTTGGCACTTTGGAACTTGAGCCAAGTACTCATATGGCCTATTTGGTGCATCCCTAGTTATAAATTACCAATAGTAGGTCTGCAATGTCATATTTGATTTCCGTGAGAACTCTGGGATGAATACCATCTAGTCCTGGTGATATGGTACTATTTAGTTTGTCAGTTTCCTCCAGATCCGCCTCCAGAGTCACACTTATTTGGACAGTACTTCCGATTCATCACCTACAAAGATTCACTCTGGCATAGGTATCTCCCCAACATCTTCAGCAGTGAAGCCCAAAGCAAAGAATTCATTCAGATTTCTGCGATGTTCTTATTCTTCCCGAGCGCCCCTTTCACCCCCTGGTCTTCTAATGGCCCAACTGACTCTCTAGAAGACTTCTTGTTTCTGATGTACTTGAAAAGGTTTTTATTAGTAGTTTTTGCCTCTTTAGTGAGTCACTGCTCAAATTCCCTCTTGGCCTGTCATATTAACATTTTACATCTAATTTGCCAGTGTTTATGCCTCTTCATTAGGACTAGCTTTCCATTTTTTAAAAGACACCCTTTGTCAGGCTCCGGTGGCCGGAGCCTAGGAGGGAAAGGAAGGAAGGATAGGTAGGTAGGTGGGGCCGAGGGCTAGGAGGGGGAGGAGGAAGGGTAGGTAGGCAGGGCTGAGGGCTAGGCAGGGGAGGAGGAAAAGGTAGGTAGGCAGGGAAAAGGGAGGGAAGGAGGCAAGGGGGTAACAAGGGAGCCTCTCAGCCGCTCTCAGATACCAAGGAGACAAAGTGCTCAGCACAAGAGCCAGACAGGCTGGCCTAAGAAAGCATATGGCTCATCACTGAGGTCGAGGCACAGGGAATTGGGGAGAGGGAAATCAGGAACTGGGAGTAGGGAACCGGAGATAGGGAACGGGGAACCAGAGGCAGGGAATGAGGGACCAAGGGCAAAGTACGGGGAACGAGGGACCAGAGCTAGGGGAGCAACAGTGGACTAGAGGTAGGGAGTTAGGGAACAACAGGGGATTAAAGGCAAGGGGTTGGGGGAGCAAGAGGGCACCAGAGACAGGGAGCAAGGGACCAAGGACAAGGAACAGGGAGCTGGAAGCAGAGGCAAGGAGCAAGGGGCCAGAGACAGGGAACCAGAGGCAAGGAGTGAGGGGTCAAGGGCGAGGGAACAGGGAGCCAGAGGTGAGGGAGCCCCAGAAGTAAGCCAGAGACGAGGGAGCCAGAGGTGAAGGGAAGCGGCAAGGGGCTAGAGGCAGGGGACCAAAGCTGGAGGAGCCAAGGTCCAGGGGACAGCTAAGGGACTAAAGAACCAGCAACATAAGGCTGGAGGGTTAGGGAACAAGGTCATGTGGGAACAGTGCCCAAAGAAGAGGGGAGTAGCAAGGTTATAAGAGAGGCAGGAGACAAACACAGAACAGGGCCTTTCCAGCCATCACACAGACAAACAGACAACAGAACGCACAATACGCTATGGGGGTTTTCAAGGGAGCAGAGAAACACATCCACATAGACACAGGGCAGGATATCAACACAAGGGGAAGGGGAAAAGTATAACACACTAGGAAGACAGAGGGAACACAACACAGACTCAAACAGAGGACAGCAAGAGCAGGCGCGCTGAGCAAGGGGCATGTCAGGATGACCTGAAGCTACACACCTGCCACAGCCCTCAGCAGCCTTAAATACTACAAGGAGCCAATCAGGCTGTGGCAGGTGGGTCCACCCCACCCCCATCAGGTGCGTGCGAGCGGGACAGAGTTGGAAGGAAGAAAGGGAATAACAAGGCAGGGAGGGAAGCCATGCTCCGCAGCACCCTCCTAGTGGCACAGGAGACAACAAGTGCCTCAGGCAAGCCCCAAGGCCAAGGGGTCAAAGCCCAGCCATGACACCCTTTTGGCTCTAATATCCTTCTTCACCTCCCCATTTAGCCACACTGGCAGAAGTTTTGTCCTCTTGCGACCTTTTTTTATTTGTGGAATACATTTAATCTGTGGTTCCAAGATGGTGTTTTTAAATAATCTCCATGCCTCTTCCACACTGAAGCAGGGTGGCTACTTTAAGGCAAGCAGCTCTAAGAAAACCACAAAGGCTACTATGAAAAGACTTGCAGTCTTAATTGCCAGCAGCTGCTTATACAGTCTTGCAACTACCTAATTAGTTGCAATCTTTAGCCCTCAGCTGCAGTAAACTGAGAAGACACATGTGACTCTCCTAACCAATCTTGTGAAGGAGGAAGTAGTAGGGAGGAGCTTAAAAGCCATCAGTTGGCTCAGACCCAGAGGAGTTTAAAGAGGAAGGATGTACAGAGGGCTGTTAAGCCCAAATGTCTGAATCCCAGCAAGCTGCCAAAGGGATAAGCCTAAAGCATTGGGAAATTATACAGCAGTTTACCAGAGCTCTACACAGACAGTGTGGGAGAACCAGGTGGGAGCTGATTTATTTAAACATGCTCAAAAAAGAGCAAGAGACTTTGTTTTAGGAACTGTGTTCAAGGCCTTGGACCAACACCATTCACAAAGGATTCCAGTAGCCCTGGGCTGAGATCAAGAGACTGCCAATATCCCAATTGGGAAAGATTTTATGTTTTTTATTGTTTGTGTTTGAGGACCTGCCTTTTTGGAATAAGCCCCATAACCGATGGAGTGGACAGGTTGTAAGGGGAGCAGGGAGACCCGAGATGTATTGCCTAACAAAAAATTGTATTTTGTGGTTTGCCCCACTGGGCCAGATAGTGATTGTGCTCCGCCAAGGACCAAGGACTATATTGGGATTAGAGGAGCCAAAGTACAGAGAAAGCCCAGAGAGGGGTCAAATTAACTAGTGTGCCATTAAGGGACTGGAACTGTGCTTGGCTAGAGAAGGCTGCAATTACAATAGTGACTCAAGGAAGGGTCAGAGACAATGGGTGTTTTCAGATGTTACAAGATCACAGTGAACCACGGTGAATACCCACCTGTGGTCACTGTGTCTCGAACGTCTGTTTGGCGGCTGCCAGATGTTCGCCACGGTCAATACCCGCAAGGGGTCAGTTTGAACCACGCTTCCCGGGCTAGCCGGGGGAATGTCCCGGGAAGTGTGGTCAAAAAGATCCCCAGCGGGGACCAAAAAAAAGTAACGTCTGGCTGTACGCCACGGCCCAGGATCACCAGCGGGATCCCGGGCCATGGCGACTCTGGCTCGACGCAGCGGCCGCATTGGCCCCACTGCCAGCCCATCTCCCGGAGGTCGGGTGGCGGGGTGCGTGGAGGGGGCGGGGCCGTGCGGCCCGCACGTTGCACCACGCGGCCCCGCCCCCTCCCAGATTCCCCACCGGGATCCCCCCGGCACGTCTGATACGGCGTGACGGGGTGATCCCGGTGGGGAATGAATAGGGTGATTTCAGTACGGGGCCAATGGGCCCCATAACGTCTGAAATCACCCACTATAGTAGAACCACTTGGGCTCAAGACAAAACTGGGCCAAATTAGACAGACTTACAATAGCCAGACAAAGTACATATCTTATGTGGGTGGGAAAGCTAATTCCCTAGAGGTTCTCAAACATAGGTGCAGAGTCACAAACCTGTCCACACATGCATTTAACCCTTGCAACTGCTCCTTTTAGTTTCCCTCTAACTAGTTTTTCCCATTGTGAAGTAACGTGACCTTAAGGGATCTGTTAGAGGATGGATTTTGATTAGCTGGAAGGGGCAAAATAAAAGTGGCTGTACCACCATTTTCCATTCTCTTTGGTGAATTTGGCTGTGTGCTACACTGCTGATCTGTAAGTATTTTGGCTGGAAGGGAGGGGTGCCTGGCCTGGCCTGGTTTGTCCATAGGGGCAATGCTGGGGTTTTCTTGGCCAATGGCCACCATGCCATGATTTTTTAGAAAAATAAGTGGGTGTCACACTGCTGCCTGCTGTTTGCACTGCTTGGCACCATAGATTTCAAAGGAATCTCTGCCTTGCTACACTTCCCCTGGTCTGGGTTGTCCATAGGGGCAATGCTGGGGGTTGTTTGTGCCACACCAATGCCATGCTTTTAAAAAAATAATAATGCCATGCTGCCTGCTGTTTGCACTGCTTGGCATCATGTAGGTCAAAGGGATCTCTGCCTTGATCTGCTTCCCCTGGCCTGGGCTGTCCAATGGGGCAATGCTGGGGGTTGCCAATGCCACCATGATTAATATATTTTGAGTGGGTGGTGCTGGTGCTGCTTGCACTGCTTGCTGGGCCAAGTTGGCAACATAGAGGCCAGAGAGGGATCACTTTTGTTGTGGTTTCTGTGAGCACTGTGCTTTGGCTTTGGGTTTAGCTTTGCCAAGATGTGACCACTGAACTGGGGTGCGGGTGGGGGAAGGAAGAGATGCTTTCTTTCTGGTTAATTTATGGTGTGTGGGGAGTGGGATTGCCTTGCATAGGTGGCACAATGGAGGCTTTTTTGGGGGGGGGGGAGGTGCATGTCTGGTTTCTTGTGGGTTTATATGCCTGCTGGGCTAACATAATTATTTAAAGTAGGTGCATTACTGCTGGGTCATTCAGTGTGGGTACTGCTGGGTTTTTGTGTTGTTGGGTTGGATTTTTGCTTTTTACAGTTGCACTTTTGGGGTTTGTCTTGTGGTTGTCTCACTTTTGCTAGCCTGCTTTTTTGGGTACTGTACTTTCTGAGTTTGTGTTAAAGTGTTCAGAGTTTCTGTGATTCCAAGTTCTGAGGATTTCTGAGGTCCAGAGTTCCTAGTGCAAATTTCCGGGTCCTCAGAAAAAGTTCTGAGTTCCACCAAGGACCTAGTCCTGGTACTTAGAAACTCAGAAATCTTTGCAAGTACTCGGATCACCTATTCCGTGCAGCCCTAAATTAAATGATACGGATACCGTTGATTGTGAGGTATTTCATTCACAGTTGGCAAAGAATGCGCAACCTCCTTCCATGGGGGCTCAGTGAGAAAGCAACCTGATATATTGTAGAACACTACCCTGAACTTGTCCTTCTTGTGGTCTCATCCTTGGGGTCTTACTCTGGAAGAGCAGGGTTTTAAATATGGAATATATCGCAGACATATCAAACTAGAAGCCGTCACATAATAAATAATTCCCATAGGATGGGACAAAGTTGAACTTGACTTACTCAATGGATACCACCACCGAATCTCCTTCCTTGGCAATATAGCAACACACTCTGTCATAAGCATCTGGAAAAAAAGATGTCAACAGGGATGTGTTGTTCGAAGGATATTTATTCTGATTGAACTGAACATGAAAATGAAATAATTATGGATGGTCCTATATGAATAATTGTTTAGAATATAAGTGATACTTTTTTCAGGATCCCGTGCCTGAACCAGAACCTTTGGGGCCCTGGGCACTGCAGCTGGTTCTGAACAAAGCACCACCAGCTCCCACTGGCCAGGGTCCAGTGTTGGTGATAAGACCTCCACCAGCACCGGTCAGGCCACATTCCTCCTCAGCCTTGCTCCAAGCCCCCCGCTTCCTCATTTGCGACTGGCCTATATAAGCCACAGGAAGCATTGTGGATTATCGGTCGTTTCCTGGTGCTTGTTTCCACCTCATGCACCTTGGACAAGCTCTGCGCTCCCTACCCTAGTCTGTGTTTTGGGTCAGTTGGAAGCTGGATTTTCTCACCCTCCCTTCTAGATCTCAGTCTTTAACATAACCCAATGGTAAGCCTGGCTGCCCAGATATGATGGCTCAATGTCTGCTATGATGGGGGCTTGGAGTCTGATACAATGGGGGCTTGGCTTTGGCTTGATGCACCTCCTACACAACAGCCCAGGAAGCCCACTCAGTCTGGTGCCAGCTCTGCTCCAGTTCTGCCTCATCTCATCCAGCATCTTTGGTCTGTGTGTTGATCTCCACCGGCCCTTGAACCCTGTATCCCAGTCATCATCAAGTTGGATCTTCAGTCCTGCACTTAACTCCAGTCCAGATCTGATTTGGACAAACCTTCCCACCATGTCCCCCTGGACCTCATCCTGCAACTACTCTGTGTCCCAGCCTGTGGTCCCTGACACTTTGGGGATCAAATGGCCCTATGTTATATCATTTATCCAGTTTAGGTTATTGCTTTCATGGGATGCATGTTATGTAGAGAAGTGGACTCTCAGGTTTGCCATGGAGAGTTGTGTACATTGATTAGATCTTTAGCCAAAGATCATGCTGAAGACGTATCACTTATGGGCATGTTGAGTTTGTGAAAGCAAAAAAATGTATATGCTTTTATGTTTTAAAAAAAGTTTGTTTTTAAATTATCAATATAACAAATTTATTAATTAAATTTCTTACCAACGCTTCCCATTGTGCCACCTCCTCCATGTATATAAACCACTCCTTTTCTTTGCCCAATATATGGTCCCTTTGGTTGGTACACCCTCACTGGCACATCCCCAAAACGTAGATCCTTCATGGAGAGCTTTTCATCCTTCATTGGTGGTATTCCATTTATTAAGAATCTCATAATGGCATACTCACTGCAGATACCCAGTTTACATAAGATACGCTCCTATTTGCGTGGAGAGAGACCAGAAATTAGTGTGTAGAGACCAGTTTTACTACTTTTTCTTCAACATATGCACTATGCAGCAATGATATCCATATACTTATATACAAAAGGCTGGTTTATACAGTGCAGGGTTTGGAATAACACCCCCAAGAAGCATTGATAGTCTTAATAGTTTTTGAATAAGGCTCTCTGTCATTGGAAGGGGTTTCTTGTGTAGAGATACTCACTCACAGCCAGCTCACTGTCCTGTGCTGTATGACCAGCAACTCTGTGCTCCAGCTACAGAGTGCAGAGCTGCTGACTGTGCCCAGGAGTGTAGCTATAATATGTTCAACAGGTGCAGCTGCACTGTGGCCCATGAGCCTGTGGGGCCCAAAAACTCCAGTGCAGGGGTGCACCACTGCCTTTGTCCCCTTCTGGCTCTGACTTCTCCATGATCCCCAAAGCCAGCCTTGCCTCACATGGCAACCGCACTGTAGCTGCACTGTGCCAACCTCCCACTGCACAGCCAGTACTTGGGGCTGGGATCCCAGCTGCCCCATTCCCTGGAGACTCACTTTTCTCACTCCTGTTTCATCAAACTCCCTGCATGACTCCAGTACAGACACAACCAACAGAGTGACAAAAGGCAGGGTGGGAGCAAGACTGGGAAATGGCTCAGCCATAAGCAATTTGCTTGGCACTCTGCTAGTTATGCCTGGGCCGGAGCGATGCATGGAATTCAAAGGGGCCCTGGCAGCGCTACTGGAGCTTCCAGAGTCTCTGCACCCTAGGGGTGGGACATCAGGCCAAATACCGGCTACCAGATTACAAAAAACCAGATTACCAGATTAAAACCGGATTACCGGTGCTGGATTTATTGCATTGATTTCAATGGGGAACTGTCCCCATTGAAATCAATGGGGGGGGGGAAATACCTCCCCCTCCCAGACTGTGCAGGTGGAAGGGGGGGCACCCCCCACCCACCCTGCCCAGCCTGGATTTAAAAAAAAAAATTATTTACCCTAAGTCCCTACTAGTGCGGGCTCCGGGCCGCCGCTGGCGACCTGGAGCCCACACCCACAGGTACTAGGGTGATCCCTGGGGTGGGGGGTGGTTTAACACACACCCCACCCCAGGGATCAACCTACCTCCCCACCCAGGGATCACCTACCTTTGGCGCTCCGGGTGGAGGCAGCAGTCCGGAGGCTTCAGCACTGACTGTGGCTGCCGGCTTCAGCGCTTTCTAGGCCTTCCGGGGAAACCCTCATCTCAGCCCTAGTTGTAAACTCAACTCAGCCCTAGTTGTAAAGTGTTCCAAGTGCATATTGGGGGGGGGGGGCTGATGAGTTGGACAAGAGAGTACGTGTGTAACCCATATGGCTTTATTAGACCTGTTGTTTTAAGGAGATTCAAACTGTGTGGCAAGCTGTTGGGGGATTGGGTAACTTTTGTGCATGATTAGTTATACTCATGGAATTTTCCACCAGCCAGGCAAATCACATGGCTGTGTGTTTGCTCAGTCTTGCTAGTTGAAGCCACTAAGTGGGGCTTCAGTGTGGGCAGAAGAAAGGAAGAGAAGGTCTGCAGGACTTCAGAAGCCATTTTGACTGAGAAGTTGAGGTGACTGAGCTAGATACTGCTGACAGTTTTCCTAATTCCAGGCCCTATGGCCTATACCAAAGTTTTGTTGTAAAGAATAAGAAATCCAGATCTTTTATCCCACAGGCTCAGGGTGTCTTACAATTCCTCAATTTATTAACTGTAACATTAACAGCTAACTAATTAACTCAACTTTTAATCCTCACAACAACCCTGTGAGAGAGGTTATGATTAAAGACCTGTGACTGGCCCAAGGTTACCCAGTGAGGTCATGGCTAAGGTGAGACTTGAACCAAGACCTCCCCCTACCACCTGGTCAAAGTACTGCACTCATACCCACTACACCACAGTGGCTCTTCTTGAACTGGTGAACAACAGCACTGCATCAGACCTCAGGCCTCTTTGCACCCCTTTGTGGAGGAGCTACAATTGTTCAAATCATGTGAGCCTGTGGGTTTGGGGATCACTCAACTTCTACCTGGGAAAACGGCAAATATGTATGTTGTTGTTTTTTAGTTAAATAAATTGTTAATTTTATTGTTGAACTTTCAGTGTCAAAGCTTGCCTTTGATCAGATCTTGGTCAGAGTTCCTAAGTGAACCCAAAAGACAGAGTACTGAAATGATAGCCCCCTCCTGGGGTTGCATAAATGGTGCCTGAAAAACAGGGGCTTTAAGATCATACAGATGCAATCTGTCTTTGAACTTTTGTATGAGTTATAAGTGAATCTAGAGATCATGAGTATTCTGATTTTCATTTTCAGTAGATTAATAGTAATGAATTCATGGAGACTTGTAAACAATTTGGACTTGAAACCTAAAAGATCATTTTGGTTAGTAATAGTGAGGTATTCCCTGCAGAAAGCACTGCAGAAATTGGAAGGGCTATTGGAATATATGGGCAGGTAATTGATGTGCAGGGATTTAAGTTGATCAGCAAGACATGATCTTTTGTCAATTTGAGGATTCTGCCTCTGTTCTACATCTAGAGAGAGACTGTGCCTTGCAAAGACTAGAACAAAAAGGGGAGGTGATTCTAGTCCATTATGATATTTTTATTTTGCAGAATGTAGCTGCTGACTGTGGCTAGACTACCTCTGTATAGTGATCAGTTATAGTCTATAGGCTTTGATAGATTTTGAGCTTTGAGTGCAATCTAGGGATAGGCCATCTGAGTACTCGGAATGAGTTCCAAAGTTCTGAGTACCTGGTACTTGACCCAACTTCGGAACTTTGTCCGAGGACCTGGAATTTGGAACTCAGAACTACAGACCTCAAAAATCCCTGGAACTCGGAACCCTTCCTTTAATTATTTTAAAGTGCACTCACTTTCCTTCACTTTTCCTTCACTTAAAAACATTATGCCAAGCAGTGCCCCAAAAGTAAGCTAGCAAGAGTGAAACAATCACTCAAGAAGACAAACCCAAACAGTGCAACTGCATGCAGAAAACCAAAAAAGCCAGCAGTACCCACAGCATGGCCCACCATCATCAGTGCACCCACTTTCAAATCATTGTACCAACCGAGCAGTGCCCAGAAAAGCAGGCTAGCAAGAGTGGGACAATTGCTCAAGAAGACAAACCCCCAAAAGGGCAACTGCATGCAGAAATCCCAAAAAAGCCAGCAGTAATGTATCCACAGCATGGCCCACCATCAACAGTGAGTGCACCCACTTTAAAATCATTATGCCAACCAAGCAGTGGTAAAAGCAGGCTAGCAAGAGTGGGACAATCACTCAAAATAAGAAGACACACCCACAAAAGTGCAACAACAGCTGCCTGCACAAAACAAAATCCAGCCCAGCAGACACAATTATAACACCCACAAGAAAAAACCTAGACATTCACCCTCCCACCCCCACACACACAAAAGCATCCATTGTGCCTGCCCAGTGTCCACCTATGCAAGGTAAGCTCCCTCCTCCACAAGTACCATATTATTTTAATGGAAAAGAAAATATATCTCCCCTGTGCCCTTGCTCAGTGGTCAGTCACATCTTGACAAAGTTGAACCCACAGACAAAGTAAAGTCACAGTGCCTACAAAAACCACAGCAAAACTAAAGTGATCCCTCTCTGGCCTCTGTGGTGCCAGCTTGCCAACAAGCAGTGCAAGCAACAGCAGCACCCACTTTAAACATTGGTTTATAGGCACTAGTGGCAACCCCCAGCATTGTCTCTAATATATGGACAGCCCATGTCCAGGGGAAGTGAAGCTAGGCAGATCCCTCTGGTCACCATGATGCCAAGCGGTGCAAGCAGCAGGCAGCAGTGGCAGACACTTATTTTTTTAAAAGGCATGGCATTGGTGTGGCACTGGTAACTTGGACAGTCTAGGCCAGGGGAAGTGGATCAAGGCAGAGATCCCTCTGGCCTCTATGGTGCCAAGCAGCAGTAGTGTGGCACCCACTTATTTTATTTTTATGGTATGCTGGAAAAAAGTAAACCTCACTCCCCAGCATTGTCCCTATGGACAGACCATACCATGCCAGGCTAGGCACCCCTTCCCGTGCCCTCTCAAGCCAATTACTTACTGATCAGCAGTGTAGCGCACACAGCCAAATTGTTATGGAGTGGGGGAACTACAGGGGAATGTCCCACAGACCCAGCTCTCCACGTGGTCCAACACTCGCACGGGGCTCCGCCATGAAGGAATAACTTCCCCTCAGGATATAAGGTGGCCGAAGGTCCCTAATGGGATATGGGCCTTTTCATCATCGGGGTTCTGAAACCAACAGGCCCTGTGTGAAGCCCCCTCACCCAATCCCACACACACCTGAAATACCCCACACCCACCACCCTCACTTCCACGCTGTTTGGGGAAGGAGAAGTGCAGGCTTGGTGGGGGATGAAGGGTTAAGGATCCCAGGAGAGAGGGTAGGGAATAGGAGGAGTCCCTGGGGGGAAGGTTTAGGGAGCCCTGGAGGGGGCTGGGGGATACAGGGGTGCTCACCACTCAAACCCAGACAACAATAACAACTCAATCCTTACACACACACTTACACCCTCTTTCACTCAGCACACTAACACTTGATCTCTCACAATAACACTCCCAACAATAGTACTTAGCTTCGATTGCTCCACCACAATGCTCGGGCCCAGTCTCACAGCACTGCTGATCACCGGCAGTGTGAGAGACTTCTGACTACTCTTATATAGGGGAAGCCCCGCTCTACTGCACCTGTAACCGCGCTGAGCGGCATCTTGTTTCTAGCTGCTCCGCCCTTGCATCCACCTGTGTTGCCTGCTGCCTCGTTTGGCTAGGTTTCTGTGCGCGGGGACGCATGCTTACATCCCCGCGCTGCTCTACATTTCCTGGGGGCGTGTCCTCCGGGGGCTGCCCCCCAAAGCGCAGTTCTGCGTCTGGCCGCAGCCTGACATTTACAGGGGGCATGGCCTCCGTCCACTGTTTCCTTCCTTGTGGGCACCTGCCGCAGCGGCGCCTGGGCCATCCGCGGCGGTGGCAATCCCTAATACAAATTCACCAAAGAGAATGAATTTTGCCCTTACCAGCCAAACAAAACTTGCCATTTGGCATATCCATCACTCAGCTGTCCCCTCCCATAGCCCCTCCTAGCAAATATGGCATTAAGTTTAGTTTCCTAGCTCAGAGAAGCTAAGGGGTCAACCATTTGGATCACTCCAGTCATGCATGCAATGGTGTGCACATTTGTGCCAGCACTCGATTGATGCTTCTGATGTTTTCCGGGAACCAGCCTTAGTACTAGGAACTTTGGACTTCGGAAACTTGGAACCGAGGACTGGAATCCCTGGTGGATTCTGAAGTTTTCCGAGGACCGAGTTTCAGCTCTAGTGCAGGCTATTCCTGAAGTTAAAAGGCAGAGCAAGCTACTGACCAACAATACACCCTTCACAGGCACTTCCACTCCTGTCTCAGGCCTTTCCATTGAGATGGAACACCAGTGGTGGCTGGTGGGTCACTGGGTGGGGCCAGAAGTGGGTGGGCCTGGGCCAACAGTAGGTGGGGCCAGGATTAAAATTTCACAATTATATGATCAATGAAATAGAAATAGAACGTATGCATTAGCCTAGTGCTGATGCATGCACAGAAGCCACTAAGCTTGCACTCCACTTCTGCACATATATAAGTGGCTTGTAGTGGCAGAAGTGGCTGGAAATGGCACGGCAATGCCACATCATGGATCTTGGTGCTTTTTTGGGGGGGGGCACAGTTGCAGGGCTGGGAGGGGCCCATAATCACCAGGTGGTCACTGACCCCCACTGCCCTCATGAGGAGTCACCACCGTGCAACACCAATGTTTTGAAATCTGCTTATAGGGCTGAAAAAGAAGCCCCTTTTGTTTTTATGAGCTATCTCGTGAGATTTTATGCCAGAGACAGAGATCTTTTCCAAAACGGCACCAGCAGCATTGCCATCATTTGGAAACGCCGTTCTGTACATACGTAGCAGCCATTTTTCACATGCACAGACTGGCTTCCCTTGCTAGCGCTATTTTGGAAAAGGGCTATGCATGTGCAGATCAGCCCTGGCAGCCATTTTGTGCATGGCACAGATCAGTGTAACTCTGGAAGAGGTTCTTGAGCAAACTGAAACACTAAGTAGTAACAAACCACCGGCGCCAGATGGCTTACACCCTAGAGTTCTGAAGGAACTCAAATATAAAATTGCAGACCTATTACTGGTAATTTGTAAACTATTGCTAAAATCTGCCACTGTGCCTGAGGACTGGAGGGTAGCAAATGTAATGCCAATATTTTTAAAAGACTCCAGAGGTAATCCTGGAACCTACAGACCAGTAAGCCTGATGGCTGTGCCGTGTAAAATGATGGAAACTATTATCTTTTTAAAAAATCATGGGCTATATTGATAACCATGGATTAATGGGGAAGAGTCGATATGGATTTAGCAAAGGAAAGTCATTTTGGATAGACTCACTAATCTACTGGAATTTTTTGTGAGTGTGAACAAGCATGTAGATTATTTATTTATTTATTTATTTATTTAAAAACGTATATCCTGCTCCTTCCAGTCCTAAGGCAGCTCGGGATGGCTCACAATATCTTAAAATCATTAATTAAAAACAATACCAAAAGGGTTACTAAAACAATCAATTAATCATTAAAACAATAAAGGAGGTAAACCCACTGGCGAAAACTCCCCCTCACTTCCCCCCCTCCCCCAAAGGCCCGGACAAAAAGCCAGGTCATACAGGCCCGACGAAAGACCAACAAGCTGGGAGCCAGGCGAGCTTCCTCTGGGAGGGAGTTCCACAGCCGTGGTGCAACCACTGAGTATACCCTCTCCATCGTGGCCCCCCGGTTCACCCGGGCAACCCCCAAGAAGGCACCCCCAGTAGACCGCACAGGTCACTCTATGGCCCAGGGAGTGAGGCAGTCTCTCAGATAGGAGGGGCCAAGACCATGTAGGTCTTTAAAGGTCAAAACCAGCAACTTGAATCAGGCCTGGAATGCTGTAGGCAGCCAGTGCAGAGCCTGGAGCACTGGTGTAATGTGCTCCCTACGGCCCATCCCCGTCAGGAGACGGGCCGCCACATTCTGCATTGGCTGCAGCTTCCAAGTCATCCTCAAGGGCAATCCCACGTAGAGCATGTTACAGTAATCTAGCCTTGAGATGATGAATGCATGGATGAGGGTGGCCAGGTCAGAGCTTAAGACATATAGCTGGATCCTACGCACAAGATGTAATTGGCAAAAGGCTCCCTTTGCCACCGCCTCCACCTGATGATCCAAGTGGAGGCCAGGGTCCAATAGAACCCCTAAGCTCCGTACCTGTGGGGCCAGCGGGGGGCAAACCTCCTCCACGAGGGGGGCCATCACCTCCGCCACCCTACCCACCAACATCACCTCCATCTTGTCGATATTCAGCTTTAGTCTGCTCTGCCTCATCCAGTCGCTTACTGCTAGCAAACATTGGGAAAGCACCAAGACTACAGGGCATGGGTTCATTGAAAAAGAGAGGTACAGCTGGGTGTCATCAGCATACGGGTGGCAATGCACACCAAATCGTCTCACAACCACCCCCAGGGTTTGCATGTAGATGTTAAATAACAATAGAAACAGAATCGAATCTTGTGACATGCCACAAGCGCGACACCGGGGACTAGATTTTCTTCCCCCAGCACCACCCGCTGGCTTCTCCTGAGAGGAATGAGCGGAACCATCCTAAGACAGTCTTGTCCACTCCCCCCAGGGTCCGCAGCCATCTCAACAGCAACCCATGGGCCACTGTTTCAAATGCTGGTGAGAGATCTAATAGAACAAAAAGTGTAGAATGTCCTAAATCCATCTCTCGGCAGCGGTCGTCTATCAAGGTAAGGGGGAGCTGGTTGATATAGTGTATCTGGGTTTTCAGATCACATTTGATAAGGTACCTCATGAGAGACTCTTGAAGAAATTAAAAAATTACGGGATAGGAAGCAGTCTCCTACTGTGGATTGGTAATTGGCTAAAGGATAGGAAGCAAAGAGTAGGACTAAATGATCAGTTTTCTAGGGATGGGCGAACAGAACCGAGTTCGGAAATTCGGTTTGGTTCGGAAATTCGGTTCGGTCGACCGAACTGTTCGAGTTCGGTCCAAACTCCGAACTTCCGAACAAAGTTCGGAAATTCAAACCCCATTGAACTAAATGGAATATCATCTTTTAGGGATGGGCGAACAGAGCTGAGTTTGGAAATTCGGTTCGGTTCGAAAATCGAGTTGGTTCGGAAGTTCAGTTTGGTCGACCAAACTGGTCGAGTTCGGTCCGAACTCCAAACTTCCGAACTGCGTTTGCCCATCTCTACAGTTTTCATAACAGAGAGAAGTAAATAGCGGAGTGCCCCAAGGATCTCTACTGGGACTGGTGTTTTAATGTATTCAATTCATTAATGATCTGGAAAGGAGAGTAAGGAGTGAGGTGTTCAAATTTGCAGATGATACCAAGTTATTCAAGGTAGTTAAAACATGAGTGGACTGTGCAGAATTGCAGGAGGATCTTGCGAGACTGGGTGACACTGACTGTGTATCTAAACTGCAGATACAATTTAATGTGGACAAGTGCAAAGTGATGCACATAGGGAAAAACAATCCAAACTTTATGTACACAATGCTGGGTTGTAAATTAGGAATTACCCCTCAGGAAAACGTCCTTGGAGTCATTGTGGTCAATACATTGAAATTCTCAGCTCAGTGTGCTGAATAACCCCTGCATTATTCATAAAGGGATAGAGAATAAAACTGAGAATACCATAATGCCACTGTATAAATCTATGGTGCAACCGCACTTTGAATATTGTGTGCAGTTCTGGTTTCCCCATCTCAAAAAAGTAGAAATAGTGGTAATAGAAAAGGTACAGAGGAGGGCAACAAAAATGATAAAGGGTATGGAACGGCTCCCCTATGAAGAGATACTGGATAGGTTGGGGCTCTTCAGCTTGGAAGAGAAGACTGAGAGGGGATATGATAGAAGTTTATAAAACCATGAGTGGTGTGAAACACGCTAATAGGAAATGGTTATTTGCCCTCTACTAGGACTAGGCGACACTCCATAAATGGGTAGCAGATTTAAAACAAAAGAGTTTTTTCTCTCAACGCACAATTAAGTTGTGGAATTTGTTGCAGAAGAGGTGTTCAAGGCCAGTAGTATAAGTGTGTTTGAGAAAGGGTTGGACAAGTTTCTGGAGGATAGGTCCATTAGCAGCTATTAGCCAGGTAGGTTTGGGGAATGTAACCACTTACTGTCAGGATCTGGGAGTGAACAACAGGAAATGGATTGCCCCATAGTGACCCGTTGTGTACTTCTCCAGGTGACCAAGATTGACCACTGTCGGAGAAAGGTGCTGGGCTCGATGGACCATTGGTCTGACCCTGTATGGAACTTCTTATATTCTTAAAGGTCTTAATTGTGGCATAAAACAAAGAGGTATTCCTATTAGGAATGGGCGAACGCAGTTCGGAGTTCGGCCCGAATTCGTCCTGTTCGGACAACCAAATCCAAACACGAACAGACCTAACCGAACTCAATTCCGAACGTCGAAATGATCGAACGGTTTGGTCAGTTCGGATCACGTTTGGGTGGCAAAAACGTGTGACTGGAAGGCAAAATGTGACAGGGAGGGGGGAGTCAGCTGAGGAGCAGACTTCCAGGCACTAGGGGTGCAGATACTTGGAGTAGCAGCCAGCCTGCCCAATCACCATTCCTTTTCTCCTCGGACCACTGGCTTCGCAGTCTGCGTTTGGCCACGGGCTAGGCTGCACGGAGCCAATGGGGCTTGCGGTGAGGCGGGTGCAGCAAAAAACAAAACTGATTGCCTCCCCCCTTCCCAACACCTTCTGAGCTAGTCACTGTTCCTGAACAGCAGGTGTTTC
>QEPC01015058.1:844150-854583 GCA_003113815.1 Sphenodon punctatus
CCTGTCCTTTCTCCTGAAGGGAACTCTGGAAGAGATATGGAGGAGAGGGTGCAGAAAGATCTCCTTAGTTTGTGTTTCTCAATTAGTACAGAGGGGGAGGAAGAACAGAAATTAGTCTCCTTCAATAACCTCCCTGTAATTGAACAGGCACAGATCATACAGAAGCTTTACACTATACAGGGAAAGCTGTCAAGGAATACTTTGGATTACGTTGCCTCTGAGGTAGCAGTTGAGAAGGATAGTCACCCTCCTATACAAAATCTAGAGAAAGTGGCAGCTGAAAGGACTCTGTCTCCAAAGGAACTTGGTGTATATGTCTGCCTAAATCTTGGCTTAGACAAAAGAACTCCTTTGGCTATAGAAGGTGTACTGAGCCAGTCATTTCAAAGGAGGAGGGGTGAACCCCTAATAAATTTAGAGAATGAGGCAAATCCAATTATGGATAAGAATTTTTCTGCTCCTCTGCATAAAGGTCAGGTGCAAGGAGCAGCATTTTGGGTCCCGGTGGAGATACCAGATGTGACAACAATCCCTGAAACAGATGCACAGCAGGCTCAAGAATGACTACAGCAAAGACCAGGGGAGACATTGGCATGGAAGAATCTGAGATTGATCTCCTGGAATATAGCAGGCTGGAGATCAAATACGACTACAGATATGTTGGAAATAAGAAACGTGGATGATAGATTCAGACACTATGTCCTTACCTGGTTTTAGGATGTTGAACTTACCTGCCCAGAAAAAAAGCTAAAATAGGAAGACCCTCAGGCAGTCTTTTTAGATTGTGTTAAGCTAGATACTACTATTAATAATATCTTAGTGATTAAGATAGGATGGGGGAAAGCACTAGGCCTTATACTTATTTACTCCAACAGAAGGTATAGAGGATCGTATGAATTTTTGGCTCAGATTAGAAGAACTGCTTGATAATTTAGAAGATTTATATCCTGACACCCCTACTGTTTTAGTGGGAGACGTGAATGCCCATATCGGTTACTTGGATAACCTCACAGCTACACTGATGGTTATAGATGAGGAAGATATATTCTTTAACCCACCTGGGCAGTCTAGAGAGCATACTTTAAACGCAACAGGTTTACAATTCCTCAGGTTCCTCTATAGAATTAGCTGGAAGATAATGAATGGGTGATCTGAAACAGATGCACATGGTGAATTTACACACATCTCTCAATTAGGAGCTAGTGACTTTGATTATATATGTGTTTCAATATATACTGTTTAATACAAACAGTACTCAGTTTGTATTAAAATGCCTGTTTTATTTACTATGTTATATTTTATATTTTTGTATGTGTTTTTGTGTGTGCAAGAACCTGTGGTTATGCAATAAACTTGAATTTGATTTGATATATGTGCTTCAGATCGCTTTTTTAGCAACGCTGAACATTTTACAGTTGAAATGTTTAGTACTAGTGATCATGGCCCCACTTCTGTATTTTACCGATCCCAGGGTAAGGAGACTGGATTAACTGAATCTATGTTAGCCACAATAGAGAAATATACTTTAGATTTGCGGACAAATCTGATTAGATGGAATATGAAGACCAATAGTATTATTAAGAACTAACTAGCCAACCCAAATATAAGTGTCTTTAAAGTAAGACAATTAGAGGGCTCTACGTTTTGGGAGGTTTTTGAGTCACATTTTGAAATTACTGGGGCACTGGTGAAGGACGTTTCAGAACAAGTAAGGCCTAGGAAAAAGGAAAGTAAACATGCTCCCTGGTTTGACCATGACTGTGAGGAATTAAGGGCATCATTACATAAAGAGCTGCCAGACTAGTTAGGGCTCATAAGGCCTTGGAATCAATTAGCGACCATGTGGCAATTAGAAAGTGATATAAGGAACTGCTTAGGAAAAAGAAGGCAGACTAATATGTGGACTCATTTATGTGAAGCACTGAAGGAGAAGGATGGCGCTAAATTTTGGGGCCTTGTTAATAAAGGCCTAAAGACAGAGACTGTGATTTCAGATATTGCCACAGGCAGGTGTGGTGGATCGTTTTAAAGGGATATTTTCCAGAATGCCAGATGTTCCAATTTTAAAATTAAGTGAGGATCATAGTAGGCAGCTTCCCTTTTGGCTTCCTGTGAACCCACTGGAAATTAAAACTCTTATCCAGGGGATTTCAAGGAAGAAAGCTGCAAGGATAGACGGCAGCCAGGGGAATTATTACTTGAAAATATTGACTGGTGGGTCCCAATAATATCCAACCTTTTTGACACTATCAACTGCTCTGGCCAGATTCCTGCTGACTGGAACATATGTATAGTTGTTTCTATTTTCAAAAAAGGAAACAAATCCCCAACCAGAAAAATATTGACCAACCAGCCTTATTAGTATAGTTGCAAAATTATATGCAAAATTTCTTTTGGCTAAGTTGATTGATTGGGCTGCAGAAAATAGGTTAATCCCGGAAGAGCAAGCAGGATTTCGAATGGGCCGTTCAACTATAGATCATTGTTTTGTGTTGAGGTTTTTAGCTGATAAGTATGTTAACATCTGAAAAAGACAGCTGTACCTAACATTTGTTGATCTTAAGGTGGCCTTTGATTTGGTGGATAGAAAGTTGATGTGGGCTAGCCTGGTTGTTACTAATATAGATAGAAGATTGTTATTTTTGGTGCAGCAGCTCTACACCAACACTGAATTGCACATAAGGCTTACCTCTGAATGCCATCTAAGAAAGGCTATATCAGTCACCAATGGTGTAAAACAAGGTTGCATGATTGCTCCCTGTTTATTTTATTTTTTTATTAACAGGATTGTTTTTGAATTTAGCAATTACAGTTTTTATCCTGTCACAATACAAGATAGGCACCCGTCAGTCATGCTCTATGCAGATGATGTGGTTTTTATTTCAAATGCGTGTATTAGTATGAAAAAATTGCATATAGTGCTTGGGGAATTTTGTAGAACTAAGCATTTGACCATAATTTACAGTAAAACTAAAGTGCTTGTGTGGTGAGAAGACAGCATATTTTTCAATGGTCGATCGATGGTAATTATATTGAACAAATATTTATTTTATTTATTTATTTATATTAAAATTTATATGCCACCCCCTCCTGCCTCAGGCATCTCGGGGCGACTCACAGCATATTAAAAACATTTTAAAACATTAAAATAAAAAATTATGATTCAATTAAAAAACAATATAAAACCCCATCCCCCCCTACGCTAACCCGACCCTCCCACCCCATCTCCCTTGGGAAAGGCCTGGAGGAACAGCCAGNCAATATAAAACCCCATCCCCCCCTACGCTAACCCGACCCTCCCACCCCATCTCCCTTGGGAAAGGCCTGGAGGAACAGCCAGGTCTTATATTGTCTGTGGAAAGAGGGGAGGCCAGCAGCCAAGCAGATCTCTGACGGGAGGGAGTTCCACAGCCACGGCGCAGCCACTGAGAATGCCCTCCTCATAGTGGACACCCAAGAAACCCGAGGGACCTCGAGGAGGGCGCCCCCAGCCAACCACAGGGGCTGCTCCAGGACCCGGAGGTTGAGGCGATCCTGCAGATAGGCGGGGCCCAATCCATTTAAGGCTTTA
Organism: Sphenodon punctatus; assembly: GCA_003113815.1. Classification (NCBI taxonomy): domain Eukaryota; kingdom Metazoa; phylum Chordata; class Lepidosauria; order Sphenodontia; family Sphenodontidae; genus Sphenodon; species Sphenodon punctatus. The sequence continues at coordinate 847,722 of QEPC01015058.1, forward strand.
AAGGTCAACACCAGCACCTTGAATTCAGCCCTGAAGCCTAACGGCAGCCAGTGCAGAAGGTGAAGCACCGGAGTGATATGCCCGTGTCGGCCCATCCGCGTCAAGAGACAGGCCGCCACATTCTGCATCAGCTGCAGCTTCCGAACCAACACCAAGGGTAGCCCCACGTAGAGCACGTTGCAGTAATCCAGTCTTGAGGTAATAAAAGCATGGATAACTATGGCCAGATCTGAGACCGAGACATACAGCCTAAGCCGACGCACCAGGTGTAACTGGCAAAATGCTCCCTTCACCACAGCCGCAACCTGGGCATCCAGGTGGAGCTGTGGGTCCAGGAGCACCCCCAGACTCCAGACCTGAGAAACCAGGGGGGGCGGACCCCATCAATGATGGGGGCCAGCAGTCCCTCAGCCTTCCCCACAACCATCACCTCCGTCTTGTCAGGATTAAGCCTCAGGCAGCTCGCCCTCATCCAATCCCCCACAGTGGACAAACACCAGGTAAGCACCAAGACTGCTGGGCCTGAGTCGGAGGAAAATGAGAGAGATAGCTGGGTGTCATCAGCATCTCACTCCATACTCCATGCTTCCTAACAACCTCTCTCAGAGGCTGCATGTATACACTGAACAAGAGAGGGGATAAGATGGAACCCTGCGGTACTCCACACGTGAGGCCCCGGGGGGAAGATGAAAACTCCCCCAGCACCACACGCTGGGTTCTCCCAGCCAGGAAAGAGCGGAACCATTCAAGAACAGTCCTGCCAATCCCTGCCTGGTCCCGCAGCCGAATCACTAACAACTCATAATCAACGGTATCAAATGCAGCCAAGAGATCTAATAGGATCAGCAGGGTCGAATGACCCCAGTCCAACTCACTCCAATTTAGGATTGATTTTTTCTTTCTCAGGTAGATTGCAAAATCATTTGGACATGGTCAAGCTTAAATTGGCACAAAGGATGAACGGTTTGTTAAGATTTTGTAAGACAAAGGAGGGGGAAGACTGATCAAACCAGCAATAGAGCTCCTGGAACAGCAATTAAGCCCGCAGGGTCTATATGGGGTTGAAGTCTGGGGATTTTATGCCCTAATGAAATTAGAAAGTTACCAAAATAAATTCTTGTGCGCCATTCTGAGTGTGCCCCCTAACGTATCGGCTAATATTCTGAGAGCAGAGACAGGAGTTCTGAAACGAATATTAATATCTAAGGGGAGAATAGTTATTTACTGGTTACGTATTCAAGCTATGCCAGATGACCGCCTGCCTAAATTATGTTGTTCTGAGCAGTTTCTCTAATTGCGGATGTTTTAAAGATCTTCTCCTGACCCTTGCCAAAGCAGGTGTTTCCCAGTCCTTTTTAGCATCTAATTCTAGGGAAGAGGCCAAAAGTATATTTAGTTAAGAGATGTATATATTCAAAGGGATTTGGAAGCTGCTAAAGGGAATAAGATCATTCCATGGCTGGTGAATGATAAACACACAAATTGGAAACTTATCTTGGGATGGTCAATAATTCTGAAACATGAAGAGCCTTGATGCTTTTGCATTTCCAGGTTGTGCGTACAAAGGTGCTACAGGGAAGATACAAGGGCATTCCTTACAAACTGAGATTATGCCCTTGTGGTTCTAACCAAGTTGAGGATTTAATCCATTATTTGTTTCATTGTAAATTTCATGTGGAAATGCAAAGCAAATATCTATGCCCTCTTCTTGTGGATAAAGAGCATTGGGAACTTAAATATCTGTTAAAGTACTTGCTGGAAAGTAATTCTGGCCCTCATATCATAGCAGTTGCTAAATTGGTGTATACATCGGCAGCAAATCGGAAAGCTGTGGTTATGAACCTTGATCCTAAGAACTCTTGCTCAAAACTGGAATCGTAGCTTTTTATATTAAGCATGATTGGAATTATCGGAAGTATTTAGTTATATTTGTTAATCTTATATTGTAAAAATATTGTATTTTAGTATTACATTGTATAAGGATTTTATTTTTGTTTCAGCCTTCTGGTTAAGACAATAAAATGTATTATTATAGCTCAGATACAAATTCTATCTTAGCCATGAACTTACTGGGTGGCTTTGAGCTTTGAGCAAGTCACTGATTTTCAGCCTCAGCTCTATATCTGTAATCTGGGAATAATTAGCTAGATCACAAGGTAGTTGTGACTGTAAGGGTGAATTATATAAGGATTGTAAAGCACTTTGAATCCTTAAATGCTACATAAATAATAATAATGGAACACTGGTCCGACTTTCGATGGCAGTTTTTATAGACTTAACTTGTGTTCTACTGAAGGGTTTCCCAAAACGTTGCCTACATGACTTCATTTTGAGACTTCAGTATAGCTCCATGATCCCAGACAGCAACAAAGCCTTGCAAAGTATATCAGATGTTGTGGATGGGACTCCATGCAGAGATAGCACAACCCCATTTGGAATCCTGACTCACAATGAAACCAAACTGGATTGGGTAAATCCAATACACCATAGCCTATGGTGTATTGGATTTACCCAATCCAGTTTGGTTTCATTGTGAGTCAGGATTCCAAATGGGGTTGTGCTATCTCTGCATGGAGTCCCATCCACAACATCTGATATACTTTGCAAGGCTTGCATAGGCAAGTTTGTCTTTCTAGGAAACAAACAAGAAAAGACTGTCTATAATTTAATTAAGGTACTTTATTCACTGGCAGGGAGAGGAAGAAATTATTATTTTTAACAACAGAGAATACGTGCCAATGCTAATGTGATGAGCAGATAAATTCCTCAATAGATAGTTCTTGCATATTATAGAAATGCAATGGAAATGTAATTTTTTTATTTTTCCAATACAATTGATGATAACTCAGAATTTTCTCTTATTTGATTTCTACTTCTATCCCTAAATGGGAGGAAAAATCTAAATCTCAAAAAATTAGATGTAAGAGAAAACCTGAGAAATGTTAGTTCAGGCAAAACATAGGGAAACATTTGTTCCCTTAAATCAAAACATTTGTTACAGATAGGCTGCAGGGCCATTTGAGTACACAATGGGAAATGTACTTCCAGTCATCTTTCCCCCATGGACCTTGTACCCCAGAATTTCCATTCTCCATAATGCATCTTTCCTGTAGACCAAAAGAAATTTTCCAAGGGGAATTTTTTTTTTTTTTTGTCACAAGCTGTCTATTCCATTGAAGCTTTTGCTTTCAATTAATCCACATTTTGCTCAGAACATTTTATTACAAATTTTCTGTCTAACCCTAATTGTAACATTGGCTGCAATCCCAGGCAGGATCCACATGGGTCCCGTGGAGCACACAGCAATCCCTATGGAGATGTATGCATTTTGCATGCATGTGCACACACACAGGGCATGGGATCGCCCCCACTGACAGAGCTCAATTTCTCATTATGTAAATTGTTTCTTGAATTCAGCTACTAAGTGGGAGATCATGCCCTCACCTTGGCATCCTGTTTCCCTCTGGGACACCATTTTTGCCACTCTTGGTCCCTTATTTGCCAGTCTCCAAAAAAATCACCTCAGTGGGTGTTTTTAAATGGTGGCCAAGACTGCCGCCACCCCGGAGCTGCTCCAAGGGGGGCATCCTTGCATCCACCTATACACAGCTCCTCCTCAATCCACAACAGACAGACCAGCATCCCTGGGCTGTGGGCTGCCCGTTCAGCACCCCCTCCCCACCATAGAATTGTGGGTGTTCACCCAACTCTCTAGGCTGGCACCCATGACTCTGTGGTGCTGACCAGGACAATAGACAGCTGGGCACAAAGCTGCAGCTTGGGTCCACTCCTTGCAGCATACTCCAGGATGTTCCCGAGCACCCCCAGTGGGGTTGCACCAGAGCAGCCACTTACAACATTTGGCGGGCAGCCTTTAGACAGACGAGCCAACCCAGGGGTGATGGGAACACCCCCGGAGCTGGCGTCTTGTCTGTTTACACCTAGTGTCTTCCTCCACTCAACTATAAATCTGTTTGTTTTACTTTCCTGACCTCCTTTATACAGCCACTTTTCATTCCACTCTACATTCCCCTTAATATACTAGCTCTATTCTGCTTTGAGTCTTGTTGATTTGTGTAGTAAATTCCTTTTGTTTGCCATCAACTATGACCTCTGTCTGTCCGTATGTTCTTACACTTCACACCCATGTCCATTCACTTTCTCTAAGTTGGAATTGGAAAACAACTAGCAGATCAACATTTCCATAAACACTTAATAAAACATAATATAAATGACAGTGCTCTGGCGTCAGCTCTTAAACATTGCCTCTTAAAAAATTTACCCCTTACTGTTGTATCACAAACCAAAATCAAACTGCAGGGTGAAGTAATGTAAACTTACCAGAGCAGAGACAAAATTGTACCCGTAGCTAAGCCATCTGAGCTTTTGAGGTTGTTCAACTCCAGAAGGGAAATCTGTTTTGAATAAAGTGAAATAAAGTGCCCACACTGCCACCAGAAAGAGGAAAATAAACAACATGGCTGCTGTCAGTATCAACACAAGACTGTTTGCTGAGATGGACTTAGCTGAGTAACAGACCGCGACTTGGCTCTCCTCACACTTCAGATTCTAAGGTGTCTCCACAGATAATATAGTTGCAACATGAGGAAGTGATGGCTTTCTCATTTCTGTAGTCATAGAGATGATGATGACCCACATACTCTACATGCAGGTATTAATTAGAACTGTGGAAGGTTCCCAGAAATAATTATTTAACATTTTATGAGTTTTAGCATAGCATAGTACTGTGCCATCATCATAGTATTGGATTGCGTAGTAACTAACTAGGACTGAAACTCGATCTTGCTATTCTTGAGAATCTTGTCAAAAATTGGGCTCTAAGCAAGATTTTCCCAACTGAGAATGAGTCAAGAATCGGCCGTTCTTGACACCATTCTCAATGAGATTCTTGAGAAAATTTAAAAACTACTGTGCATGTGTTAAATGGTCATCAGGGCCATCTGAGAAAAAAACAACTCCTAAATATTTATAGGAGGATACTTGCTCGATTTGGTGCCCATTTATTAACCATTTATGTTCAACCGAAGATCTTCCCACAATCACAACCTTATTTTTGATATAGTTAATTTCTAAATATTCTTTGCTGCAAAAATCAGAAAAACCCACCATCATCCACCTTAGGCCTATTGGAGTATAAGACACTAAAATTGTGTTGTCTCTGTAAAGCAAGGTAAATATTTTTAAATCACCTAGCATGACAGAATGATATGCAGGATCTTTCAATGCATTAATTACTCCATCCCTACCGCATAAGTGGGATGCCCACCTGGCTTGTGAACTTGGGGGTTTAATTAAGGATCAGGAATTTTTAGGACTCCAGAACCAGGTTTTGTGCTCCACAGGGGAGGGGGCAAAGGTGGTAGCATATGATAAGATAATAGTTTCACTCCAGGTGGGGATTTGACTGAGAGAAGAGGAAATTATTACAAACTTTGGTTTGATATAGAGTGCTGTAAGGCTAAGCATACCTTGACCAAATTATATGCCTCCTATCGCAAGAGCCCCACATGAGTTTTACTCCAAGCTTTCTGTGATCAGAAGAAAGTCTACACTAAGTTGATTAAGGAAAAGAAAACCTTGTTTTGGGCTGCGAGCTGGAATAAAATGTTGGTAGCAGCAGAAAACAACGATTCATGGGGCTTTTGGAAGTGTATTTAATAGTGCCATTGCCAGGACTCCCCCTATTCCCTCTGACACCTGGGAACAGTATTTTCGCTGTAAATTTTACATTCCAGCATTTCAGGATAATTTCCTGGCCACAGCAATAGGGGACTCTCCAGAGTGGCCCCCTCTTACAGAGGAGCCAATTTTATATCATATAGGCACTGTTAAAAGTAATAAGGCTCCTGGCATAGATTGTATTCAGATAGAATGTAGTCCCAACTCGACTGGTGGGTTCCAATGCTAGTAGCCCTCTTTAATGTGATTAGTGCTACAGGAATACTCCCAAATACATGGGGGATGGCTATAGCAATCCCCATTTTTTAAAAAGGGGCTCACTCCAATCCAGCAAATTACAGGCTTATAAATTTACTGAGCGTGGTAAGTAAACTCTACACCAAGGTACTTTTGTTACAACTTAACTCTTGGATTGAAGACAATGCAATATTATTCCTTGAGCAGGCAGGGTTCCAGCGATCTCGATCAACAGTCGAACACTGTCTCATGTTATATCATCTTATCGAGAAATATAGAGCCAGGAACCACCGGTTTTGTGTGGCATTCCTGGACTTGTGTACTGCATTCGATACGGTTAACTGCCAGCTCCTATGGGGAAAACTTAAGGCGACTAATATGGATCGTAGATTATTGTTACTGATTCAGCAACTCTATGCAAATACAGCATTGAAAATAAGGGTGGACAGGGTGAGTCATGTAACTGGCAGGATCACTACCAATGTGGGGGTCAGACAGGGGTGTGTCCTGGCCCCCACATTGTTTAATTTGTTCATTAATGATCTAGTACCTATTATGGCTAACCCTAGTTTCCATCCTCCCAAATTAGCAACAAGATTAGTGGGTTGTTTACTGTTTGCTGATGACCTGGTCCTGGTGTCGCAAACCAGGGTTGATTTGAAGAGGCATTTAAAGGAGTTTGCTACTTATTGTGAGATTAATGGTCTTAGTATAAATTATAGAAAATCCAAAGTAATGATATTTGCTAATTCAAGGAGGTTATATAAATGGGATATTGCAGGTAACCCAATAGAACAGGTTTTCTTATTCAAATATCTAGGGCTCCATTTCCAGGTGTCCGGCAGATGAAATGTTCATGCACAGAGGGCTATGTAGGCTGTTAAGCTAATAACTGTCACGCCGCAGTCCCGCGCCATGCCTCGGC
>QEPC01015058.1:855573-868658 GCA_003113815.1 Sphenodon punctatus
TTGTTTATTGCTAGCACATGACTATAACAATATAATTAATAACCAATTTACAGCAACAAAATACAAGGTAAAAAATACAAAATACGAGATGCAAAACAATATCAAAAGCAATCCAATATATAAAAATAATTTTTTTTTTTAAAATAATGATAAAAACACCATCCACTGGGTAGGATATGTTAACAAATAATCATTTGAAGCGCAATCCACATATGGATAGAATACCCTGCCAACGGGCGAACACTGCTGACCAACCAGTGCTAAGATGCCACAGCAATGGCAATAGCTTTGTTGAAATGAGCAGAGAACATAGAAAAGGGGGACTCACTCCTGGTATACTGGAGCATAAACCCAGGCCATGCTCTTCCCGGGGCTTAGGCTAATGGGTCTTAACCCCTGCAGGCTGATAATCAATCGGGGAGCAAATGGATATGAGCCAGGTCTAGAGACCCAAAGCTTACCTCGACCTGGAGCAAGAGAATCTTGGGTGTAGGCATAGACACCGATAACTAAATATTACCCTAATTTGGGACTACCATTCCCCGTGGGGATTAAACATTCTCCAATCACCAGAACTAGCCAGACAGGGAAATACCCCGAATCAGATAGCAGTGGGTCCCAGACGCCCTACTCTAATCTGCAGGTACAACTGGCAGAACTTGGCCACCGCCCTGGCCATTTCCATGTCCTTACAGTCTAGAAGAATCTTGGGCAGCATGCCCAAATCTCACTGACCTTCATAGTAACAACCCAACAGCTCCCTTATGGGGTCATCAAGAGCTGTGCAGTGAAGGAAAATGTGGGTATAGGAATCTGGTTCCTGCAGCTCGCATAACTGGCATAATCTATCCGGCATCGGGGTACCCCTATAGCGCCCCTCTAATAAGGCCAAGGGAAAGGAGTTACACCTGAATCGGGTGAACACCCATCTGCGGTTTGAGTCCAACCCAGAGAATAAGTAACTAGAACTCGAGCAAGATGGGTCCGCTAAAGGGTAATCAGGTGCAACTTTCTGGGAGGCCAAGAGAGACCTCTCCTGCTGTAGTTCTTGATCCCCCAATCGCCTACATGTCAGAGTCAGAGAACCTATCATCCCGATGTATCTCAAGGATTCGCAGGAGAAACCCAAATGGTTCAATATCGTCACCACCTGGCCAGCCCAAGAACTTAAGTATCCCTCGGCCACCAACTTGGCCAGCAAGGAATTGTCCCAAGGCGGGAATCCTAACCCAAAATTTGAGAAGCGATAGTTTGGCCCTCAACCCCAGGGTTGAGCTAAATGTTTCCAATCGTAGGAGGACCTGAGGCACTCCCCTAGGAAGTCCCAGGATCACTCGCAACAGATGGTTCTGGATAGCTTCCAACTCAGCAACAAAGGCCACCCCCCCAGGCTGGGAAGGCATATAGGCATTGTGGGACAACCCTAGCCCTAAAAAGGCGTAAGGCCGGCAACACCAATCTCGCCCCCTGATGATGGAAATAACTGAGGATGGCGGCCGTAGATTTTCGTGCCTGGCATCTAACAGCCTCCATGTGAGGTGCCCAACTCAGTGAGGAAGCAAAGATGACCCCCAAGTACCTATAGACTTTTACTTGCTCTAAGACATTTGGACCTATCCTCCATTGGTGACTCTTACGGACCCCCTGACGCCCCATTTCCATGACCTTAGATTTATTATAATTTATTCTGAGATCTTCCCTTACACAGAATTCCCCAAAACATTGTAACACCCTCCTCAGTCCAATCAGGGACTGGGATAATAGGACCATATCATCGGCGTACAGGAGTGCCGGAACCCTCCTGTTGCCGATCCTGAGAGCATGTGTATCTATTTCCTTCAGAAAAGGTATCATATCATTAAGGAACAAATTTAAAAGTACTGGGACCAATAAACAACCCTGCCTAACCCCCCATTGGACTGGGATCGGCTTAGTTAGTACATGGGCTGAGGTGGAGCGAACTCTGATCATATTATTAGAGTGAACCTTTATCAGAAGAAAGATTAAACGTGGATCCATAGGGGTGTTTCTTAATTTAATCCACAATCTTTCTCTATTAACACAGTCGAATGCCATGCTCAGATCTATGAACCCCAGGAAAAATTTCCCCTGGCGTGCTACATACCTGCCAGCCAAGATGGAGAGAATAACTATCTGGTCCACAATGGATTTCCCACCTTGGAAGCCCACTTGCTTGGGTTCCAAATGAGCAGTCTCCCTCAGCCAAGCCTGGACTTTCTCCAACAGAAATTTGGTGTAGAGTTTCCCCACCACACTAAGAAGACAGATGGGGTGATAATTTCCCGGAAGGGAAGGTTCCCCTTTCTTAAAAATCGGGACCACAATTCCACTGAGCCAGGCCCTCAGCAATTCCCCATCCTCATTAATGGCCGAAAAAAGAGGGGCCAATAGGTCAGTCCACCATTCCGGGTGGCATTTTAACAATTCTGGGGGGATAAAATCCTCCCCCGGGGCCTTCCCTCCATGCAGTTTGGAAATAAATTCAATCACCTCATCCCTAGATACCAGGGGCCAAGCTGGAAAGGTATCTCTAGGGAATAGGCAAACTGACCCCTCTGGAGGACCAGAGAATATACTTGAGTAGAAATCCTCCCATACTGCCCAGGAAATCCTAACCTCTGGCTGGCCCGCTCTACTTGGGTGGATGAGATCCCAGAAGGCCCTGTTGTCATTCCGGAGAGCGGCCCTCTGTAGGTCCGCCCATCCCTTCCGTTGCGCATCCAATCTCTTAGATGGTACTTCTATAATTCAGATAGGTTAGCGGTAGAACCTGCTGTCCAGGTATGTAATGCTAAGGCTAGGTCTAAGTTACTTTATGGAGCTGAGTTATGGATACCATTGACTAAGGCTAGTTTGGGACCAATACAATTTCAGTTTTTCCAGAGATTATTGAAAATCCTGCCAGGTACTCCAGCTGCGGCTGTTCGCCTTGAGCTGGGTCAAATGAATTGGGCCCAGGTGGGCTGGATGGCAGCACTTAAACTGTGGCTCAAGATCCACGGTAGTACCCAGAGGGATCTTGTGACTTACTATGTTAGAGATGAGTTTAAGGACCCCTGGGAATTATCACTCGTAGTATTCTTGAAGAAATTGGGCTTTTCCTGGGAGTACTTGCAGACCCAGGTTTCAGGGCAAATGAGAAATATGGTCCTGACACGTATGAAAGATGTAGCATGGCAGGAGAATGTAGCTGCAATTAGATAGGTACCACATCTCCGAGAATACATAAGTTATCTCCCTTGCCAGGGAGAGAGTGCATCTTACCTGAAGGCTAAGATAACAGCTCAGGGGAGATACTTGCTGTTGTGCGCAAGAATAAATGCTCTTCCTTCAAACAGTCTTCAGGGTCAATTGCAAGGAATAAGCTTTGGGGATAGACTGGGCCCATTTGACCAAACCGAGGTGGAGACGTTTCAGCATATGTTCTTTGGTTGCCAAATGTATAATAAGATTAGAGTTCAATAGCTAACAACCCTTCTTCAAAAATTTCCTGGAAGGTCAGAGTTGAAACTTTTATGGTATGCATTAAATTCATCTGAGTATATACGCTATTCGGCAAATTTCCTAATACAGGCATTGGTTATAAGGTTCAGATTCATGCAATCTAAGGTATTGGAGGTAGTTATGGAGGATAATCATGGTACATGAGAAATTTAAGGGATGATCCCTAATGTTGGATTTAGTAAGTTCTGTTTACATATGAATTTCAGTAACAATGGGGCCATATGGATTTTGGTTGGATTTAGAGCATATATAATTACCATGCGGCAGTTGGGCCCCACTAGGATTAGTGGCCCTTTTATTACTAGTTATTTTACTTTGATTTGTATGCTTGTACGTAGTGTGTATTTTCTTGGTAGTGTGTTTTGTATTGTAACTGAAATGCTATGGCCTCGGCTACGCAAATAAATAAATTTACTTACTTTACTTACTTACTCCATCGATGTATATGTTAAATAAGAAAGGTGCCAAAATACAGCCCTGGTGGACCCGTCTCGTGGAAGGTACTGAAGTCGAAAGTAAACCCTGATGGTTAACCTATATTAGCGAGGAAGAATTTTGATGGAGAATCACAATTAGATAGAGAATTCTACTGTCCATATTTATTAGAGCCAATTTGGACCACAGATGCTCTTGCTCTCTACTAATTGAATCGAATGCCGTTCGCAAATTGACAAACCAAATGTATAAGGAAAAACCAGTTCTTAAATGAACATATTTGGTTATCAATTGATTCAATAAAAAGATATGATTTAGGGTAGACATTCCTTTACAGAAGTCTACTTGTTCTGCTGATATTGCTCTCCAGTGTCCATCCAAGATTGTAGCCTTAACAATAAATATTTGGCATACAAACTTCCCCACTACACAAAGAAGGCTAATAGGTCTGTAATTAGCTGGTTTCTTTGGGTCCCCTTTATTAAAGATTCGAACTACCACACTTTTATAATAATCTCGTGGAATGACCCCATTCTCATTTATTGATGTGAAAAGTGAGGCTAATACTTGACTCCATGCTGAATTAGCCTTCAATACCTCTGGGGTATGAAATGAACACCAGGTGCTTTATTAAGCTTTAATTCACATATCTGCAATTCTGCTTCTTCTGATGTAACGGGGGAGCAGCCAGGGTACTCATTGATAGTTAAAGGTAACTCTAAAATTACAATTGATGATGCTACAAAAAGGCTTCAGAGCAGCAACATCCTATCTCCGTATTCCCCCCAAGAGAAACCAAACACACACTTATTGTATCCTGAAGTCTGTCATTAGCCCTTCCTTCCCTCCATTGACTTTTTGTTTACAGATTCCCTGTGTGTCAAAGAGATCTTTTGCATATCGTGGAGTCACCTTTGTAATGGAAGCAAAAGTTGTGACTTCTCCCCTTGTTAACCCATTGAGTACCCTCAACGACCCTTCGTAGCCTCCCCAAACCATTTGTTTAGCACCCAATAACTGCCCCTTGTTTTCCCCTCAACCGCTGAGAAATCTTGGGACCCAGGTACATGCACGTCACTCTGTGCGTGTCTGAGTTGAGAGATCTCCCAGACTCTGGTCTGCCCCTTCTTTTTTCCTCCATCCCCCAAACTCCGCTGGATCTGTGGGCCGCCTGTCCCGTCTCAACAGGCAAGGAAAGGTAACCACAGGTCCAGACTTTCCCAGCCAACTGGGGAAGCCCTCTCTCTCCCTCCCTCCCTCTCTTTCCTTCGTTCGCGTTCTCTTGCTCCCCATCGCTGAGCCGACACCAGACACACACACACCCTCCTACTCCTACCATACTCCCTGCAAGCTGCTTGTGTTTTCCACTTTTAAATCCTGCCAGCCAGACTGGGGCTGTGTTTATCTGTTTTGTATAGCAATAAACTTGTTGTTATTGAACACCTTTGTCTCTCTCTTTCTATTTGGGGAGCTTGATCCTTTTGAACACATGGAGACCCCGGCTTAAGTCATTAAGCTAATTCCCCCCGAAGTTTAAGGAATGGTGGATATTGGGGTACCTACCCCCAATAGTCATGAGTGGGAGGGGGTCTCCTGTTAACAACAACACTTCTAATAAAAGGTCTCTCTTTTTTGCCTCTGCATTACCAGGAAAAAATTTTAGGAGCTTATTTTGTCATAGGGTTTGAAGGAACCTCAAGGGCCATCTAGTAAGCCCCCTGCATTGATACAGGATTCACCATACCTAAACAGCACAAACAGATGATTCCACCAACAAATAGGGATGGGCGAACACGGTTCAGAAGTTCAGAGTTCGGACCGAACTCGACCAGTTCGGTCGACCAAACCGAACTTCCGAACTGAACTTGATTTTGGAACTGAACTGAATTTCCGAACTCAGCTCTGTTTGCCCATCCCTAAAAGATAATATTCCATTTAGTTCAATGGGGTTTGAATTTTCAAACTTTGTTCAGAAGTTCGGAGTTCGGACTGAACTCGAATAGTTCGGTCGACCGAACCAAATTTCCAAACCGAACCTAATTTCTGAACTTGGTTCTGTTTGCCCATCCCTACCAACAAAGAAACAGAGCCCAGAATAAAAAAGTGCCACAATCTTGTACTTCTGTTCTTCTCTTTGGCCAGTCATGAGAGAAGATAAAGTGGTTTTATGTTTCTTGTAGCTGAGATGATATGTTTTATTGGACCAACTTCTGTTGGTGAGAATGGCCAAGATATCACGCCATACAGGGTCTTTCCTCAGGTATGTAAGAAGCCAGAATTACAGACTGAGAAAAGGCAATGCAGGTAATTATATTATATATCAGATATATAAAAATCGCTGGCTTATCAAACATTTAACAACGAGTGTAATTCTGTGCACTTCAAACTGCCTATGTGAGGTGCAGTGAAAGACCGCAGGTGCTCAGGCACCCACACACCCTGCCAGCTCAGCAAGACACGTGGGGCAACAGCATACCCCATCTGATGCAACCGCCTGAGCCCACACACCCCGTAGCCCCCGGGATGGAGCAGGAGCCATGCTTGCTTCATCTCCTGGGCCACAGGGTGTGTGGACTCTGGGGTCACAGCAACACGGGTCATGTCGTTGCCCCATGCTGCTTGCTGTGCACACGGGGCACATGCGCGCCTGAGCATCCGCCACCAAGATCACCAGTGTGCCTGCCGCTGGTGTAAGCTGGCAGCAGGATTGTACCCAATGTGTTTAAATACAATGATGGGAGACAAAAAGAATCAAATGATAAATCAATATAAATGCAGCCAAGGTAAGCATAGCTTATGCAAAATTGTAAGCACAGGGAGGGATCTGTAGGGAAGAGTTTCAGGAGTGGGAAAGAATTTGCAGATCAAAGCATTTTTTAAAAATGGGTGTGATCCAGATCCCCTCTCTGCATGCATGGTTTCTGCATGGTTTGTGCTCGCACCACAGTTCCTGTAATGGAGCTGCACACAGGTTGCGTGCACATGTACACGCGTGTCCTGCACACATGTCCATGGCATTTAGGATTGGCCCACACATAGGGAACACAAAAGGTAGGTGAAAAGGACAAACTGTTAAACGCATACATAGCAGCTCATGAAGTTCAAATCTAATATATATTAAATCTATTGTTCTTGGCATTCAAAAGATTTATGAATTTTAGTTCCTAGGCCTATCTTTGTAAGGTTTTGTACAGGTTTCCAAAAACTTGCACACTCTCGCCAACAGAAGTTGGTTCAATAAAAGATTTCATCTGAACTACTTTCTCTCTTTCTCTTAGATTTGGGACCAACATGACAACCACTCTTTCTTTAGATGATACGATTCTCAGCAAAGTTAGAAGTTACAGTACTTAGGTAGGACGTGTAGCTTTGAATGCACTCAGCTTGGGGTTCATTCTGAGCTCTTCAGTGAAAGTCTTTTACATTTCTGTGCACTCATTCATCTGCTCTCATCTCTGCACCAGCTCAATACCACCAACAATGCACTCCTGAGTCACCACCTCTCTGCGTGTGGACTCCTTATTCATCTGCTCTTATCTCTCTGCCATCTCCACTCCACCAACAATACCAAGCATCTGTCAGCATCTTGCTCAAACACCTCTGCACCTTCTTCCAAACTGCCCATTTCACATAGAACATTGCCCTGTACTGATCCATGACACCACTTGACTTTTTCATAAGGCAACTGTGATATGTCACCTAAAAAAAATAACTTGTTGATGATGCTCTTCTGTAGTGGCACAAAAGTGGAGATATTGCACTTCTGTATTAAATATTTATAATATGTGAATATTTATATTGATAGAAAATTCTGTATTTGTGTTAGTACATAAAGCTAGAGAGGTAGTAATGGGGAGCAACGTTGGGTGTTAACATAAATAATGCAGGCTCAGTTCAGTCTGCTTGGCCTGACTGGTTCAGTGTCACGGCATTATGTATCTTCACGGCATTATGGTGGCAATGGTGGTGTGTGGGCTCATGCCTTGGCCTCCTGGCTGATCCACCTTGCCAGGGCAGCACAGATGCGCTTTGCGTACCGGTACTCCTGGGGGTTCTCAGCGTTCACATAGAGAGGCACAGGGCTGGGAGGGCGCCGGGGCTCGGGGTAGTCGAGAGCATCTCCATCGATCTCACACACATTGTGCAGCACGCAGCAGGCTCTGATTACCAGGACCAAGGTCTCCACCGTGTAGTCCAGCCGGCCCGCGAGGCTTCTTCAGTGCTGCTTGAGGACCCCAAAGGCCCTCTCGACCACGGTCCTGCTTGCACACAGGCAGGTATTGTACAGCACCTCCACAGGGTTCCTGGCGACTGGGTATGCCTTCATCAGTCACCGGGTGAGTGGATGGGCTGGGTCCCCCAGGATGCAGGGGGGCATCAGCACCCCCTCTATCCGGGTCATCCCCATGTCCGTGAAGTTCCAGAGGTACATCCGGGCATAGAAGTGAGAGAGGGTCATGATCTGGGCATCGTGGCTGTGCCCAGAGTGGCCCGTGTAAATGTCTATGAACTGCCCCAGGTGGTCCATGACTGCCTGCAGCTGCAAGGAGTGGTACCTGTGTTGGTTGACATTTTCCACGGCCTCCCCAGCAGAGGGGCAGAGGATCTTGCTGTGGGTGCCGTCCATGGCACCCATGCAGTTGGGGAACCCTCTAGTCGCGAAGCCGGCCATCACGGCCTCCTGGTCCACCAGCTGGATCGCTCAGTCCAGGAGCATGCCCTCCACTGCCTCGCATATGTCCTGCAGGATCCCGGCAACGGTGCTCACCCTGACGCCGAAGTGCTGCGAGGTAGACCGGCAGGAGTTGGGCATTGCTAGGGCCCAGACTCCGATGGCCACCCGTTGCACCATAGGAATGGGGGCCCTCATGGGGGTGTGCTGCCGCTCCAGCCAGGATGTTAACAGCTCCGTGAGCCGCAGGAGGATGTGCCTGTCCATCCGAAAGTGCATTCTCCAGGCGGCCTCGTCTCATCCTGGCCCACCACCCCTGTGCCCGCTCCAGAACCCATAGCCACCAGGCAATGGGCATAGCGAGCTGGCAGCATGGCCCATGGTCTCCCTCTGCCACTGGAGCCGGCCAGCCACCTCACAGAGTGCTGCAGCCCGCTCCTGGGCATGGATGAGGGTCTGTCGGGCCATTCCGGATGCCCACTGGCCCTGAGCCAGGCCAGGGAGCACCTGCACCCATGGTGGGCTCTCTGGGCTCTAGCAGGGCTCCTGGCCATGCACACCCACAGCTGGGCGGGCAGGTGCACCTCTGCAGTCTGGATGCACATGAGGTCCATGTGCAAGCAGTACCACTCTGCGCAGACTGCTAGGTGCATCTCGCAGGCACCCAAATGTCCCAGCTCCATGGGGAACAGTGCCACGGGTGGGTTGGAGCCGCACCCATTATAGTCTGGGGCATGTGTCACTCCACCCCCAGTTCGCGACCGGGTGGGGGGGCCCGGTTCACCTCTGTCCCTCCCTCCAGCCAGCAGGGCTGCCTCCTGCAGAGCAACCGGGGCGGGGCGGCAGTGGGTGCCCTATTTCACTAACCTGCAGTCCCTGCACAGGGCCTGGCGCATGGTCCAGCCTGCGCCCAGGCGTGTGCGAGCAGCAACTACATTTCTGCTCTCATCACCTCCCACCTCTCTGTGTTGGCTGCCTGTTGACCTCGCCGCCCTGATCTGTGTGTAGGCTGTCCTGTCTGTATGCTCGGTTCCAGCAGCTGGGCTGGGTCCGCACCCTATGCCTTGCTCTTTAGCCGTGCAATGTTGCATCCTGTGACCTTATCCCTTGGCCTTGGAGCTCCCCTGCTTCCCCTCCCATCCCTCCAGGGATCATGGGGCCCCTCTTTCCTTGCAGTCAGTATCAGGTGCGTGCTGGACCATGGTTGGCAGCACTTCCCCAGGACTCATGGGCCCCACCACCCCTGCCGACCCCCATAGCTGGACCTTCCACGAGACCATGGCCGTGTGTGACCTGTGGCATTCCCCGGCCATGCAATTGCTCCTGAGCTGCCCGGACAACCTCACAGGTGCAATGCAAGTCTGAGCTCTGGCCTGCGCTACTTTGGCTTGGAGGTGAGCGCCCGTGACTGCCGGCTGCATGCAGAGATGCTGGGCCTGCCTCCCTTTCCCAATGGGCGCATCCCAGAGATGAAGTGCTCGCATGTGGGGTTGTCCACGGTGGAGACCGTGTCTGCTCTCTCTGTGTGCAGCCTGCCCACCTACACGGCCTGTCTGGTGGAGGGGGGCCCTGCCTTGGCTGTGTCCTTCTTTGGCTGTGTTCACAGGACCCGTGGGTACCAGCAGTTGTGTGGGGCGGTCCTGCTGGAGCTGGGTCACCTTCCGTGGCCCCCAGCTGCTAACTATGGCTTGTCAGAGCCCACCGGGGTGGAGCTGATGGCACTGGCTGGTGTGTGGTCCCTATCCGATGTCCAGGTGGGGCTTGCCATGCAGGATCCCTTCGAGGCATACTACCTTGTCACCCACCACATGTCAGCACTGGGATACCGTCAGAGCATGCTTCAGTGGCTCCACTTCATGCACCTGGTGGGCCACCCGTCCCCAGGCCCCTTGGTGGCCCCCTGCAGCTGGCTGTGAGGCCCCTGTGCCTTCTGGGTCCTGGCTGCTGGCCCCACTGTGAGCTCCTGCCTCCGCCCTGATGCCGTGGGTTGCTTCCCGCTTCCTCCGTGATGTCCGGGGCTTGCTGCTGTGCTGGCTTATTCCTGGGGTTCTGCTGCCCTGCCTGTACCTCTGGGCCCCCTCTATGGGCCCCCCATGTCCTCCTGTGCAACCGGTGTCCCCCTCCGTGACTGATTTCACCTGTGGCTGTGTCCTGAACTCCGAGCCGGCATCCAGCACCCCGGGGTGCTGCTGACCTTCATAGTCTGGCTGCGAGCCCTCCTGTGCCTGTGCCCCCCCAGACCCCTTGGGTGATTCTGTGACCAAGGGGTTCTGGGCCCCCTGGACTGCACCTCCCAACGTCCTCCCAGGGGAGGGGGGTTGGACCGCCTGTACTGCTCCTCAGATCCGGCTTTCCTCCATCCCATCCATCACACCCTACTGGTGCGTGGAGTCCCTGTTCACCTCCTGGACCGTTCCCGGGCCTCTCCCTGTTTGTGTGACCTCCCCCTGTGCCTGTGCTCTGCCCCTGCGGGGTCCCCCCATTCTGGGGCTGCCTGTGTTGTTCCGGGGTTGCCCATGCAGGCTGTGCTGTTGTCGGGGTTCTGGGTGCCCTTCCCCATGTCCTGCCCTGCCCCTGGACCACTCCCTCCCTCTTCCCTGTCCCCTCCCCCTGTGCCCGTTGTGCTGTGTGTGTTGTCCGTCCCACTGTGTTCCCCCTTCCCTTCCTCCCCATGCGGGTGTGTATATGCATGGGCGTGTGTTTGTGCTGTGTGTTCCACTGTGACCTCGTTGTCTCTGTGCCTGTTGTGTGTGCTGCCTTGACCGCTCTTCCCCTCCTCCCCCCTCCCTTCCCGTTTCCCTTGTGTGGGTGTTTCCTTTTGGCCCTTCTGGCTTCATTTGCCCTCTGTCGGCCATGCCTTCCCTGGTGCCTTCTGGGTGTTTTGACCATGGCCCGGAATTGGCGTCCTGTCTGTTGTACTGCCCCGGGCCGTGGTCTGTCAGCCCAATTCCCTGCAATGATCCTGATCCCGTCACATCTGCTTGGGGCCTTCCTGGACCACGGGGGGTGGTTGGTCAGCTCGCCACCACTGGTGATCCACTGTGGTGAATCGGGGGCCCATAACATCTGAAATCATCCACAGTCTACTCCCAGCAGCTGCCCAGCTGGGCCAGAGCAAGCAGAACAAGGCAGGAACAACTGTTTCTAGCCCCATCCTGGCCTGGTGTGCTGGGGTTGCCATGGCAGGCAGTCTTGGCTGCCTGTTATTGGCAGCCATAGCTATCCATCATGGCAGGAGTGGGGGGAGAGATGACAACAGCAGCGTGTGGCTGGGCAGCCACACGCCGCTCCCTGTCCCCCCCTCCATGACCAGGTCCTGCTGCGGTGATGTGTGTTCCTGCAACCAAAGATAACCCGGCCATGGGTAGCCCTCCCCACCCCCAGGTAGGATGATGGCATTGCCATCACTTCTGTTAACACACCTTAACTCTTGGGCTGTGTAAGAGTATTTTTTGTAAATTTCTCTAAAGGTCCCTGCACTCCACCAAATGAAGTAGTATTGTTTGCAACTACTGATACTTTCTTGAGAAAGTCATGGCATGTAACTCTTAGAAATAAAGATGGATTCTCATGAGACAAAAAAGCTGGCACAACCTGTTTCCCCCTAATTTATTTTAACTGTGTGAATGAATGTGTTCGCAGGATGCCTTGCTCCTAATTTGCAAATGACCTGCAAGTGTAAGGGTGCAAACACAAGGCTTAAGAATGGAGTTAATTACTTCCTGCATGCTTCTGATGTTTTGCATCTGTGGCAGCAACATGTGGCATATGCGTGCTCTTCATCCGCCACTCATTTATGCTGTTATCTATGTGTTGATAGTTTAGTGTTTGATGGGGGAGGGAGGGCAGCATATGCGAGACTGGGGCAAAGGTGAGAGTGTGGAGTTATGCAATAACCCCCAGTTGAGAGGGGGATGGGTAAGCAGAAGGGTGGGGCTGATACCATGCCCCCACTGTGAGCAGGGGCAGGGGCATGGAAAGGGGGACAGTTTATGTCATGACCACATGAGAGAGGGAATTATTGTACGTTGTGTGGGAACAATTTATATGGAGGATATAGAGTGTGAGGGAAAGGGATGAAGTTGAAGGGGTTGGTTTTTGTGGCTGTTTTGTTGTATTCATACTGGGGCTTATTTGACTGTATGTTAATTAATACAAGATTAATTGTACTTTAAGGGTGCAGTCCAAGTGGTAGCGTAAGCCACCCGCTGGCGCAATCCCTGGCCAGGCGTTGGGCACACATGTGCGCATGCACCTCATGCGCGCAACAAGCTGTTTGCTGCAACAGCACACCCCCGCCAATATGATCCTCCACCCCACCCCCACGCCCACACACCTTGCAGCCCAGGGGATGGAGCCTCCACCCAGAGAAATGCACCCCACCCACTGCAAGTGGTGTTTACTAGGGGTGGGACCCCGGGGCAATTACCGGATACCGGATTTACCGGTTTCC
>QEPC01015058.1:875911-891991 GCA_003113815.1 Sphenodon punctatus
CTACTCTAAATAAATCCAAAACTTAAAACAGGGGAAGGGAATCAGGGATGGAATAAGAGGGAGAGGGAAAGGATTCAATGGAGGGGGGAGGGAGGAAGGAAGATTGAACACAGGGAACACAGGGAGGGGTAAAAACAAAAAATAACACCTAAATCTAATATAATCTAAATAAATGATAATATGGAGGTAAATGGGTTGAATGGGTAAAATAGGAGGAGGATGGCAATGGATTAGGTATAGGAAGGAACAAAAACTGCTGGGAGAGAGGGAGCCTTCTGAAATGCCTGCTGTTCAGGAACAGTGACTAGCTAGAAGGTGTTGGAAAGGGGGGAGGCATTCAGTTTTGTTTATTGCTGCACCCGCCTCACCGCAAGCCCCATTGGCTCCGTGCAGCCTAGCCCATGGCCAATCGCAGACTGCAAAGTCAGTGGTCTGAGGCGAAAAGGGATGGTGATTGGGCAGGCTGGCTGCTACTCCAAGCCTTTCCACCCCTAGTGCCTGAAAGTCTGCTCCTCAGCTGACTCCTCCTCCCTGTCATGTTTTGCCTTCCAGTGACATGTTTTTGCCACCCGAACTCACCCGAATGCGATCCGAACTGACCGAACAGTTCAATCATTTCAACATTTGGAATCTAGTTCAGTTCGGTCAGTTCGTGTTTGGGTTCATGTTCTGATTCGGTCATCCGAACAGACCGAGTTCAAGCCAAACTCCGAAGTACCAAACCGCGTTCACCCATCCCTAAGAATTAGGAAGTGACTTTGTGACTGGGTATGCCATGACAAGACATAAGTATGCTATCTTATGGTATTCTTGAGGTAAGTATCATGTCGTATCATGGCATTCCACCCACACTCTTGTCCAATTGTATAGTAAGCTGTAGATTGTGTAGGTGTAGATCAAATAGTTACATGTATGTATACACTTTTGATGCAACCACGTGTAAGTGTGGATGCTGCTTCAGTAGTAAGTAAACACAATATGTGAGACTGTACAATGTGTTTACTACTTACATTGCACGGACATTAAGGCAGATTTACTTGAATGCTGGGATGCTAGAAAAATCCAACTTCCTGCGTTTTTGGTGCTTGTGTGTGGTTTGGCCCACCCTAATAGTCAGGTTTTATGTTGTTTGATGTTTTTTCTTATGGAAAGAAAGATTTACTTCCTAGGTTTTTGTGGTTTGTGAAAGTCGCCACCTTAACTATTTATGCTAAACCTGAAAGGTTTTTTGTGGCTAGTCTGTATGGTTTTTTAGTATGAAATGTAAATTGTATAGAAACAAGCATGTTGTGCACCTAGCATTTTACCTGCTGAAAATATGAACCTCAACCCTGCCCCCTGCCCCATCTCAAGGAGACTGTGAAGAGTGTTGTTTCATGTCCTGTGTAAAGATGGAGTTTAACAAATGTGCAATAATTAGATCTTGGTTTCTGGGAACATTTTTTATTATATACGCATTACACCCATAGTATTTTGGCTCCGTTTGTTCAGATAAAAAACAGGAAAGTAATTTTTGCTAACTTAGTCATTGAGTTGGGGACGGTGTCTTGCACTGGGGAAGTTGTCTTGGGGGAGTTTAGCTTTTGTGGTGCCTTTTTTTCTTTTCATGTGAGAGATTAGTCAATTTACAGCTCCCTGGTCCCCTCTCCCTCCCACCCCCTTGGAAATGTCTCTCCTTTTGGTTTAAACAAAGTGCATCATAAGTGGAGTCAAATGTACTTATATTTGGAAGGTGGGGAAAAATACCCTGCCCCTCCGGTTAATCCCATTTTTAAAAAGTGAACACAAGGAAAGCCTGCAGTTACACATAGTTAAGTGCACACGACATAGGGTGTTTTCAGACGTGACGGGGCCAATTGGCCCCGTCACGAAATCAATAAATTGATCCCCCGCCGGGATGGCCCGTCACGCCCTAACAGACGTGCCGGGGGATCCTGGCGGGGAATCGGGGAGGGGGAGGGGCCACGCGGCGCAATGTGCGGCCGCACGGCCCCGCCCCCTCCACGCTCCCTGCCGCCCACCCTCTGTGGAGACATGCGGCTGCCGCAGCCAATACCGCCGCAGCGTTCACCCACTATGGCCATGGGCCAGAATTCCTGTGGGGATTCCGGGCCGTGGCCGCCGTCCAGACGTGACGGCGGGGGTCACCATGGCAGGGAATCGCTTTCACCACGTGACGGCCTCCTGTCCCACCGCTTCGGCCGCTCGCGTGGTGAATGTGATTCCCCGCCGTGGTAACATCTGGGGGGGAGCATCCGTTCCCCCCAACAGACGTTACGTGGTCCAAGCCACCACAAGGAATTGACTGTGGTGGACATTGACCACGTAACGTCTGAAAATACCCAGAATTGCTCTATCTTGACAATACAAAGCTGTGTTTTTTTCTGATGTATCATAAAAAGGGACCACTGCCTTTGTATATACACTTGTATATAATGTTACATTCCAACACTGTCAAAAGTCCCCACCCCACCCCCTGCCCAAAGTGTCACTCTTTCTGAGGGAGACTGACACTCAGGCCTCACCATATTCTCTTGGAGTTNCTACTCTAAATAAATCCAAAACTTAAAACAGGGGAAGGGAATCAGGGATGGAATAAGAGGGAGAGGGAAAGGATTCAATGGAGGGGGGAGGGAGGAAGGAAGATTGAACACAGGGAACACAGGGAGGGGTAAAAACAAAAAATAACACCTAAATCTAATATAATCTAAATAAATGATAATATGGAGGTAAATGGGTTGAATGGGTAAAATAGGAGGAGGATGGCAATGGATTAGGTATAGGAAGGAACAAAAACTGCTGGGAGAGAGGGAGCCTTCTGAAATGCCTGCTGTTCAGGAACAGTGACTAGCTAGAAGGTGTTGGAAAGGGGGGAGGCATTCAGTTTTGTTTATTGCTGCACCCGCCTCACCGCAAGCCCCATTGGCTCCGTGCAGCCTAGCCCATGGCCAATCGCAGACTGCAAAGTCAGTGGTCTGAGGCGAAAAGGGATGGTGATTGGGCAGGCTGGCTGCTACTCCAAGCCTTTCCACCCCTAGTGCCTGAAAGTCTGCTCCTCAGCTGACTCCTCCTCCCTGTCATGTTTTGCCTTCCAGTGACATGTTTTTGCCACCCGAACTCACCCGAATGCGATCCGAACTGACCGAACAGTTCAATCATTTCAACATTTGGAATCTAGTTCAGTTCGGTCAGTTCGTGTTTGGGTTCATGTTCGGATTCGGTCATCCGAACAGACCGAGTTCAAGCCAAACTCCGAAGTACCAAACCGCGTTCACCCATCCCTAAGAATTAGGAAGTGACTTTGTGACTGGGTATGCCATGACAAGACATAAGTATGCTATCTTATGGTATTCTTGAGGTAAGTATCATGTCGTATCATGGCATTCCACCCACACTCTTGTCCAATTGTATAGTAAGCTGTAGATTGTGTAGGTGTAGATCAAATAGTTACATGTATGTATACACTTTTGATGCAACCACGTGTAAGTGTGGATGCTGCTTCAGTAGTAAGTAAACACAATATGTGAGACTGTACAATGTGTTTACTACTTACATTGCACGGACATTAAGGCAGATTTACTTGAATGCTGGGATGCTAGAAAAATCCAACTTCCTGCGTTTTTGGTGCTTGTGTGTGGTTTGGCCCACCCTAATAGTCAGGTTTTATGTTGTTTGATGTTTTTTCTTATGGAAAGAAAGATTTACTTCCTAGGTTTTTGTGGTTTGTGAAAGTAGCCACCTTAACTATTTATGCTAAACCTGAAAGGTTTTTTGTGGCTAGTCTGTATGGTTTTTTAGTATGAAATGTAAATTGTATAGAAACAAGCATGTTGTGCACCTAGCATTTTACCTGCTGAAAATATGAACCTCAACCCTGCCCCCTGCCCCATCTCAAGGAGACTGTGAAGAGTGTTGTTTCATGTCCTGTGTAAAGATGGAGTTTAACAAATGTGCAATAATTAGATCTTGGTTTCTGGGAACATTTTTTATTATATACGCATTACACCCATAGTATTTTGGCTCCGTTTGTTCAGATAAAAAACAGGAAAGTAATTTTTGCTAACTTAGTCATTGAGTTGGGGACGGTGTCTTGCACTGGGGAAGTTGTCTTGGGGGAGTTTAGCTTTTGTGGTGCCTTTTTTTCTTTTCATGTGAGAGATTAGTCAATTTACAGCTCCCTGGTCCCCTCTCCCTCCCACCCCCTTGGAAATGTCTCTCCTTTTGGTTTAAACAAAGTGCATCATAAGTGGAGTCAAATGTACTTATATTTGGAAGGTGGGGAAAAATACCCTGCCCCTCCGGTTAATCCCATTTTTAAAAAGTGAACACAAGGAAAGCCTGCAGTTACACATAGTTAAGTGCACACGACATAGGGTGTTTTCAGACGTGACGGGGCCAATTGGCCCCGTCACGAAATCAATAAATTGATCCCCCGCCGGGATGGCCCGTCACGCCCTAACAGACGTGCCGGGGGATCCTGGCGGGGAATCGGGGAGGGGGAGGGGCCACGCGGCGCAATGTGCGGCCGCACGGCCCCGCCCCCTCCACGCTCCCTGCCGCCCACCCTCTGTGGAGACGTGCGGCTGCCGCAGCCAATACCGCCGCAGCATTCGCCCACTATGGCCATGGGCCAGAATTCCTGTGGGGATTCCGGGCCGTGGCCGCCGTCCAGACGTGACGGCGGGGGTCACCATGGCAGGGAATCGCTTTCACCACGTGACGGCCTCCTGTCCCACCGCTTCGGCCGCTCGCGTGGTGAATGTGATTCCCCGCCGTGGTAACATCTGGGGGGGAGCATCCGTTCCCCCCAACAGACGTTACGTGGTCCAAGCCACCACAAGGAATTGACTGTGGTGGACATTGACCACGTAACGTCTGAAAATACCCAGAATTGCTCTATCTTGACAATACAAAGCTGTGTTTTTTTCTGATGTATCATAAAAAGGGACCACTGCCTTTGTATATACACTTGTATATAATGTTACATTCCAACACTGTCAAAAGTCCCCACCCCACCCCCTGCCCAAAGTGTCACTCTTTCTGAGGGAGACTGACACTCAGGCCTCACCATATTCTCTTGGAGTTCTACTACAGTTTGTTTGGCAGTTCAGCAGTTCTATTGCATCCCTTGCACAGGCAATCCTGCATCCTGACTACAGTGTTACATGTTTGTAATGTAAAGGAATAGCCATGTTGGACCTTTCTTTTAGGACAAGCATTTGGCAGACAGGGATAGGAGCTGAGGTTACTGTACAGGATATGTACTTTAATTCATATGTGTTTTTTAAATATGCTGTTAGCTGGCCTGAGTCTTCAGGAAATGGCAGGAAATACATTTAAATTTTCTGTTTTTTCAAAAGCCCTCCATTAAATCAGCCTAGATTAGTTGCTCAGAGGCCATGCAGGGACATGAGCAGATATGGCCTGTTGTGCACTTCTCAGAAACAAGTGAAATTGGCTATTATCAGAGACATGATCTGGGCCACATGGACCAATAATCAGTCCCAAAATGCTGTATGCATTCCTTGCTAAATAAGCAATAGGGGTGTGCACCAGGGACCCATGTCGTTTTTTATTTTTGCTTTCATGTTTTGTTAGTAAAAACTGTAGTTTTTGTTATTATTAATAATTAAATTTCATTATTCGTTTTTGGTGCCGTTTTCATTATTGGTATTGATTTCAAGCAATAACGAAGTTTTTGTTTTCAGTATTGTTTCCATTGTGGGCTGCCACCAGTGGCAGAAGTGCCAGCAGAGAACTGCCCCAAACTTCTCAGAAGTTGAACTCCTTCCTCCCTTTCTCATTATTATGCAGGAGTAATAAGTGCACAATGACAATATGAAAAATTACTAATATGTATGTCTAACCTAAACCTACACCTAATAACCTATACTATATGCAATATATTCCTATCTAAATATCTATATCAACAAACGTCTATCTGCTATGTGTTCTATCTAAGTATCTGTATCTATCCTATTCCTATCCTATAATGCTAATATATATAATAAAATTCCTAGTGTCTGTCTGTCTGTCTGTACAGTGGGAAAAATACATGGGAACGGAAAAGGTAAAATAAAGGGTATATGGAAAGGTAAGGTATAACACTGAGGGCTTGCACTGGTGCTTGCACTGAAGATTTTAGTGCAAGCACCAGAGTTCTGTAAACGCAGCCTGACACAGCAAGAGCTAACACAGAACAAGAGTAAAACAGCCTGGCCCTGTAACATAAAGGGTTTCAGTGCCCTCCCCAGAGCCCCCATGATTAGTTCTGGGAGGCAGGAGGCATTGAGCAATCACAGGATGCCATTCAATTGCCTGGGACCTGCTTGCACTGCTCATTGGCCAGTGATTACATCCATCAGGTCCTTCCCCTCCCATCACAGACCCAGTTCGAGTTCAACACTGTTTCTGGCTCCGAGATGTCTGCTCCCTCGTCTCTTCTCCATATTTCCCTCCTAAAAACACCTGCTAGACAACAACAAAATCAATAACAACTGTCGTTATCGTTATTTCATTATTATTTATCTTCGTTATCATTATTCCAAAAACGATAACAAAAAACGAGACTGTTGTTATCATTATCAATATAACGAAAACAAAGTTCACACCCCTAGTAGGCCATGTATTCCAACCAGACACACATACACACACTCCCCCCCAACCAGACACATACACAAACACATCCCCTCTCTCACTGCTGCCCAACTACACACACAACCTCTCTCTCGCTCATTCTCTCTCCCCCCAGCTAGCCAGACACACACACACACACACACACACACACACTTCCCCAAACCAGAAACACACACACTTTGGTCTTACCCTTGCTGCCACCAGTATCCAGAAGCAATTATCATCGCATCAGAGGTGTTTGTTGGCATGGGGGGTGGGGGCTTATGCTTTGCTGAGGGGGGTTGGGGAGGGAGGTTTTTAGTCTGATGGGGTGGGGCTCTGGACTCGGCCAGAGGAGGTTGCTCAGGGAGACTGGGGGCTCAGGCATGGGGGAAGGGTTTGGTTGCCGGGGGTTGGGGATTCAGGAAGGGCTTTGCTGAGGGAGGCTGTGGGCTCAGTCAAGGGGGAGTGGGTTGGTAGCAGGGGCTATGGGGGAGGGAGCTGTTTGATGGCATGATGGGGCTGGGAACTTGGGCCGGGGGAAGGGCTTGATTGCAGGGGGACTGGGGTTTGTGCTTTGCTGAAGGGGGCTGGGAGCCTGGTATTGAGTGGCTTAGGGAGGTATTTAGTATTTAGTGGCATGGGAACTCAGGGCTTGGGCAGGAGAGATTGCTGGGGGGGCTGGGAGTTCAGGGTGGGGGGAGAGTTTGGTTACGAGAGGCAGGTTGCTTGGGGGGAGAGGACTTTGCTGTGGGGAGCTGGCAGCTCAGGCAGGGGGAGTGGTTTGGAGAGGGCTCAGGGAGAGGGAGCTCTTTGGTGGGGCTGGAGGTTCGGGCAAGGGGTAGCTGTTTGGAAGCAGGGTATGGGGACTCAGGAGTCAGGGACCCTGTGGGAAGGGCTTGATTTTGGTGTGGGGCTAGGGGCTTGTGGGAGAGATATACTTGGTGGTATGGGGGCTCGGGCAGGGAGGGTGCTGTAGCAAGTTTGAGCAGGGGGAAGGGTTTGGTTGCAGGGAGGGCTTTTCTGAGGGGGTCTGACTCAGGCAGGGGTTTTGGTGGCAGGGGGTGCATTGAGAAGTCCTGGGGATGTTGCTCCTGCTCCCATTGCCACCGCCATCCCAGCAAGACACACAAAAAACACATCTGCAACCCCATCCTGTGCACAGGCGCGGTGCGGGGGATTTGAAATTTGCGGCAGCACATGCACACACGTGCATGCACACACACAGGCAGACCACCCTCACTTGCCTGCCTGACACTGCTGGAGCCGCCGAAGCAACTTTGGAAGGCCCTGCACTCTGGTCTGCATGGTGCCTGGCTGCTGCCACAAATTTCAAAGTCCCCGTGCCGTGCTTCTGTGCATGCTGGGGCTGTGGATGTCTTTTCTCTGTGTCTGGCAGGGACTGCAGTTCCCAGCATGCTCACAGAAAAGACATCCACAGCTCCAGCATGCACAGAGGCACGGGGGCTTTGAAATTTTGGGTGGCAGCCAGGCGAACAGATCGGCCCATTGGTCTTTCCAAAGTTGCTGTGACAGCTCCAACAGCAACAGGCAGGGAGTAAACAAGGGAGCCACAGGTCCCAATCAGCTGTGCAGGCGGGCGGGCAGGTGGACGGGCAGTGTAAGTTCCTCCCCTCCCCCCCCAACCACCCAAGTTGCTGCCAAAGGAAGGTTTGGCGAAGCAATGGCTTGGGCGACCTGGAGAGCAGAGACAGACAGGAGGTCGGGTGGGGGTGGGGGCAATGTAAGTTCCTCCCTCCCACCCCCCACCCAGACCACAGCTACCAGCCACCAGCCACTGTCATAGAATGCAAATCTCAACTTTTCCGCCATCGCACAAAGAGACGTTCCCACCGCCCTCCCAAATTCCCAGCTTGCATTCCTTCTTTGATGGAAAAAAACAACCCCAGATACTAGCCGAACCATCAGTAGATTTTTCTGTGGCTTAAACCCATTCATCCATAGATCACACATTAAGCACCCCCCTGCAATAATTCTGGTTGCCATCTCAGAAGTAAGGTGACAGAAAAAGGCAATGCAAGTCACTGGAACAGAATGCATGGTGACTCCCACCCGCCTTAACTCTAGAGGCACTTCTGCGTCTCTATAATTATCACAACACTGATAAAAGAACATTAAAGCTTTATAAGCAAAGAACTGAAAAATGGATTTTGTTCCTCCCATACCATCTGGTGGAACTCAGCTTTGGCCTTGCTCAAGCTGTAATAAAGACTTGAACGTAAGGGTGAGCTATTGAGATAGGAACCGTTGAATAGAATGTAGAATTTCATTATTTAACTCTTTGGACCTTTTTAAACAGACCGCCGGTGGGGGGTGCAGCAGTCAGTGTGCGTGCTGGTGCATGGGCTGTGCAGGGGTGGGGGGAGGCAGCACACAGACTCACACCCATCTCCACCCACCTCCACACACAGAGCAACCTCCGTTTTCTCCAGTTGCACCATGTGGGGGCAGTGGGTGGAGGTGCGTGTTTCACGTTCACACACACCACCACATTCAAACAGAATGCACCCACACCCACACATGTCCACTGTGTGGACATGAGTGGGTGCATCTTATTTTTAAAGGGCCTTTGTTTTCAATAGTATCTGTCTGTAATCCTGAACCACCTCTTTTTTTCTTACTTTAATTTGAACTTCATTTCTCTTTATAAACTTTCTTTGGCAAAACAACTGGTGTGTTAATTTATTGAAACTGGTTAGGATTGTAAAATGTTCCTCTGTTGGGTACACATTAGGCGACCCTCCCCAAATACATTTTCTGTAGCTAAGGGGTTGCACCTGTAAATATGGCTTTGTATTTTTGACCCAGCATACAATCTTGCTAGAGTAGGCTAAGAGAGCTCTGATTGTAATAGTCCATGAAAATTACAAGTGGGGAATCTGAGCCAGAAGTATGTTTGGAGGTGCAGCAGGGTTTCAGCTAGAGTAAACATCAGTCTTAACAAAGCAAGTTAGAGACTGCTATAATGGTTTGACTCTTCCAAGTTTGAAGGACTATTGAAAATATATTCCAAGAAGATCTTATGCCAGGAAATGACACACAATCCAGGCAGGAAACTATTGAGCAGAGTCCATCACAGTTAAGCAGAAGCAAACCTAAAAGAGCCATTATGCCATTCTTTATCTCCCCCTTTCCTCTTATTTCGGATTTCCTTTCATTGTGGTTGTGTTCTTATTTTTCCTTTCCTTAAGCAAATGCTACATTCTGGCAGCTCATTTATGAATGGACTATCCTGCTGGGAATATAGGGGGGAAACGGTGCAATTCTACTATATTTAACCCTCTTTGAATTTTCCAATTTGGAACTTCAGAATTTCTGAGTAACATTTTCATCAGGGAAAAAAATGTTTTAATGTTCCAACAAAAATTCAGATTGAAAATAGTTTCACTGTCCTACTTATTACCATTCAGTCCTTATGTAATTTTGTTTATAATAGAAACTTGGCTAGCACCAGGAAGCTGGCTGGTCTCCAGATGAGCATCCAGAGAGCAGAATTCGGACAAAATGTGTGTCTACCCGTCTAGGACTGGTAGATACTGTGTTAGGAAATGTAGACAAAAATGACTTGAGCAATGTTATCACTGGGGATATTCTTGGATAAGGTGCAATATGGACTATCTTTATGACTTGGTTCACAGTAGCAAGGATGACTGCTGGTTTTTGAGTCCGACAGTCAAATCCATAGAAATAGCGGACCAGGCTGGGGTGCTATTCACATGAGGGTATTGAAAGTTTTTGCCTTGGGATCTTGGTGAAAGCACAGAACTTACAGGAGTTTAGATAGGAGACAATGGGTGTTTTCAGATGTGACCTTGGGCACAGATTAATCCACTTTATCACTGATTAATCTGTGCCCAACGTCACGTTTAAAAGGGGTTGCCAGATGTTGGGACCGTCCCCAAGGAACAGCTTGGACTAAGCGCCACCACAGCCCGTGCAACAGATGCCAGACCAGGGTAAATCAGGCCGTCATGTTTGATGGCCCACTCTCACTTACCCTGCAGCTCTTTCAGGCAGTCATGGCAGCCTCATTGGCCACCGTACGTGCCCATCAGGGAGCGTGTCACTCAGAGCAATGTGGGGGTGGGGCTGTGTGGATGAATGACTGTGCATCGCCCTGCCCTTTCCGTGCCCACTCCCCAGCCCGGCCATCATCACATTTGTTCGGTGTCTGGGCTAAATCCTGCCTGGAGTGAGGGTCCTCACTCTGGGCAGAATTAAGCCTGGAGGCCCAGCATGTCTGAAATTACCCAAAGTGCCCTGTAAGGGACAGATTATGTCAGAGGAAAACTAGATTGGAAGGCTTCTGTTAGTGTTTTCATTCTCAAAAACTTGACTGCAAATAAATTATTGAACATGGAAGATTTTACAAAGTCTAATAAGTAAACTCTAATAACTCCTGGAGTGTCAGAGTTTGGGGAAGTTACATTGTCTAAAAATAGAAGAGCACTGGTATCCGTGGAGTTCTTCCACTTTCAAGTTATTCCCCTTTGCAGGACAGAGCTGGGGCCTTGCTGTTAATCAAAGGTGGGTACCTTTTGGGGGTACATAATTATACTACCTGGGAAGACTATGTACCCTAGAAATACATGGAGGACTGATTGGACTTACATGTTTCCCAAGTTTACATGTGGGCTGTTCTAATTAAGTTTTATGTTTACAAATCTGCTGATTTCAGAAAGCTTACTGTTCAAAAGGAGGCGACTGTTGTGCAGGTAGGCCTGGATAAGCTGATGCAAAATGTCTTGAAAGATCTCATTGGGGGGAAAAGTTGGAATATGGCTCGAGTGCTGGAAAAGCCAAAAGGCATCACCATGTAATTAAACTACTGGTAAACATTACAGAATGAGGTCTTCCTTGTGTCACGTATCAGATGCAGATCAGGTTGTTGATATCATGGGTATAGAGCATAGGGGACACTATTGCAGAATGCACGCATTTGTGTAGCTCATTAATTAGGGGTGAAGAATAGTACTTTTTAATAGTGGCCTGATTCAGTGCACAATAGTCACATTGATGACCCATCAGCTGCTTTGTCTGCCTGCCAAGTGGCAGTGAGCCTGTGATGGGTCATTATCCCTTGCAAACTGCAAGTCTATTGAATCTTTTCCCTGGAGGGGAAATCTTATCACAATCTGCTGATCTGTCTTCCTGTAATCATAGGGATGTTCAGTTCAGTTTATTTCAATGTCACAACCATCGTTTTTGACAAAATTTTAAATTAAAATAACTGCTGCAAAATGGTTCCCCTGCGTTTGCGTTATGACAAAATCAGATCTACCTGAAGATCAAAGAACATACCTATTTGATTATTATGTATAAATTAAAAGGACCACCTGAACCCAAAGAAACATTACCAAGGGAAATATGATTTGTAACCACAGTTAAATGTTTATGAGTTTGTTTACAATGTTATACAAAATAAAAGAAAAATTTATTTTAAAAAAAAAAAAATTTAAATAACAAACACAGTATCTATATTGCGTTTCAGCATTACAACTCAAAACTCTAATATTTAAATTATAATTCATTAATTCAATATCCAGAGTAAACAAAATACTCCTATTCCAAATAAATTTGCACAGGTTGCTAAACACAGGAACGCCTTCAAACCATTAGAGTATGAGGTATATTAGCTACTTTCACCATAATATCTTTGTGTGAGTTTCCCAGGAGAAAAATCAATTTTGCTTGAGTATCCCAATGTAATTTTCCTTTTAGCAAAGGTTCAATGGAAATTTGACGAATATCCTCAGTAAAGGGGCAGTCAAATAAGTAGTGGGACAGATCCTCAGTCTAGTTTAATCCACATGGAAGAAAACCTTAATTCATAAGGGATGCCACTGAATCTGCCATCCAAAACAGCTGATGGCATTAACTGAAATCGCATCAGAGTCAGAGCCCTTCTTATCGTATACTTATTTAAATTACTCAAATAGGTTTCTAGCTGGTGCTGCACCTTAAGTTTAGAGTACCAAGGAGCTGATGATGATTTCGCAAGATCAGCTACATCTATTTGCCCATAATAATCACGTAGATGCGTCTTAAAAGTATCCTTTACCTTAGCTCTAGAATAGTCACAAAAAAATTCAAGGGAAAACCCCACCTTTTAAAAACTTTTATCCAGACCATTTTTCCAACTTGAACTCAGTCCCAGATTTAACTGTTCCAGCCAACAAAGTTTTGGCAAACAGTTGGTAGTAATTTCAGCAAGTCAAAACCAATAACTGAACATATTAAGTTGAGCTCTCATTTCTAAAGGTAGCATACCCGTTTCTGTATGGATCAAAAATGTTGGTGTGGAATTTGGCACACCCAAGATTGTTTTTAAGATATTATTCTGAATTGACTCGATGTCACCTAGTGAGCAGTCACCCCATACCTCTGATCTGTATAGGATCTGTGGAGTGAGCTTACATTCAATAAGTTTATGTACAGGTTGCACCAACCTCCCTCCCACAAATATCCAAAACCTCAGGATTCCAGTAGCTGTTTGAGCAGATTTTAATTTAACCATATCGCCAACTGCCTGTAGATGAGAACATGACTCCATAATTCCTGTAAGTCTTGACCTGTTCTAAACATACTGCATCAAGTGACCATCTAAGCATAGGTGAGTTTCATGCAAAAAGAAGAACTTGGTCTTATCATAATTTATTTGTAGATGGTAGTAAGTACCTAATGCCAGCAAAAGTCTTCTCATTCCTAACTCGGAATTTGACAATAGCACCATGTCATCAGCATAAAGTAACATGGACAATTGTTTCCCATGAATACCTGTTGGATTAAAAAAAAAGTCCCCTTGCATTACTGTGACAATATCATTTGTAACGAAGTTAAACAGAAAGGGAGCTAGCACACAGCCCTGTTTGACTCCATTGGTTGAGGGGAAAGATTCTGTCATATGGCCATGTGGTGTAAGCCTTACTTTAAGATAGGTATTTGTATATAATACTCGTACCAAAAAAAGTAGCCTCCTGTCAATATTAGTAGCTGTTAATTTTGTCCAAAGAAGATTCCTGTCTATTGAGTTGAAGGCTGCCTTTGATCCACAACAATTTCCCTTTTCTAATTCTTGTATATTTATTCATTAGATGGGCAATGACAAAACACTGGTCCGTGGTGGAATGATTAGATTGAAAGCCAGCCTGTTCTTCGAAAAAAACATTATCTACCTCAGTCTATTCTTCCTGTTTTCCCAACAGGAACCTAGCAGACTTTGGCAATAATGGTAATTAAGCTAATTGGATGGAGTGTTCCTATCGCCCTTCTCACGTATTGGCACAAATCACACTCATGTTCCACCCTGTTGTAGGGATGTGCACTAGGCGTCCATGTTGTTTTTGTTTTTCATTATCGTTTTTGTTATTTAAAATGTCATTTTTATTATCATTATTAACGGCAATGTCATTTTTGTTATCGTTGTCATTATTGGTATTGGTATTGTTTCAAATGAAGGTTTTATTTTTGGTATCAGTATCGATTCCGATAACAATAAGATATATAATATATATATTATATATTATACCATAATATATATCATAAAACAGACTAACCTAAATACTTATATAATATCTAAACTCTCTATATATGTACACAAGTAATATCTATCTAAATCTAAGGGAGACAGGGGAAGGGAAAAGGAAAACTATCTATTATCTAATCAATTCTCTATATAACTATTCTAATCTAATCTATATGTCTATAATATATATCTATATGTAATCTATGCCATCTGCTGTAGTTGATAGGAGGTTAAATCAGATACCCTATAATGAATTAAAGGTACTGTCCCTGTGGTCAGTCTAACGTGGAGGACCTGGTGAATGTGCACTAACAGAAGATGTATGGGGGTAAATATTTAGATTCTATTTTACAAGGAAAAATCCATTCGGATATAAACATGGAAATTGCTTATATCCTTGCCAACCCCAAGGAAGATATTGTAAAGAAGATGGCAAATATGGCTTACACTGGCTTGCTGGAAGAAAAATAAGTTATGTTGATATATTGCATTAAGTGAATTGATTCATTTGGTACAAGATCTCCGATATGGTTGATTTTAGCGTTTAGTTTTTCCTAATATTTACTGTTGTTTGTTTAGTATGGTTTTATTTTTGATTAAGTACAATCAGGGGCCAAGCTCTGCCAAAGTAATCCTCGAAAAGAGCAAGGCATTATTCCAATAAAAGGAGGCTAAGGTTCAAATCTTGATATGGTTAGCTTCCTGTAAATGAAATGATAAGGTATTTTTGACTATATGGCACATAGTTATAATGAATTTTTGAATCAGTGAATTATAGAATCATTTTATATGTTGCATTGATATGGTCATATATGGAGATATACTTTTTTACTGTTTTATTGGGTTTTTTGCCCATGGTCACAAATAAATTACTTGACTGTTATGGACAAAGGAGTAGGTATTGAAAGACTGGAACCAGGCAGAGCAGAAGTGAATGGTTGGGGAAGGTAGGCAAATGATAGAGCCAGCCTGCATGTGAGAAGGGGTGAAATGTCTGAATGGTATGTGAGCTGGATGAGTGGGTGGTGAGCATGGTTGTGAATTATGTGCACATGTGGGCACTGATTTGCACTGAGCAACTGACTCTATGTGATCTCATTTAATTGTACTTGTCGTTTCCTGGCATGTGGCGGTATTTGTTCTCCGGCAATTAAGAGCATTTGATGACATGTGATTTCAGTTCAGACCAGCAGAGCATGTAATTGTAGGTTACTTGAAGAAAGTGGGAGAGGAGGTTTAGGATCTTCATTTTGCCCATTAGCTTTTCCAGGAATAGACTTTCACAATGACGTCAACGGCTTGTTTTGTACATTCATTGCATGCAACTACATATACTAATGTAAAGTAGTAGGACCGATCATGGATTGTTGGTCAAGGTGGAGACTGTATGGTGGCAAAATTTATGTAGTCTGGGGTGGCAATGGCAACTAGGTTTGGTGTCAGTATTTCACAGTGGCAGCAAGAGTTTAAGTATATACTTCTCTTGGTACTGGGCACTAGCATCCCACTCCATCCCCTTAAATGCTCTAAAACATCTTTGTGAAATTAGTTACAGCCTCGCTAGTAGTTTCCAAATGGGCCATTCAATGATAGAAGCAAATCAGGCCCTTCTCCGTCCAGCGTTGTCTTAGAGAGCCATCTACTGTGCTGATCATAGGAAGCTAATTTTGCTTAAAGAAGAAACTGATAAAGGTTTGGGTTTTTTAAAAAACCTGGTAATATGTGTATTTATTTATTTTATTTATTTTATTTCTTAACATTTCTATACCACCCCCTCATGCCCATGGCATCTCTGGGTGGCTAACAATACAATAAAACAATAAAATACATTAAAACCAACATCAATTTTAAAATAATTTGAAAAACCCCAACCCTAACCCTACCCTCCAATTCCCCCAAATCCCCTACCCCACCCCACC
>QEPC01015058.1:902110-927704 GCA_003113815.1 Sphenodon punctatus
GACCCCCGGCCGGAGCCCCGGCACCACCAGGTAGGGTCGTAGGCAATCCCAGGGAGGGGTTAAAAAAAATAATTACAGGCTGGGCATGGTGGGGGGGAGGTGCTCCCCAGTGCCCCTTCCACCCACGCAGCCTGGAGGGGGGAGGGAAAACCGGGTCCCCCCCAAACCAAGTTCAGAAATCGAACTTGGTTCGGTCAGGGTTCAGTTCAGATTCGGGGTGTTCACGAATGGGCCGAATACCCTGAGTTTGGGTTGAACCCCAAACTCAGCTGGACATAAGCCCTGAGGTGGGGGAATGAACCACCGAAGCAGCAGACTGTCTTTGCCTGCACCCCTTTGTTCTGTCACTACTACCTGTGTGGCCTCTCTACATCTGAGTTCCTGTCCTGGGAGAGGAGGGCCAAGGGACATGGGTTCCCCATTATTTCTTGCCATCTCTCCTGCAGCTTCCACTGTGTTGACTGTTGCCACACGTGCTAGCCTCACTGACCAGCTTTGGAGCCCAACTGCATTGTTGCATCACTACTCCCTGGCAGCAGCCAGCGCCCAGGTTCACTTTTCCCTTAGGGATGTGTGAATGCGGTTCAGATGTTCGGAGTTTGGGCCAAACTCGGCCTGTTCGGATGACTGAACTGAACATCTGAACCAAACGTTCGAATGGCCAAACAGTTCGGATGAGTTCGGGGGTGGGGAAAACATGTCTTTGGGTGGGAAAAACGTGTCTGGAAGGGGAAGGCAACTGAGGAGCAGACTTCCTGGCACCAGGGGTGGAGACCAGGGGTGGTTTCAGGGCCAAATGATAACAATACCAAAAAAAAAATTGATTCCGGTATCGATAGTGCTATTTTTGGATGTTCGCCGAACCAAACTCCATCAAACCAAACAACCGAACTCGAACTCAGGTTTTGAACCGAACGTCCGAACATCCGAACCACATTCTGTTCACACATCCCTATTTTCCATGCTTCTTCTACAGCTCCTTCAGGGTTAGGGCTGTGCTGACACATCACACACTGGCCAGCCTGACCCTCCCTGCTGCTGCTCCCTGGGCTGCTGCGTCACCCAGCTGGGAGCCGTGTCTGAGCTGCTGGGACTAGGGGTGCTGATCTTTCTGCTCTCCTGTCCCTGCCACTTCCCACCCAATTGATGCCTAGGCCAAAACTTCTGCTCTTGGGTCCCATACCAGCCATTCCTAGGCTCAGCAGGAAAAGAAAGCCACATTTCCACACCTAGACAGTAAGGAATTGGCTAGCAGAAAAGTCCAACAGTGGCACTACTGCTGCTCAGGTCAATGCATCCTCTGGGACCCAGTGCCCATTACTGAAAAAGTGCTGGTGCAAACCCTGGCTTCCCCCTTTCAGGAGTGCTCTGGATTAGGAGCAACTAAGCTCAGAAAGATGTCCCCTCCTTCCTCAGCACTGCACCCATTCCGTGCTCACCCTCTTGGCATGATCAGCTAGTCCCAGTATCTCTGCTCCCTGCCGTCTCTCTTCCTCCCCCCCACACACACACGAACACACCCCCCTTCTCTTTGTTTCTCACATGCATGCACCTCTCCTCTCACCCCCACACTCAGGTCTATCCTTCAAATTTACAGGACCCAGGCCAAAAAAAAAATGTGGGATTCCCCTATAGCCCCTCCACCCCCCATTTTTAAGCCCCACTCCTCCGGTATATGAACACAGAATTGCCATAAGTTAGACCGTTTTCACATGGGCACACCCACCCACCACACACGTGCACACTGCACACATGTGCAGTGGGAGGGGGCACCTGTGCAAACACCACCCGTGGTGGGTGGGGAATGGGTTGGCACCCATAGGAAAACTGCCGACAATGGGTGGGGGTGCGTGTGCACTCCCATGCTCCACCCAATGCCACCCACCTCCACCCATCACCCACGTGTGGAGCAAAAGGCTCCAATGCCATTTGCTCCATGCGTGGAGATGCGGGGATATGGAGAGAGATGGGTGTGCTCCCGTGAGAATGGGTGCATACCCACCTCCATCCACCGCAGGCACACACCCATACCCACACCCACCACAGCCCGTTTGAAAACTAAGGGCCTTAGTTTTAACCCGTCAGTACAATGTGCACATGCAAGAACATTTAAATGTTCTGTCCCACATGGGTGGAAGGAAAAAGGAAAGGGTCCCTGGTGCACACCCCTAGGATGAGGCCACTCAAGGCTTTAAGATGGAAAGAATTATGTATCAGTAGGGTTAACCACATCCAACCAAGGAGCGGGACCACTCACAACGGTCGACAGGACTGAGCCTGATCATGCCCAACATTTTCTGAGTCTTTCTCTTCATCCAAGCCAGCTTCTTCTGACACCCCACAACAACCTAGCGATGGCCAAGTAGGGCAAAGCTTATCCTCCGTTTCTGTCTCAATGCCAGAAATGTTTTTCCAGTTCAATTCCTGTCCCTCCAAACCCAGGGGCACAACTTTAATTACTGTGGCCGTTTTTACACAGATGGCCCCCCACGCCACTCGGTGGTCAGGCGGGTGTGCAGGGGGGGGCGTCCGTGTACATGGCTGGTGGGGGGATGGGCGTGTGGCAGGTGCGTGCCCATGTAAACACTATGGGTGGTGGGGTTTGTGCATTCGCACGCCTGCCACACACTCGCCTCCACCCACCGCACACCCGCCTCCACCCACAGAGCCCTCCAGTAAAATGGAGGAGGTGCCATGGGTGGAGATGGGTGGAAGTTGTGGGTGTGTGTCCATGTAAACTGACACATACCCACCTCCACCCAACACGCTGAAACACCCACCACCCCACCCACCTCTGTCCATGTATTAATGGCCATAAAAAGAAGGAGAGGATTTAGTTACCACCAAAAAAGTGTGTGACTAGTTCTGGAAAGAATCTAAATCTTTGACTCAATCTAAAACCAATACAGAAGGACCATGGTAAAGAGGATCAATTTGGGTCTGGGCAGGAACACAGAGTGACAGAATAGGAGGGCTTAGTTCTTTAAGATCATCCATTACCTGATAATGGTCATATACCACCTCTTCTATGGACCCCCTAGGTTCTGAGCTAGTACTGCTACGGCACCCCTTCCGCTTGAAATTCTTGCTCCCCATTGTCTGATTGATTAGAGCTTAGCTCCGTATTCTGGGGATGTGCAGGCATTGCTTGTGCAGAAGATCCCATGTCTTGACTAGGGCAGAACCCTCTCAGATCATCTAGGTCTGTTCAAATTGTGCATCTCTGACAGCTTGATCAATTATAGAATGTGTATTTCCCAATGTATCAAGCAACTGCTTATTTTGCATGACAAATAATTCATTTGCCTGACTGAAATACTAACTATCCAGCATTAGATTTTTCCGTATACCTTTCCTCGTACTCTCTCAGTCCTTAAATGGGAAAGTTCCCTCTGGAGAGATTGAATTCTGTCAATATTCTCTTCCAATCGACGTTCCAAGACCATATTGTCCTGGGGTTTTCTTGCCAATTTTGTGCTATATGCCCTAATACATGTGACTAACAGTCCGAGACTGACTCCTTTGACTTCTTGGGCTGTCCAGAGATGTCAAGTGTTAAGGGATTTGGGGCAGCTGCTGCTCCAAAAGCCCTGGATTCTACAATCCTCATCTCCCACTCTGAGGCTAGGATTTTACTTCCCAAGTATTTACCCATTAGATCAGAAATGTAGGCACTAAAAGCACCCTCTAAGTGAGTCTGAGGTTCATCTCCTGGGACCTCAACTCAGTCCATGTTTAGGGATCTTCTGAACGGCACTAAAAGGTGTCAACCATGAAAAATCGTTCTCTGTGAATGGGACCTTTTCAGCAGAACATCTTCAATGCTGACCTTGTGTTCAGGAATAAAATATTCAAGAGCTCTGAGTAAAATAAGGGTAAAATCAAAAAGGAGGGAAAGATAAAAAGGGAAAACAAAAAGACCCCATTTCAAAACAGCAAGCAGAAGCGAGAAAACATAAAACTAAAAGCAGTTTCTCTTTTTTCTGTACACTTTTTTCCACCCTGTGCCCCCACTCCTGTTCCTCACCCTAAATCTATTTTCTATTATCTATTCTTACTTTAGGGACAGGAACCAAAGACAGCTCTACCCAATCACAATCCATGTGTTCACATCTTAAGCAAGAGGTGTGAACAGTTGTTGCAGTACTGCACAATACATGGAAATTTCCAGAAGGACAAAACTTCAGGAAGACAGAAAGAAAGAAAAAAAACCATCCTGCACCCCTTCACCAAACTAATTCCTGCAAGAAGGAAGGGTGAAGGTGAAGATGTTGGTCAGTCTGTGCTCGCCAGATTTATGTGGGATTTGCTCCCTAAGGATAATCAAAAGTTCTAGTGTACTGTACACCAACTAAACACCAATTTATTTCTAATAGACAGAGTTTATTTTGAACAAAAACAAGCAAGTTGAATGACAGGAAATATGAGGTTATGGTTACATGCAGATGTAAAGGAGATTACAATCACCTTAACAATACAGAAAAGAAAGTTACAAGAAATACAAAGTAGTTACAAAGTGGTCTGAAACAGCTTATTAAGAAAAGAAATAGTTCTTATATTTTAAAATTTAAGATAAGAATATTCCTGTGTTAGAAAGAAAGTAAAAGAAGTACACTCAATTTTAGTTGGCCAGACTCAAATGAGGCAGAGATATGATCATCGAAGTTATGCTCCTTGCTGAACACAGAGTCTGGGGTGACAAGTGGCTTTACGCAAAGCAAAATCTATGGACCAGACCAGCTATCTTTATAGGGGTGTCCGATCCAGGCGAAAATACAGATTTGGTCCTATATTCTAATCATAAGCAATAAAAGTTGTAACCTAAATATGGTATTAAATTAAGTGCTATAAAATATTTCAACCGGCTGTGTTAACAAGTCTCTCCATCTCTTTGACCACATCCTATGGAAGCTATTAATAACAATGGTACAAAAGGTCAAAATTATTATGATGAGCATTTGACAGGCAGGAATAGGGTTTATCCATCCTGAGCCCTTGGGATAGGGCAGGATAATAAATAATGAGAAATTCCTAGTTTTTTTCTCTATTCACTGAGGTAGAACTTAGAGGAATATAACACTGCATACATTTTATAAATCTTTAATAAAGTTGATTATATTGCATGTTCCTCTTTCTACGCACAAAAAGGTTAGAAATCTCCAGGAGTCAATTAGAATTAGTGCTCCATGGATCCCATCCTGAAGATGGTACCAGGTTACAAGAACACCATTGTCCTCTAATCGTTTCTTGTACAACAGTCCGTCATCTCTAAGCACATCGTACTCACAGGTTAAAATGTAAGTCTTGGGGAGCTGTCGAATAATGGCATCTTCAGCTAACAGAGGAGAAACTGATGGTATAAAAATGTCTTTGGTTCTTTCATAGATTTCATCTAAAAAAGCAGTGGGCAATGGTGGTTTGTAGCCTCTAATTTTAAATTCACTAGGGATATTATCTGGACATAACCATTTTTTATACTTCTCCTTTAGTTCCTTAGGAACATAGGAGCCCTTCAGAGCAGGTTCAAATAATGACAAGTCTTTATTTAGCCATCGCAAACCATACACTATAACATCTCTCTGGAACAAGAAGGGCACATAACGGTTTTGCTGGTATGAAGGCAAATTAAAGTCCACAGCCTGGAGGAAAGGATAGATCAAGACCTGAGCACACACTTTTGGGAGATCTGTCCTAGGCACCAATGCTTGGCAAACAGCAGCTGTCAATGTGCCTCCTATACTGTCCCCACTAATGATAATACGGACAGGATCCACTCCATAGTCTTCTGCAGTCCTCATAAAATGTATGGTGGCACTGAGACTGTCCTCTAACTGGGCTGGATGTGGGTGTTCAGGAGCTAGACGAAACCTAAAATACCAAAGTGACAAATATTTATTCTTCAGGTCTCCTCCCAAATTACAAAGCTAAAAGTGTGGAATTTTTATTCAGGGACAAGGTGTAGCTGCATAATCTCTCCCTATGATAGCTATGCCCTTGTTTTAATTTATTTGAACTACAGCCATATTTATTTATTTATTTATTTATTTTATCAATTTATGCCCCGCCCTTCCTGAAAACAGCTCGGGGTGGCTAAAAATTTTAAAAGAATAAATACAATAAATAATATAAATATAACACCATAATAATATAAACAATTTAAAACAGGGTTAGAACAAAAAATAAAAAAAATATTAAGCTTCATCATAACCCAAATAGAGAATGGCCTATTAAGTAGCCCTACTAGTTTAAAATATAAAGTGATGAATTACTGTAACCCATTAAATCAGCTATTTCAGAATGTTGTTTTTTTAAAAATAGCTTTAAAATCATAGACATGTTCATGTCAACGATTATATGCAAAAGGAGCCATGGTCGTTGGTGACTCTATTCCAGTTTCATAAGGGGGAGAGTGAAGTAGTATATCCTGTGGCTCAAAGAAAGCAAATTTGACTCCAGATTATTTATTCCTAAATCAGGGATATAAAATTCTTCAAGTTAATTCTTCAAGTTCACATATATAGGAACTCCGTGGTGTGCTCCATCTGGCTCATGTCCCATGAGGTTCTGTATGCTCAGAGGAAATCTCTAAAAGGGGACAAAGCATCCAGCCACTTTAGTTCCTTCAAATCATTCTGTATTACACACATATAGGAGAGGCTTTTAGCTCTTTTGAGTTGGTTTTGTTTGTTTGTTTGTTTTGTCTTTTGGTGATTTAAATATAATCCCATGACACTAGGGATTATAGTACACAGAAAGCCCTGAAACGTATATCAAATACCAGTATGATTGCAATCCCATCCACAAACCTTTTAATAGTGGATACAGCCACATGAGATGTTACCCAAATTTGGACAGCACTAGCTCACATTGGGCAGCCTTATCATTTACGGTGGCCACCAAATGTTCACCCCACTCTGGGGCAGGTGAGCAGCTAGCTGCTACACCTTGTGTGCTCAGAAAAAGTCAGAGGATACAGGCCCTAGTAGCCTTACCCGAAGTAGGTTAAGGCTACCGAATGCGCAATAGCATACTGCCACTGTGGGCCTGGTCCCTGACCCGCCCCACAGCATCAGGTACTGACACCATTTTCATGCAGCTACATCACAGCTGGGATAGGATAGTGGGCACTGAGAGAGGGTGGGTGAGGCAGGGCTGGGCACCCGTGCATGTGGCTGGAGCTTCATCCCACCCCTAGGTGCGGCGGGATGGCTGACAGCAGCACTCGCACCCGGTTTCCCATGGTGGGGGTGGGGGGGAGAGCCCATCTGCCCTGCTCTCTGCATTGTTAGCCCCACAGTATAGCAGCTGAAATTACCCACCCCAGGGCATGCAGGGATTGGCCCCAGCCAGACTTATCTGGCTGCATCCAGTGTTAATTCATTTTTAGCTTGTGTCAAGACTTTGGTGAACTCTGTTGCTTCCAGTGCTAACATGGCAGGTACTTAGAAAGGAAAGATGTACACAAGGTCCCCTTATGTGGAGTCTGGAGTCTCTTCACATTAGGGATGAAACAAGTACAGCAGTAATGATTTGTGAGTATTTCCGAGGATACAAGGATTGGGCTTTCATTTCCAGGAGTTACTTGGTAATACCAATGAATGCTCAGTAATACTCGGTACTCAGTAAAATACTCCGTATTTTAGCAGCATGGTAGCATGGCAGCATGCTGGACTACATTTCCCAGGATACTCCCAGAGAACATTAGAACAGGGTCACAGCTGGCTCTCTGGGAGCATGCTGGACTACATTTCCCAGCATGTTCCAGAGCAAAGATGGCGGCCCAATCTGCTCCCCGCATTAGAACAGCCGTGGCTACTTGCAAGCCATGAGTTGCCACTCACTGGGGGGACCTCACGGGACGTCATGGAAAGATAGGGCATAGTAACTCAAAAGTGCATTATTAGGTAAGAATTGCTCGATCGAGGATTTACTGAGTACCGAGTACCATGACCATTACTCGGTTTCTCAGTACTCAGTAAATTTGAGTTGAAAACGATGATACTCAGCAAATGCAGACTAAAACAGTAGTGAGATTTAACCCTACTTCACATGGCCACTCCACCTTGGGATTATATGCTCCAGAGAATGTCAGGCTCAGGAGGTCTGCCCAGGTGGAGTTTTTGTATTGGTCATTCCATCTTGGTATTGGAAAATTCAATATCAGAAAGTGATGATCCTGAATTTTTCCTAAGTGACACTCCATACTGGAC
Source organism: Sphenodon punctatus (assembly GCA_003113815.1). Lineage (NCBI taxonomy): Eukaryota > Metazoa > Chordata > Lepidosauria > Sphenodontia > Sphenodontidae > Sphenodon > Sphenodon punctatus. Next base: position 910,321 of record QEPC01015058.1, read on the forward strand.
AGTAAGACAAGTGATGCTGGGCACCCGTGCTCCATTAGTACATTTGTCTGGATTTCATCAGTGACACCAGATGTTGGAATAAGAAAGATCAATACTAAAGTTAAAGCAACATCTGGGAAGCCTCTATAACTAGAACCTGGGTAAGATTACTTTCTTAAGGTTGATCTTTGTAAGGACTCAGTCTTACCTGGTTCTGGATCAGTCCACATCAGAGGCTTACTGTGAAAATACTTCATTGGTCTCAGCAACACATTATATAACCTCAGTTTTAATAACTTCTGAAACTGGCATGGTGCTTAGATTTTGAAAATGTCCTGCCCTATCTTTATCTGCTAGTGTACCACAGTCCAAATAGGACAATTAAAACTCCCTTTTCCTTTGATGCTTTGCTTTTGTCTCCCTTCCCCATTATTTATGGAGACTGCATGACTGGTTGCCTGGTCTGGTAAGCCATCACTTCCAGATAAGTGAATCTTAGATATAGTATGGTAGGAGTATTCCATTGAATACTTCAGGGTGTACCTACTTCTGAATTATTTCTCAACACTTTTCAGAGACCTCTCTAACAAAGGACTCCTGGAAGAGGCTTTTAAAAGGGAGTTATAGAACAAATATGTGCAGTCTTCAAAGTTCATAGCGTTTCCTCCAGTTTTTTATTCCCTAGATTGTGAACTGACAACCAAATGATCTTAGGAAGTTTCAGTTACTGGAGTTCTTAAGAAGGTCATATCTTCATATACACAACCCATTCACTTTCCTCTGTAGCTAGGAGTACCACTTTGGACTCTCTGGAACTTTGAGTTAGGGGTTGGAAATAATTGAGGTAACTGGGTGCTCCATCCCCTTAAATAAATGGACACTGCTTTCTAGATGGTTAGAAGATCTGATTGCACACAGCACTTTACTCCCATATAAGACTATACATTTGCAATGATTGAATATCAATATAATGTACTTCTGTATTATTAATTATAAGTAATTATTTTTTAATTTAACAAAGTATAAAACATTATATTTTCCAAACCACAATAACAGTGTGAAATACGAGCTTAATATTTAGTGAATAGTTATAGCTTTACCAATTCTGACGTAGAAATGTAATGTTGTGTGTTAAACTGTAAAAACTTTAAATATATATATATATCTCAGAGGACCCCTGGTCTTGGTTTGATGCTGGTAAACGTGAGGTCAGTAGCCAACAACTCAGCTACGGTCCAGGAGACGATTCTGGACCAGGGAGCCGACCTCACATGTATTACGGAAACCTGGCTGTACAGTGAGTTGGGGCCTATATTGACTTGTTCCAGCTGGGTATTCCATCCAGCATCAGCCACGGCTGGGGATCTGGGGGGGCTGTGTAGCCATTATTTTTAAGGATACACTGTCTGTGAGGAGATTTCCTGTGCAATCTATCATGGACATAGAGGGCCTTTATCTGGTGTTGGATTTGTCCGGAGACAAAGTGGGGATAGGGATACTGCTGTTATACCATGCACCCACCTGTGCAGCAGCTTCCCTGGCCGCACTGACGAAGCTGGTGTTGGAGGTGGCCTTGCGGTCCCCCAGGGTGATAGTCCTGGGAGACTTCAATATCCATGCAGACATCAGTCTTGGAGGGGCAGAGAGTGAGTTCATAGCCGCCATGGCAACCATGGGCCTGTCTCAGAGAATGGTGGGCCCCACACAAATGTTGGAGGACATACCCTGGACATGGTATTTTGCACAGGCCTTGAGACGGGGAATCCGTTAGTGGGGAAGGTATCATCAGTGCCCTTGTCATGGATGGATCATTATCTCTTCCGGGCCAGTATCCTGGTGCATGTCGGCTCCCAGGAGGGTGTGGAACCAGTTAGGATAGTTCTCCCCCGAAGGCTTATGGAACCAGGACGGTTCCAGACCACTCTAGAGGATGTTTCCTTTGATCTCGATGGCTGCTCACTCAATGACCTTGTGACCATGTGGAATTCCATGTTGATGGAGCCATCAACCACGTGGCTCCCAGGCATCTGCTCCTGAATTGCCGACAATGCATATCCCTGTGGTATATGGAGGAGCTGTGGCCGATGAAGCAGGAAGGGCGGCGGTTTGAACGATGGTGGCATCACTCGCATGCTGAAGTTGACCAATTGCGGCATAGAGTTTGGTTGCATACCTATGCCGTGGCGGTGCAGGCAGCAAAGAAAGTTTTCTTTGCTGCCCTCATTGCATCTGCTAAGTCCCGACCGGCGGAGCTTTTCCAGGTGGTGAGGGGGCTAGTTAGTCCAGCCTCCCTCTGCCTGGATTTAGAGTCATCAAATGCCCGCTGTGATTTCTTTGTGGACTTTTTTGCAGACAAAATTGCTCAAATCCACCACAGTTTGGATGCAAGACTTTTAGCAGTAAGTGAGCCAGAGGCAGTAGGAGCCCTGTCTTGTCCTGTTTTGTGGAATGAATTTCAGAATGTGTTGCCCTCGGATGCGGGGGATGCTCTTGGGACTGTTTGAGCCACTTATTGTGAATTAGATCCCTACCCTTCCTCAGGAATTTTGCACCCCTAGGCCTTTCTCAGGCTGCTGCCCCCAAGCCAAGCCATGCCCCCACTCTGTGTGTTCATGGGTGGGGGAGCCCTGTGTGAACAACATGGCACATGTGCCCATGGTGAATAGAGTTGCGTGCGCCCACCTAAAATGCATCCCCACTCACCCCCCCACTCATCCCCATTCACAGAGCAACCGGGGGAAACAGTGGTTTCTTCATGGGTGTGGATGAGTGGGGGGTGAATGGGGATGTGTGTGTGGCCATGCGCATGCCCTGCCCACGCACCGGTGCACCCACAAACCCCCCACCTGGGGAAGCCATGTAAAAAGGACCTGTGAGGAGCCACTCAGAAGAACAGAAGGTTGCTACTTTGTGAACAAGGTTCTTGGAGATCCTAACATTCTCACAACACCCACGCTTCCAGCCCTGCATTGATTTTTTTTTCTTATATTCCTAGAAAGGGTTGGAAGGAATTGTCATTCTGAGGGGGAGGGAAGTGCTTTTTATACTAGAGAAGCTTGAGACCATCACGTGGTTTATTATTTGAATATGGTGAGCATGCCATGCACAACCCAGTTGTGAGAATGTTAGGTGCCATCTTGAAGAACTTTCTTTACAAGGCAATAGTCTTCTGATCACTCACATGGGAAGAAGTTGTTTGTAAACAAACAACTTTATCTCCCAGTTCCATGGTGTCCTGCTGCTGCTGAAGTTACTAGTAGGCAAATGAGAGAGGCAGGTGAAGGATGGGGACCCAGGCAGCAGACTTCGGCTGCAGGAAGTAGCCTCCAGCCATGCAGGGAGAAAAGGAAAAAAACAGTGGGGTGGTGCCAGAGCCAGGATTGATGCCCCCCGGAAAACGCCATCCAAGGCCCAGGCAGCCTGCCCCTAAGTCCAGGCCTGCCTGTCCTGGCTGGTCAAAGCCAGCCGAGAGACATTAGGGCCGTAGCTGGCAGGGATTGTCAACGCCTCCCTTGGGGAGGGAAGGGTGCCGGACTGTCTCAAGGAGGCTGTGGTGTGGCCCCTGCTCAAGAAGTCATCATTGGACATTGGTGTCCTGGCCAGCTATCGGACAGTTTTAACCTTCCCTTTTTAGGGAAGATTATTGAATGGGTGGTGGCTCGGCAGCTGCATGAGCATCTGGACTGGATTAATTTTCTCAATCCCTCACAGTCTGGCTTTCGTCCGGGTTATGACACGGAAACTGCATTTGTGGCCTCGGTCAATGATCTCTCCCGTGAGCTGGACCAGGCTCGTTCGACCCTGTTGATCCTGTTAGAACTCTTGGCTGCATTTGATACCATTGATCATGAGTTGTTGGTGACTCAGCTGCGGGACTGGGCAGGGATTGGTGGGACCGTTCTTGAATGGTTCCACTCTTTCCTGGTTGGGAGAACCCAGCATGTGGTGCTGGGTGATTATTCATCCTCTCCCTGGGTCCTCATGTGTGGTGTCCTGCAGGGTTCCATCTTATCCCCTCTCTTGTTCAATGTGTATATGCAGCCTTTGGGGGAGGTTGTTAGGGAGTTTGGCGTACGGTGTCATCAATACCCCCATCCCAATACGGTGTCATTGGCCCCCACCCTCTTGTTGTTTTTACATTTGTGTAAGACCTGGCTGTTCCGCCAGGATTTTGGTGAGGGGTAGCAGTAGGGTGGGGGGGAGGGTTTGGGAGGGAGGGTGAGTTTTATGATTTGTTTTAAAAATTGTTTTTTTATTGTTCAATTTTTTGTGTGTTGTTCGCTGCCCCAAGTTGCCTTTGGGGAGGGGGGGCGGAATACAAGTTTTAAATAAATAAATAATATATATATATATGCTGATGACATCCAGCTATATCGCTCTTTTTCATCCAACTCAGGCCCAGCAATCTCAGTGCTTACCCGGTGTTTGCTGGCTGTGGGGGATTGGATGAGGGCGAGCCACCTGAAATTAAATTGCAACAAGATGGAGGTGATGGTGGTGGGGAAGGCAGGGGGAGTGGTGACCCCCATCATGGATGGGGTCTGTCCTACCCTGGAATCTCAGGTTCAGAGTCTGGGGGTGCTCCTGGACCCGCAGCTCCACCTGGATGTCCAGGTGGTGGCTGTGGCAAAGGGGGCATTTTGCCAGTTACATCTAATACATCGGCTTCAGCCATATGTCTCAGACTCTGATCTGGCCACAATCATCCATGCTTTTATTACCTCGAGACTGGACTACTGTAATGCACTCTACGTGGGGCTACCCTTGGTGCTGATTCAGAGACTTCAGCTGGTGCAGAACACGGCAGTTCATCTCCTAATGGGGACGGACCGACGCAAGCACATTACACCGGTGCTTCACTCTCTGCACTGGCTGCCAATAGTCTTCCAGGCCCAATTCAAAGTGTTGGTGTTTACCTTTAAAGCCCTAAAAAGCCTGGGCCCTGCCTACCTGAGGGACTGCCTCACCCTCCAGATCGTGGATTGGCCCCTGCAGTCGGCATGGGGCACTCTCCTCGAGGTCCCCTGGGTTTCTCGGGTATCGACCTTGCAGAGGGCATTCTCTGTGGTCACACCATGACTGTGGAACTCCCTCCCACTGGAGGTCTGCTTGGCCACCGACCTCCCCTCTTTTCATAGACAATGTAAGACTTGGCTGTTCCACCATGCCTTTACCGAGGGAGATAGGGTGGGTGGGTTGGGTTGGGTAAGGGAGGGGTAGGGGGTAACTGGTTTTTATTGTGGGGTTTTAATTGTATTGGTCTTGTTTATTTTAATCTGTTTTAATATGTTGTTAGCCACCCCGAGATGCTTTTAGCAGGAGGGGGCGGCATACAAATTTTATAATAAATATAAAATTTGTGTATATATATATATATATATATATATATATATATATATATATATATATATAACAATGTTGAGAGAGAGAGAGAGAGAGAGACTTGGAAAGCAACTGAACAGCACAACTCATATATATTAGGGGTGGGACACCAGGGAGAATACTGGATGTACTGGTATCGGATCTCCCAGGTACCCATATACCGGATTTTTAACATTGGCCGTGGTACCGGATTTTTTACACTGCAGCTATTGACTTCAATGGCCACAATGTAAAAAATCCTGTACCACAGCCAATGTTAAAAATCCAGTATGCCGGTACAGGTAAATATCAGATTTATCAGATTAAGCCAATACACCCAAATACCGGCAATATCAGATCTCGGGAGAACCGGAATTCCCACCCCTAAAATAAAGTCTCTACCCAGGCAGACAGCTCATCTCCTCCTGCCTCACCCAATAAAAAAAAAGCTGGAAGAGCAGTATTTTGATATGACATGTATTGTAGAAACCTTCAGACAGAACTTCTCACACATCATAAATAATTCAGAAAGGACGAGACCAAGTTGGGTTTCACTTACTCAACAGCCAGCACCACTGAATCGCTTTCCCTGGCAATATGGCGGCACACTCTTTCAAAGCTCTCTGAAAAACAGCATTTTGTAAAAGGTTTGTGTTATTGTTCTAAGAATGTTTATGCTGATTTAATATAGCATAAAAAGTAAATACAGATGGATATACATTATGATGAAGTACTCACAATCAAAATGAAATTCTGAGTTTTGATGTCTTATAAATACAGTGCATCCTTCCTCCAGTTTAGTGCAATGGTTTTATAGGGTAAAAACAGAAGTGATGGTGGTGGTGTAGCTGTGGTCTGACCCAGCCTGGGTTGGAAATCTGGTTAGAACACAGTCTGGGCTAGGTCGGAACACCAAACAAACATGACAGTGACCAGGGTGCCAGGGAGGGCAGGGAGTACGCCAAACATGCAGGAGGACACACACACCCTACACTGTATCCAGCCCCCACCCCCAGCCATGATGGGTAGCCATGGCGGCCAATGATGACCAGCCATGGTGGCCAGCCATGGTGGACCCAACCTGGGCTGGTATGCTGGCCTGGGAACAGATGTGATAGCTCACTGTGGCTGCTCAGCCCAGGCTGTGGCCTAAGAGGTTTTGTGAGATCAGAAATCCGGAGTAGCCACCAACACGGCCCTGGGCAATCCTGAGCCAATATCTGGTGGCATCTGTACACACATGCAGGTGATGTCCAGGACAAAGTGGGCCACAACGGCTGCTGTCACATCTGTTTTTACCCACCATGTATATGTAATGTAGAAAACAGGTTTTCCATGGGAAATTGTTTGCATTGGCTATTATTAGCCCAACACAACACTACAGATATTCCCAGTTCCACTCTTACGTGTGTTCAAGTTGTGAAAGTAACTTCATGTTTAAAAGATGTAAAGATTCTGTGGCAAGGAGTAACCTGATGGGGCTGCTGCCCCATAAGAAGGTTGACAGCATCAGCCTAAGGAAGAGGAGTGGGCGTAGCAGAGCTGCCCTGAAAGCATGGGCATGTTATAGCCTGTAGAGCTGGGCAAGCCTGAAGGTAAACCTGGGCTGAAAGTGCAGAGGCACATGGCAAGTAACTGGCCCTTTAAGGCTTGAGAAGCTGGACGCCTAGTCACAGCCTCTCTGGAGAAATAAAGAGACAAAGTCAGGGATACATAAGTCTGGGTCTGGCCAAAGGGCAGGCAGGAAAGAACCCTCCTGGAACCAGGCATCAGCAGGAGCTCTCTCCAGGTCCTGCAGATATATGCTGGAGAGTAGCTGAAGGGATAACCGAGTGGGACTAGAGAGGACTGGGGTTGCTGGAGGGCTGCTTCCTGGTAGTAAGCAGGAGGCCCAAGTGAGACTGGGACTCTGGGGAAGCACCGTGTCCAGCCCTGAGCCAGAGCCAAGTGCTGGCAGGATGTTGTACATTGGGAAACTGTATATGGACTACTTGTATGTGTACTGGTGGAGATACTGTGTAAAATATCATGTAAAGATGGACTAATTCCCTAAAGTGCAGGTAGCTCGAAGGCTAATTCCTTAAAGAGACAGTGCACAAGTTGTAATTCCCTGACTGCATGCCGGAACCTGGGGTCTGACCCTGCAGGACTGACCCCTGGGAACCACGCCCTGATACAGATACAATTTCCTCAATCCTTCTCTTCACTTACATCTGATAAATGTGTTCTGAAAGTGCTGCTTGAATTAGAAATAAGGTACATGTGTGTGCATGTGCAAGTACATATTATGTATTAAAACATATTAAGGTTGATATGTACTAAAGCATATTAAGGTTATTACACTTGGGGGGGTGGCATAACTCAAGTGGTAAGAGCACGTGCTTTGCATGTATAAGGTCCCAGGTTCAATCCTGAGCATCTCCACTTCAGGACCTCTGGTAGCTCACCTGGGGGAGGCCTCTGCTGGGGGCCTGGAGGGGTCTCAGGTAGCATGCTGGGATGGCCTCTGCCAGAGACCCTAGAAGAGCCGGATTTGGACCTGAATTTGAAACCACTGCTGCCGTGTCAGGTTGTGACAATACTGGGCTAAGATTAATCATTGGTCTGATTCAGTTAGGCAGTTTAGTTAGTTAAACTCTTTTCCGAAATATAGCAAGAAATGAAAAATTTAGTTAGGGTGAAGGCACTGGCAAGAAGAGGGTATTTGTTCCTGAGCTGGCTTTAGCTACTGCAAGGCTGATTGGGGATTGAATCCATTTGTTCTGTCTCACCCCCAATAATATAAGTTAGCCTTAGAGCAATCAAAGGAGCTGAAATGGTACCTGATTAAGTACCCACAGGCAATCCCCACATTTCTGGGTACCATTTTTGGTATCCAAATTAGTACCCAATACCATTTGAGTAACTGAAAACCCAAGTTTAGATCTTTTGGCTTTTGAGTACCCCCAAAATACCTGAAAAAATACCAAAATCCAGGACTGGAAGTAAAAAAATCAGGATGACAATGGAATATTCGGTATGTTGCTATTTCGGGTATGTGATCAGACACTGTTTTGGGTACCTGTCAGAAGGACAGGCCCCCTGGCCCAGCCACAGCCCCATAAACAAACAATTACTGCGCGCCCCAGGGCCAAGAGCCCAGACTCCTTTCCCAGCCCCATAGGCGCTGCAGGTAACGGTGCAGCCAGCCTGGATGCCAGGGAAACCCCCGCGATAGCGCAACACTCACTCGGACCAGGAAGTGATTCCCCGACACCGCGCACCGTGGGGATGGGGCCTCTCTCGCTGCGTCATTCTCAGCGCCTCCAAGCACATCAGGGGGGCGTGGCCAGCAGTACAAAGGCCAGCGCTGTGAAGCACACAGCACCGGTTATCAGAGAGACTGGCCCCCTGGATTGAGTGTTTACGTTACCTCCTTGCCTTATTCCTTTTCCCCTTGGCGGGAAACCCTCCTGTCCTTATTCCTTTGCGAGTGTCATGTGGAATGCTGCTGGCCTGCTCGATGTGGTGAGTGATTGTTCCCTACTTACTTCCCTTAAGGTGCGAGTGAGAGAGAGAGAGAGAGAGAGAAGGAGCGCCTGAGGGAGCGCAAGCCCCATTCCCTTCGGGGTCCTACCCCTTTCCCCCCTCTTTAGTGTGAGTGTCCCTTGCCCCTGCTCTGTGGTCCTGGGTCCCCCTACTCCCTCCACCCTCACTGTGGGCACTAAACTTCCCTCTCCTCATGGTGTGGCTTGTGTAGTTTGTGTGGTAGAAAGGTGGGGCAGGGCTTCCCAGTTTATCTGCTCGGTGCCCTATGATGATAAGGGCCTAATCCCTTGTTGGATCTGGTGGCCCAAACACTATCCTGATGGGCATCCTATTCCCCCACAGGGGACTTCCCAGCAGTACTGTGGGGGTTCATGCCTTGCACCACCAATTCCCCAGTGGTTACCTTTCCTGGGGTTTTTCCCTTCCCATCTTGTGAAGGCGGGTACCCTCCCCCCACCCCCGCCTGACAGTATCACCGGCATTCAAAACCCTCCTGCATAACAGGGGTTCCCCCAGGATGGATGTGGCTAGGGAGCTTGGGGAGTTGGTGCGAGCAGTACAATCCCTCGTGATGAAAATGAGGGATGTTAAGGCCAAACAGGCAGAACTAGAGGTAGCCGTCCTGACCAATACTGGGGTCCAGGCAGCCGCCGCCGCCCTTCCACCTCTCCCGGCCCCACCCCTTCTGGCTGACGGCCCAGACGCAGCAAGCACCCCTCGAGAACCAAAAGGACCCCAAGTGGAAAAATGTTTGGGAGATCGGCACCAGTTCCAGGGCTTCATGGTCCTCTGTGACTTAAATTCACAGTACAACCCAAGACTTACGCCACCGATAACTTGAAGGTGGCTTTTGTCATAGGAAACTTGGGGGGGGGGTGGCCCTGGACTGAGCCACAACACTACTCAAGAACAAAAGCCCCCTCCTGGCAGATTATGAGGGATTTGTGAAAGAGTTTGCCTTCCTGTTTGATCCCTGTCACCGTATCCGGGATGCCCAAACACAGATTATGGCCATCAAACAGGGGAAATGGAACTTGTTAGAATATATCACCCACTTTCAGCAACTGGCCCTCGAACATCGCTGGTTGGAAGAGGTTTTGTGTGTTCTTTTCCGAAGAGGTCTAAATGACGAAATAAAAGACCAACTGGCTTTCACGTTGGGAACAACTCTCTTCACTCACCCTGCAGATTGAAGAAAGATTGGCAGAGCGTCGTCGAGAGCGAAGGCAAGAGGCGCTGGGCCCTTATCTTCCTCGGACACCTTTGGGGCTCGGGGGAACCCCTGAGCCTAACAAGAGCCCCGAACCGGAACCCATGCAACTAGAGGCTGTGTGAGGGCCCCTTACTCCCGAGGAACGAGACAGACGGCAGCGAGCCCGGTCCTGTACTACTGTGTGCGAAATGGGCCACTTCGTCCAGGCATGCCAAGCCCTAAACTCCCCCCAACGCATGTCGGGAAACCCCAGTGGCCGAGGCGGGCAGGGGACGCCTTGGACCTAAAAGTACTCCCTTCAACAATCGCCTCGTCAGGAACCCACTTCTGAGTGCCCATGAGTCTCTGAATTACCTTGACTCGTTCCCTGGTAGCCTGGGCCCTCCTCGACTCAGGAGCCGACAGCAACCTCATGGACCTAGCCTCATCCAGACCCACCCGATCCCAACAAGGCCTAAGGATGCACCAGAACCAGTACATACGATTGATGGGTCACCCATAAAATCTGGACCCATTACAACCCATACAATAGCCTTACCATGCAGTATTGGAATGCACCAGGAAGAACTGGCCTTCGATGTAGTGAGTACACCACTCTTCCAAATTGTCCTAGGTCTTCCATGGCTCCGGAAACACAGCCCCCAGATTTCCTGGAAGAACAATCAACTCCATTGGACCTCTGACTTGTGTCGGACTACTTGTTGTAAAGAATTTCCCAGGCCAACCCCGGTGGGGGCCTTGATCGGTGATGAAGGACCCGCTATAACGCAATTACCCACAGTATATCAGGAGTACTCCGACGTCTTTAGTAAACAGGCAGCCACTACACTACCACCCCATAGAGCCCATGACTGCCCGATTGATCTCCAACCAGGGGCGGAACTGCCCTTTGGACGCATTTATGCCCTCTCAAACCCTAAGCTGGAGACACTCCGGAAGTATATAGATGACTCCTTAGCCCAGGGAACCATACGCTATTCTTCTTCCCCTGCAGGTGCCCCTATTTTTTTTGTTCCTAAGAAAGACAGCGGACTGCGGCCCTGCATCCACTACCGAGGTCTAAATGCAGTGAACATCAAGAATCGGTACCCTCTGCCTTTAATTCCGGAACTCTTGAACCGACTCCAAGAGGCCCGAATCTTTACAAAGTTGGACTTGCAGGGTGCCTACAACTTGGTAAGGGTCCGGGAAGGGGACGAGTGGAAGACCGCCTTTCGAACTCGTTACAGGCATTTCGAGTATTTAATCATGCCATTTGGACTTGCAAATGCTCCAGCTACGTTCCAGCACTTCATCAATGATATTTTACGAGACCTTCTTGATATTTTCGTCATCGCTTACCTCGATGACATCCTTATTTTCTCCACGAACATATCCCAACACATAGAACATGTGCGTAGCATCTTGCAATGACTCCGTGCTCAGCAGCTGTACTGTAAATTGGAGAAGTGTGCCTTTCACTTAACATCGGTTGAATTGCTTGGGTTCATTATCACCCCTACAGGCATTCGGATAGACCCGCGTAAACTTGAAGCTATCCAACAGTGGCCCCCTCCGAAAGCCATCAAGCCCCTGCAACCTTTTCTTGGCAGCACTAATTACTACCAACAATATATACCTAACTATGCAGAAATTACTATGCCACTTACCCTCCTCTTAAAAAAGAATCAGCCCTATTCCTGGGGACCACAACAACAACATAGGTTCACCTTCCTTAAGATGGCATTTATGTCTGCCCCATTATTACGGCATCTGGACTTTCAACTGCCGTTCCAAGTAGAGGCGGATGCCTCCAATAAAGTGATAGGAGCAGTTGTACCTACTATTCACACCAACTAACAGCAGCTGAATGAAACTACGCTATCTTTGATAGAGAGCTTCTAGCTATCAAGGTGGTCTTCAAAACTTGGAAACATTATCTCGAAGGAGCATCCCACCTTGTTTTAGTGGTCACAAGAACCTAACATATCTGCAAACAGCTCAAATAGCTAATGCCGGGCATGCACGCTGGGCCCTCTTTTTTGCACGGTTTTCCTTCACCATCTGTTATCGTCCCGGCAAACTCAATGTGCTAGCAGATGCCCTTTCATGCTACTATGAAGGGACCTGTGAAGAATAAAAGCAACAAGGGCCCCTTCTGGACAGCAAGGTCTTTGCCGCTACCTTCCCGTCTCCTGAACAATTTCTTCAAGAAACGGTGGACGAATTATTGCCTACCACCAACTCTATGTATCAGGAAGAAGTGGGGCTTGTGAAAAAAGGGGAACTTGTGGTTGTTCCCCCCTCATACAATACTCACGTGCTCGAGGCGCACCATGATGCCTCACTGGCCGGACATCCTGGACCAGATCGGACCCAACAATTAATCCAACGTAACCTTTGGTGGCCCACACTAGGCCCAGATGTACAACGCTATGTGGCCCACTGCACTACTTGTGCCTGCACTAAAATACCACGACAACCCCCGAGAGGTTTCCTGCACCTCACTGAGCCCCCACATGGACCTTGGCAGCAAGTAGGGATAGATTTTATTGTAGAATTACCCTCCTCCTGTGGATATACCACAGTCTGTGTAGTTGTGGACCACTTTACAAAAATGGCCCATTTCATCACGTGCAAGGGCCTACCAACAGCTTACCATACAGTCCTTCTCTTCCTCCAGCACGTAGTAAAATTGCATGGGTGGCCCCTGGAAATAATTAGCGACTATGGCTCGCAGTTTATCTCGCAATTCTGGAAGGCCTTATTCTCAGCACTTCATGTACAACTTAAACTTACCACAGCATACCACCCCCAAGCTAACGGACAAGTAGAGAGGGTTAATCAGGACTTTGAACAATACTTGTGTTGTTATATAAACTACCTGCAAGATGATTGGTATGCATGGTTACCTCTCGCGGAGTTCGCACATAACAATGCTCCAAATGCCTCGCTTGGCAACTCGCCCTTTTTTGTCCCGTATGGATACCACCCCTGAATGGGGGTTTTGGAGGCTCCCAACACTAGTGTTCCCACTGCGGGCGATTTAGTACAACACATCCATCAAGCCCAAGCAGAAGCTCAGACCACCCTGGTACAATCTCGACAAAACTATAAACTCCAAGCAGATAAACATCAATGTCCTTCGCCTTCCCTTCAGCCAGGAGACTATGTTTGGATATCGAAGCACCATTACTCGTCTGCACGTCCGTCCAAGAAACTCAATGATCGATTCTTTGGACCCTTCCCCGTCGAAAAACGAATTAATGAGGTCACCTTTAAAATTGCCCTTCCCCCACAACTCCGGATCCACCCTACCTTTCATGTCTCCCTTCTCAAAAAGGCTCTGCCACCTGATGTCACAGCTACACCCTCTCTCACCGACCACCCTGTGGTCAGCAACGAACCCGAATAAGAGGTCAAGGCAATCCTCGACTCCAAACTCCTTTATAGTCGTTTGCATTACCTTATCGATTGGCTAGGCTGCGGACCTGACGAACGATCCTGGGAACTCGCAACTTTCGTCCACACTCCACATTTGGTGCGTCTATTTAATCGACGCCACCCTGAAAAACCTGGGCCTCATGGGGGGCCTCGCCGCGGGGCTTGCCGGGGCAGTACTGTCAGAAGGACAGGCCCCCTGGCCCGGCCACAGCCCCGTAAACAAACAATTACTGCGCGCCCCAGGGCCAAGAGTCCAGACTCCTTTCCCAGCCCCAGAGGCACTGCAGGTAATGGCGCAGCCAGCCCAGATGTCGGGGAAACCCCCGCGATAGCGCAACACTCACCCGGACCAGGAAGTGTTTCCCCGACACCTCACACCACGGGGACTGGACCTCTCTCGCTGCACCATTCTCAGCACCTCCAAGCATGTCAGGGGGGCGTGACCAACAGTACAAAGGCTGGCACTGTGAAGCACACGCGCTGGTGATCAGAGAGACTGGCCCCCTGGATTGAGTGTTTACGTGACCTCCTTACCTTATTCCTTTTCCCCTTGGCGGGGAACCCTCCTGTCCTTATTCCTTTGCGAGTGTCGTGTGGAGTGCTGCTGACCTGCTCGGTGTGGTGAGTGATTGTTCCCTACTTACTTCCCTTAAGGTGCGAGTGAGAGAGAGAGAGCAGGAGTGCTTGAGGGAGCGCAAGCCCCATTCTCTCCGGGATCCTACCCCTTTCCCCCCTCTTTAGTGTGAGTGTCCCTTGCCCCTGCTCTGTGGTCCTGGGTCCCCCTACTCCCTCCACCCTCACTGTGGGCACTAAACTTCCCTCTCCTCATGGTGTGGCTTGTGTAGTTTGGGTGGTAGAACGGTGGGGCAGGGCTTCCCAGTTTATCTGCTCGGCACCCTATGATGATAAGGGCCTAATCCCTTGTGGGATCTGGTGGCCCAAACACTATCCTGATGGGCATCCTGTTCCGCCCCAGGGGACTTGCCAGCAGTACTGTGGGGGTTCGTGCCTCGCACCACCAATTCCCCAGTGGTTCCCTTTCCTGGGGTTTTTCCCTTCCCATCTTGTGAAGGCGGGTACCCTTCCCCCCGTCCTGACAGTACCAAAAAGTACCCAAACTTTTCAAGCTGAATCAGGTACTGCGAGTTTTAAGGATATAATATACCCATTTTTGCAGGTTCCCATTTCTGCTCTAGGTGCCACCAAAGTCACTGGTGCGGTCATAGCCACAAAGTGGCTGCCTTGCAGAAGTTGAGGTGCTCGATTGTTGCTGCTATTGATCAGCTTCATGTGAGAAAATCGTCCAGACCCATAACTCTAAAAGGGGACTGCTTTCTGGAGGCCGTCCTCTGAATTAAGGTGCTTGGGTTTCTGAAGGATTTTAGTTGTAATCTATTTATATTACCTGCATTATAGTAATTATTACCTGTATGGAAATACTAGAGGCTGTGTCTGAATGGTATTGCATTGCAATTACCTTGATTTTATATGTAAGTAATCTTGGGTAAATGTTTTATTAGTATTTATAACATTGATCTCTTTGATCTTAGTTTCACATGGTGGAAAACAGGACATTTCTCTGCTCTCCATTTCCTCAAACCTGAAATATCAAAAATGGAATGAATATGGCATGGTTGGGCTTTGGAGCGTGTATCTATAGTTAAGGAATCCAAAACCACTGACCAGGTTGCAATATAATGGGGAGAAATTTGCTGGTGTATGCCCTGTCAGGAAGAATAACATTACCTTGCATGTAAATAAACGTATATATTTTTCTTTTTTTAAAAAAAAAAAAAAAAAAAAGGGGGGGGTGCCTCTGATTTTAATTATAAAATATAATCTCAAATTTAGTCATTAAATTTCTTACTGATTCTTCCAAAACAGGCTCCTCCTCCTCCATGCAGATAGACCACTCCCCTCCGTTTGCCAGCACATGGTTGTTTTGGCTGATACACTCTCACTGGCACATCCTCAAACTGCAGGTCTCTGATGGAGAGCTTTTCATCCTTATGTGGTGGTGGTATTCCATCTATGCAGAACCTGATAATGGTAAACTCACCACAGATACCCAGTTTCCATAAGATATGCCCCTATTTGCATTGAGAGAGACCAAAAATTAGGGTTTGCAGACAGTGTTTTCTAGTTTTCAGACAGCATTTGGAGCAATGATGGGCAGGACACGCCCATTTTATTTATCAAATTTATGGGTGTTACCAGATGTAACAATAAATGCCTTACAACTCATTGAATATGTTGATGTCATCATGATCGAACAGCTGCTTATAAAATCATTACTGTAGCTGCATGTTGGACCAGCTACCCAATAGTCTCCTCTCACCAGATGTTTCCCATTTGGGGCAATTCCAGAATAAACCTAGTCATTGCATTATGCATTTTGCAATGCAAACATACCTTGTTATTGTGACCATTCCCCACTTTCCTCACCATTCAGCTTTCTGATTTCTCTCACCCTCCTCTCTGCTGCTCCATAGCAGTACCTCCCCTTCTTTTCATAAAGTGCTTGCAAGAAAGAGCACTGATTTCATTGTTGGTGCAGCTCTTGTAATCCCCACCACCACCACCACCACTGTTTTCCTTCGTCAATCCCATGAAGTGTAGGTCTTCCCAAAAAACATGTCAATGTGGTATCTCAAATGGCTATGGATAGAAAATAGGGTGGTGCTCGTATCTAGACATGACAGCAGTTACCTGTCAAACAGTGGACAAACTTTTGTTGTCCTCACTCATGACTTTTCAGGAGCTGCTGAGAGAAAGAGGAAGAAAGTGACCCAGCTGCAACATCTGCCCAGTCACGCATCAGCTTAGCCCTTCGAATGACAGCTTTAAGTAGCCTGTTCCACATGTGTAGAACAGTAGTTGGAAGGAAAATAAAACGAGCAGCTACCATGGTTGAATGCCTTACAAGCATTATGATGTCTATTTTAAAACTTCATAATAGAAGCTCAGATCTGTATGCTCCAAATCAAAATGGCACCAAAGAAATGCCAGCTTAACTAAACAGCAGAGTAAAAGAAGATATTAAAACCAAAATACATAAATATAAAAGTGGAAATCAAATCCAAATGAGAAAAATAAAACAGAACGTAAATTTTGGTGTGGTAAAAGGCAAGTCAAGAAGGAAATTTGGGTGCAACCTGTGAATCTTTTATTTAAGCACATCGGAAGCAGTAATCCTTTCAAAAAGTCACCTGCTTCTCTTACCTCTTTCTTTCCTTTTAGATAATATTATTCTTGATTTCACTTGGATATTCTTGTATTTTACACTTTATCTTTAGAGTGTTTTGGAAATTTAACACATCTTAATTTTTTTAAATGTGTTTATCTTTTGTTTATATAAAATGAATAAAGCTAAAAAAATATAAAAAGAGTCACTTGACCTAGTTGAATAACATGATGTGAAAGGAATGCCAAGGTGGATAAGGCCATTGCAGAGAAGTTAAATTAACTTTTTTGTCTCAGTCTTCCCTTCAGAAGTTCTGTGGGAGATACCCAACACCAGAGTGTGAAAGAGTTTTTCATCTCTGCCAACCTTACCTGGCCTGAGTGAGCTGTGTAAATTATGTGGAGTATGAGCAAGGCCAGCCTTACCAAAGGGTGACCTCGGGCAATTGCCATGGGCCCCACTATTTTCTCTGCAGTGGCCCATATTTTTACCAGTGAAGGGTTCCCAATCCCTCCCAGAAAGTTTCCAAAAACAACACCATCACCATTGCAGCGCCCAGAAAGCCCCCAGCAGGCATTGCAGCGCCCAGAAAGCCCCTCCAGGTGAGCAGGGCCCCACCCCATAGCCACATAGCCACAAGCCAAAGGTGCACGCCTGCGCCCAGAAAGCCCCAGCAGGCATTGCAGCACCCAGAAA
>QEPC01015058.1:946281-966032 GCA_003113815.1 Sphenodon punctatus
AGAGTCCCTATGATGAAAAGGGTTGCCTTCCATTAACGAGGGAAAGCCCACCCTACAACCTGAGGGACATTATTACCGGAGAGGGCCACATTCGTGAGAGCAAGCCGCCCTATTTTCCTTGGTGTGAAAGTGGTAGTTTCCTGGCCCAGAGGTTGGAGCCCTCAACCCTAACCCCCATCCCCTTAGAGCCAGTGACAGTTAGAGGGAGGGGGGAGAGTATCCCAGTGACTGACCCTGGTGGCATTAGGGGGAGCATTGGGAGGGTTATTGGTGGGGAGGGGGGTGGAACCCGTCCCCTGTGAGAGAGGGAAGGTGGGGGTGTATGGTCCCTAACAGCCCCTGGTGGCAGCAGGATGGTCGGGGGGATGGGGAGGAGGTTTTTGGGTGGGGGGGTGGAGAGGGGAAGGCCACAGGGCGAGCAGTCAGGTTTGGGGGGCCAGGATTTGGTGGACGGAGGGGAGGGTGCGGCTATTGGGGTGGTTCTGGGGCGACGACGGTATGGTCCAAGGGGTCGGATGGCTCTCGCCCCTAGGGGACTGAGGTACCTGAGGGTGGTGCAGGCTGCCATCCCCACACTGAGGGTGAGGGAGGAGCCAGGTCCAAGGTCCACACATGGGGGGGCTGTTGCTGCTAAATGCGAGGTCCATTGTTAACAAGGCCCCAATTGTCTGGGATTTAATCTCGGATGGGGCCGTGGACCTCGCATGTATTACGGAGACCTGGCTGGACGAGCTGGCCAGTCCAACTTTGGCCGATCTCGTTCCAGCCGTGTTAGGTATGCCATGCAGCATCAGCCCTGCACGGATGGCTGGGGAGGTGGTGTAGCGATTATTTTTAGAGAGGACTGGCCTTTTAGGCGGTATCAAGTCCAGGAGATTGTGGGTATTGAGGCCTTTCACATGGTGTTCGATTTGGCCGGAGGCAAGCTAAGGCTGCTGCTGGTATACCGAGCCCCTTCCTGTCCGGTGGCATCCCTTACCGCTCTAGCAGCGCTGGCCTCGGAGGTGGTGCTGGGCTCCTCTAGGACTTTGGCTCTGGGGGACTTCAACATTCACGCCGATGCCAGCCTTGTTGGGGCAGAGCGAGAATTCATGGCCACCATGGCAACCATGGATTTGTCCCAGGAGGTTATCTCCCCAACCCACGTAGGAGGGCACACCCTCGACCTAATCTTGGGTTCTGGCCTTGAGGCGGGGGGTCCAGTTGTGGGGGAGGTTAGGGCAGTGCCCTTGTCATGGACGGACCATTATCTCCTCCAGGCCAATCTCTCAGCACACCCCCTCCAGAAGGGGAAAGGACCAGTTAGGATGGTCCGCCCTCGAAGGTTGATGGAACCCCAGCAGTTCCAAGAGGTCCTGAGAGAGTTAACCTTGGACCTGGACGGTCACTCTGTCGATGAGCTAGTCCAGCGTTGGAACAGCTTGCTGGAGGAGGCCATTGACAGGGTGGCTCCGAGACACCCTCTGCCTCGGTCTCGTCACCACAGGGCCCCTTGGTTTACTGAGGGGCTGCGGTGTATGAAACGAGTAGGCAGGAGGCTGGAGCGACGCTGGTGTCGGACTCAATCTGACTCCGACCGACTTCTCCATAGTTCTGAGTTTTTCTGAAGTTCTGAAGTTTCTGGGGATTTCCGATGGTCAGTGCTTTGTTTCTGAACTACTGAAGCTTCAGTGCCGGTGTCAAAGTGTCACCAGGTACCTGGACTGGAACTTTGGAACTTCGGAACTCGGCCTGAGTACCCAGAAGTACTATTCAGTACAGCCCTAGTTTTGGGGAATGTAACCTCTTACTGTCAGGAGCTGGGAGTGAAGAACAGGGAACAGATCATCCTATTATGACCTGTCGGGTACTTCTTCTAAGCGACCAAGTTTGGCCACTGTCGGAGATAGGAACTGGGCATGATGGATCATTGATCTGACCCAGTATGTCACTACTTATATTCTTATGTTCTTCTTTTCTTTCTTTTTTTTAGTCAATTTACCTAATAATACTAAAACTACAAAAGTTATTAACAGTCTTAAACAAGAGCCTAGCTAGGGTGGAATGGGCCTCTGGCCAAGAAGTCAAGATGCCCCTCCCCCCATTTCCTTTGTCTCCCGCCAGCAGTGCCTGCGTGCCTAGGGTCACTGCCCGGCTCGATGGGCCTGGAGGCGCTGCTCAGCTCACATGCATGTGACCCATAACCAGTTCATTTGTGCTCCTATAATCAATTAATGCGGCCCCCACCCCATAATCAGTTGCCTTCCCACATAATCAATTCATGCTGTCCCCACCCATAACCAATTCATTTGTGCCCCCATAATCAACTCATGCTGTCCCCCACCCATAATCAGTTCATTTGTGCCCCCATCAATTCACGCTGCCCCCACCCATAAAGTCAGGGTCGCTCAATGGGCACTATGCCCCTTTGATAAACCTAAACCCTTTTTTATACTCAAATAGCTCAGGATGTAGTTTTCAGCAGAAGTCTGGCAACTAAAATTAAGAACCATTTTAATTCTCATAGCTACTTCTTTCCACAACTATCTAACTGTTGGACATTCCCATAACATATGCCTTAGGGTACCCATCCCTACATTACATCACCAACAAATATCAGAAAGTAGGGCCTTTATCTGTACAGTCTCTGTGGTGTCTAATACATCTTAAATACGATTTTTTGTTAGATCAGTTGTAACCAGAGATCCAAGGAGACATTCTTTACATTGCACAATATATTTTGGCAATTAGATTCCTTTAGGGACTGTAATAATTCCCCTTCCCATGCTTTCATAAAGATATCTAACGTATGGGGAATCCTTTTTCATTAATAAAACATACATAGTGGATATAGGTTGAGGGAGTTTGTTTAACATATCTAAGGTTCTCAGTAATTCCAGGGTCTCTAGCAGTGCCAAAGCATCAGATGCCAACGTATACATTAGTAGATGCCTAGGTTGTGTACGCTGCCATTCTACTAAAAATGGTAGGCCATACATTTGCTTTAACAATGCAAAAGGGATAAAGCCCTCATTCATAATTAATTGGGGAATCCATATGATTCCTTTATTCATCCAATTCTCCCAGATTATAGGTTTGTTCCCAATTTGCAAATTTGGATTACCCCATAAAAGTTCTTTTGCATGAAGATGGGGATGAAATTGGTATTTTTTCGCAAGGACAGGGAAAACCTTTTGAGCAGTCACCACTGTAGGTACCCTGTTTTTCTCAAGTGGATAAAAGAAAGAGCCAAGAATGCTCACAGTAGGAATTGGGTGCATCAATGCATGCTCAGTATCTACCCATAGAGGTACACAGGATTTATCAGACTGAAACCATTGGGAGGCTTGTGTCAAATTAAAAGTATAATAATATTTTTTTAGATCTGGTAACTGAAACCCCCCTTGCCGAAGGGGAGTTGAAGTTTTTTAAGTGACAACCTAGGGTGCTGACCAGGTCCCCACAAAAAAAGTTTTAAGAATACCGTTTATTCTTTTAAAATAAGATGGGGGGGATATATATTGGTAGACCACTCAAGATATAAGCCCATTACAGATGGGCCACGGTGCAAGGGGGGATGGGTGTGCACCGTGGTGTGTGTGTGGTGCGCGGGCAGCCATTACTCAGACGCACACCCACCTCCACCAATCTCCACGAATGTGCATCTCTGTTTTATCTGACGGCTCTGTGCGTGGGTGATGCGTGGAGGTGGGTGAAGATGGGTGGCGCGCAGAAGCGTGGGAGCACGGGCGCACTCCCACCCACCCATCGCAGTGGTCACACAGATGCCCCACCCACCCATTCCCACATGTGGGCATGGGGGAGTGCATCTTGTGTGAAATGGGCCATAGAGAAGCCTAGGAAAGATATTCATTTTTATTGTGTTAATCTTTCCCCACAAACACAGGGAGAAGCCATGCCACTGGCTTATATCATTAACTATCTGAGAAAGTAACAGATCAAAATTTGCTTTTACTAGCCTATTAATAATATCCCTTGCCACTTTTATACCTAGGTATTTAATTTCTTGCAATTGCTTATGGAAATTCCATTGAGAGAAGACTCCACTATGTGATAATCAGGAAATTTCCAATAGCTCTGACTTCTCCCAGTTGATTTTGTATCCAGATATTGATCCAGATTTACAAATTAATGACAAAAGAGCTGGAATCATAGTTTCTGGCTTGTATGAGAGCATCATCTGCGTATAACATCAATTTATGTTCTATAGGATCAATTTTTATACTCCGAATACCGGCATGAGTTCTCACAGCTGCTGCCAAGGGCTCCAGGACCAAATCAAAAAGCAGCAGAGATGAGTGGACATCTCTACCTAGTTCCTCTAAAGAGGATGAAAGTATCTGAAGTCATGCTGTTGGTGACAACACAAGAAGTTGGACTAGAATATAGCAGTTGGATCCAAGAGCAAAATCCAGGTCCAAATTTGAATTTTTGTAGGGTAATAAAACGTATATGTCCAGCACACCTTATCAAAACCTTCTCTGCATCTAATGCTAGAATGGCCTCTGGTTCAGAATTATCAAATTTTACCGCTAAAATGGCAATAAGTTGGTGAATATTATCAGAGCCATGGTGGCCTTTAATAAACCCAACTTGAATTGGATGCACAATTGATCCTATGACCTACCTCGCAGCCAGGATTTTTGTTAGTATCTTATCATGATTTATAAGTGAAATTGGCCTATAATTAGAGCAAAGTGTTTCTTCCCTTCTGGGCTTGGATATTCTTATGTTCTTACGAAACCCCAAAATTAAGTCAATGAAACTTACCAGAGCAGAAATCATAACAAATGCAGAATAGAAGAGTTTGAGCTTTAGAGGTTGTTCAATTCCAGGAGGGGTTTCTGCGTTGGAGAAAGCATAGTAAAGTGCCCATATCACCAACAGAAGAAGAGAAATGAGCAACATGGTGGATGTCACTGCTAACACAGCACTGTTTGCTTTCCTGAGATGGACTGAGCCAGTCAACTGAGAACAACTTGGCTCTACTTACATTGAGATTCTGAGGTGGCTTTTCTCTTAATATAGCTAACTACTGCTATATTAAGTTGTTCCACCCCATGTCCTACACATAGATATAATGATAGGTTAGTAAAACAGTGACCCAAATACACTACATGTAGGTGTTAATTAGAAATTGAAATTATTATCAGAAACAATTATTTAAAGCTTATGTTTTGGCAAAACATATCTACACTTTATACCATGCAATTATAAAAGTATTGGAATGCTTGGGCATGGTTGGGGTATGGAGGGTCAGTGCAGTAGGAGGTCAAGGGAGATGGAAAGAAGTTTTTGCAGGATCGGGGCCCACGAGGGTTGTTGCAGGATAAGATCAGAAAATCAAGTGGGGATCAGCACGCAGACCAAGGGGGCAGGGCAGATGAGCAGATGAATAGGTAGAGTGAGTGAGTGAGGTTTAATGGTGCAGCAACCATCAGAGACACCAAGCCACACTCAAGGCAGCCAGTTAGATGCGTAAGCAGATTCAGAAGGACAGGATTCCAAGGCAGGGGTCTGAAAGACTGGCATCTGGCCAGACCCAGAGCACACAAGGGTTTGGGCCAGGGGAGTAAAAAAACCAGTCCAAGGTAGATACATATATACAGACAGACACCAGAAAGAGATTGGTGATCCACCCACCTTTGTGTAGCATTGGCTGGCCATAAGGCCATACAGGCCAGCAGCCAACCAGGAAGCTGGGGACATGGAGCAAGGCTGAGGAGGGATGTGGCTTGACCAGCATGGGAGAAGGCCATCAGCATTAGCACTGGGCCTTGGCCAGAGTGCCTTAGTCATGATGAAGCACTAGCCACTGTGTTCAGGGCTCCAGTGGTGCTGGTTCAAGTCTAGGAGCACATTCACACATACATTAAATCAGCATTTTTTTCTTTCTCCCGCATATTACAACGATGTGGGAAAGACTCCATGCGCTTATTTAGCAGTTCTCCTGTTTGTTTTTCCAGCACATTGAGGGGCAGCCAAAAGCTACCTTTACAAACGTGCATTTGAAATGACCCGCATAAATCCTCTTGTCGGAATGTCGGTGTCATGTCAGTTACACAGCGCCTTGCTTCCCCGGCTCTCAGCTCCACTCCTCTCCCCTCTCCGGGAGCTGAGAGCTGGGGAAGCGGGGTGCTCTGTAGTGACATGATTAAAATGCTGATTCCTAAATGCAGTCAATTTCAAAATGCACTTAAATAAACCCATATGTGACTAGTGCATGGGTTTATTTAAGCGCATTTGAAATTGACTGCATTTAGGAAAAGCAGCATTTTAATGTATGTGTGAATTACAGCTTGGCAACAGTGGCATTACTTCTAATAACTGGTCTCTTCTATCCCTCATTATGGGCACAATCCTATGCCCTGCGGGCAATGCCCTCCCGCTCAACGCACATGGAATGTGCGCAAAACGCACACACAGCGCACATGCACACAAGAGAGCTGCATGCATCAAGCATGCAGCCTGGCCTGACCCGAATCCCCATACCCCACCCCATGACCCAGGGGATTGACAGCTATGGTACATAGTAGAGGTGGGACCTCAGGCAATTACCGGCTACAGGATTTACCAGATTCCGGTTTCCAAAAAAACGGATTCCCGAATTAAATCCGGTATACCGGTACCGGATTTATTCCATTGATTTCAATGGGGCACTGTGTCCCCATTGAAATCAATAGAATAAAAAAATTCCTCCCCCCTCCCACTCCCAGGCTTTGCAGGTGAAAGGGGGGACACCACCCACCCACCCTACCCAGCCTGGATTTTTTTAAAAAAATTCCCCTAAGTGACTCTCCATTGCCGGCAACCCAGAGCCCCCCAGCACCAGCGGCCACGGCTTCCCAGCAGCAGCCGGTAAGTATTAGACCTGATCCCTGGGGGGGGGTGTTAACACCCCCACCCCACCCCAGGGATCACCCTACTTCCAACAAGTTCCCAGGATCCTACCTTCCAGTTCAGCTCCGGGTGGCGGCAGCGGTCCGGAGGCCTCAGCGCCGACTGTGGCTGCCGGCTTCAGATACTAGTAGGCCTTCCGGGGAACTTTCAGGTTTCCCCGGAAGGCCTACTAGCATCTGAAGCCGGCAGCCATAGCCGGTGCTGAGGCCTCCGGACCGCCGCCGCCGCCACCCGGACCTGAACTGAAAGGTAGGATCCTGGGAACTTGTTGGAAGTAGGGTGATTCCTGGGGTGGGGTGGGGTGTTAAACCCCCCCCCCAGGGATCAGGTCTAATACTTACTGGATGCTTCTGGGATGCCATGGCCGCTGGTGCTGGGGGGCTCTGGGTTGCCGGCAACAGAGAGTCACTTAGGGGAAAAAAAATTTAAAAATCCAGGCTGGGTAGGGTGGGGGGGGTGTCCCCCCTTCCACCCGTGCAGCCTGGACTCGGGGAGGTTTTTGGTGGGGGTTTTTACATTGCGGTTATTCATTTAAATGGCCGCAATTTTAAAAAAAATCTGGTACCCGGAATCCGGTAACCGGGCCGGATTACCGGGTTGAATCCGATAATGCCGGTACGGCCAGTACTGGCATTATCGGATACTGGAAATTCCAGTAGTCCCGGCCCTAGTACATAGAACAGGCAACGGAGCAGGCAGGGTGCATGGGTGCAGGGGTTCAGATTGGGCCGGGCTATGTGCTTGCCACACGTGACTCTGCTGTGTGCACATGCACCATGCATGCATGTATTATGCACATGTCCCACATGCGCTGCGCAGGCAGGCAGCGCACGCAGGCCATAGGTTATGCTTTATGCTGGTAGTTGGGACTTTCAAGAACTTCTCTCTCCCGCTCTCTCCATCAATTCTGAAAGAGGGCAGAGTGCTTCTATTTATATGTATTTCTCAGAAAAGTTAGGAGAAGGCTACACTACAGAACTTTGGCAAGGCATGTAGCCAATACTGTCAAGGCTGGTTTTAGTCTCATCTCCTGGGTGAAGGAGTTTTTATGGCCACCTTTTTATGGCCACCCCTGCAAATCTCTACACTGCCTATTCATTTGTTGCTGTCTCTTAGCACTGAAGTGTTTTCTCCGCTAATAATGTCAACCTTTCTTATCTAACGAGATGCTAGGGAACAAGAACTGCAAACATTTCAGATATTTGAATACAATGAGAGGAAACTAATAATCAAATGACAACCAAAATAAATACCATCTAGGTTTGTAGACAATGGCAAGCACTTAGGAGGAGGAAAGGTAGTAATCAAAAAAATTTAAATACAATGAAAGGAATACAGGAAATTCAAGTGTACACAGCAGACTCTCTGTTACACATTTCTATAATGGTTTGTCTTTATTAAGTTCTTTTTTTATTTATTTGTGAGTCTTTCCAAGGTTTTGTACAGGTTCTCTTTCAGAGAAAGGACTGAGAATCCCCCCTCTGTGTTAACTGCAGCAGGGGTTTGGCACCGCCGCCCCCCTCTTCCCTGGAGTGGGGAAAGATGGGGACACGGGCGGTGTTTTCAGCCGCTAGGCTGCCGGGTAAGGGAGGGGGCCCTCGTTGCCGAGCAACGCGGGCAAAACAAGAACGCCCGGGACTCTCACGAGACCAGCGAGATCCCGGGCGCCATTTTAGATCCCCGCTCTGGTGCAGCATTCAGTGTGGCCAGAGTAGGGGGAACGGACGTGTGGAAAGAGCGGGTGACCTGGTGTAGACCGCGCAGCTCGTGCCTGAAGACAGAAGGCAGGAATATCGGCGGGAGGCCCTGGCTTAGCAGCGGGTAGCTGGGGAGTGGCGTTAGAAGCGGGGCAAGACATGCATGCCTCAAATGCCCCCCCTCCCAGGAGGGGAAGAAGCTTGCTAGGCCCAATAGGGCACAGGTATTTGGCCCAGCAGGGTTTATAAAGAGGAAGCAAAGAAGCGGGCTAGACCCAATAGGGCACAGGTATTTGGCCCAGCAGGGCCTATAGAGGTGAAGGGTTGGGGGTGGGTGAACGGGCAGCTGCCAGCAGGGGCTGCAGAGAGAGGCGGTTTGTGGGTGGCCAGTCCCATAAAGGGATAAAGTAAAGGGGTAATTTAACACGCCCCCCTCTCCCCCCTCTGCGGCAGTAAGAGGAGTGGGTCAGGGGTTACGCCTCGCCAGCAAGAAGTGGGTTGTGGGTAGACTTTTCCCAGGCCTGAGTCTTGGGCTATACAGGCCCTGGGAAGTTATAGCAGGGTCTGAGGAAGAGGGGGGATTTGGGGGTGACTGGTGGGGTGTGACCCCCCAGTGGCTGTTGGAAGTTGGGGCTGGGGAAGGCTTTGCCCACCCCCATCCTCAGTCTATACAGGACTTTGGCCTGACCCCCCATCCATCCCCCCCTTGTGCCGGGGTAGTGACCCATACTGGCCATTGCCTCAAACTCCCCCTCCCTGTACAACAGGTGAGGCAGGGGTAGTGGAGGCAGAATGCTGCCCAAAAAGTGAGGGCCCAAGAAGACCCCCCCCAACAAAGAAAAAAGGGGGGCCTGCGCCAAAGAGAAGGAGCAGAGGGGTCAAAGAAGAGATGGGGCTCAGCAGGCAGAAGTCCTGCGAGCGATGCAGGAGCAGTTGGCAGGATACCAGTCACAGATAGAGGAACTGGAGAGTGCCCAGGAGAGAAGGGGAATGGCTGATTTTTCCACCAAGGGTAACGTGGGGTTGGGGGACTCCTCCGGGGGGAGGGTCACCAGTCCCACGGTGGTGAGGTTTTTTAAATGCCAGAACCCCCTTTCCCTTCACACTCCTCCAGGAGAGCTCTCTCTTCTCTCCCTCTCCTTTTTCATCTTCCGTTACTCCCTTTTCCCACCATTCCATCTCCCTAGCAACGTGCACTCTCACTTACCCCCATCACCGGTGGGAACGGCATTAGAGGGAGCGCAAGTTGCCCTGCCCCCTTTAACAGGGATAGGGCAATTCTTGGACCAAGTGAGCAGTCCGCCAGTCTCGCGATGCGAGACTTGGCGGCCGCCATCTTTATTCCCTTACAGGACAAGCCCTCAGACGCACGTGGAGGGTGGCGCAGAAGGAGCTCAGGACTGCAGCCCCTGTGTGCCTCTTCATCCAACTCGTGTCTCATTCCCAGGATCATTCATAGGTTGTGCAGGTAAGGTTCGCGACCTGGAGGCTGAGGGGTTTGGGGGGGGCACCACTCCCAACAAGGGGCTGGCAGCAAAGGGGGGGACGTAATTCGCTGGGCGGCAGGTCTGCTCCTGGTGGAGGCCTGGATCCAACCCGGCAGAGACCCGATGACAAAAGGGGGGGAGCATAATTCCCATGTCGGCAGCTCCACTCCTGGTGAGCCCCAGATCTGCCCCTGAGGGAGAGGGGCTTGGGAAGGCGCCACACACAGCAGCGGCCCAGCAGCGAGTGGCCCAATCGGTGGGGGGCAGGGCATAGTTCCCCGTGCCGGTAGCTCCACTCCTGGTGAGCCCCGGATTTGACCCTGAGGGAGAAGGGCTTGGGAAGGCACCATGCTCAGCAGCAGCCCAGCAGCGGGGGGGCGTACTCCCGGGGCAGCAGCTCATTCCCGGCGGAGGCCCTGATCATTGTGGATGGGGGGGACGCACTACAGCTGAGGGGAATACCCGGCCAGTACAGGTATGGGGAAGAAGAGCACAAACCCCAAAGGGACCAACAAAGCCGGGGCAGGCGGGGACCAGATGAGGGGTGAGTCAACCCGCTCGTTGGCATGGGCCCAGCGGCAAACCAAGGCTGTTCTGGTGGCCCTCCAGCAGCGAATGGGGGAGCATGAGGAGCTCCTAAGGGGGCTGGGACAGCAGGCCCTTGCCCCACAAGGGGTCAGGTCAGTTGGGGTGGGCTCCCAAGGCAGGAGCCAGCAGAATGGGCCCCAACCCCCCACTGACCAGGGTACGGTGATGCTAGGCGCACCGGCACAGGCCTGGGGTACAGAAGGGCCAGCTCTTGTACCAGCACAGGAGCCACTAGATATGAGAGGGTCTAGGCAGGCACAGATGCCTGTTCATTTCAGGGATTACAAGGGAGTAGGCTGGGGGCGGCGACAGACAAGGGATGGCTCAACTCCTGCCCACACAGGCAGGTGGGATACCCCACCAGGTACTTCCTCCCCACCCAGGCGGGGTAGGAGTGCCACTCCCCCTAGCAGGTATGACGGGAGTCCCCTCCAGGCACTTTCCCCCCTCCACGCGTGCAGGAGGCGAGGCGTGATTTGTCCCCAGACAGGTCGGGTGTGACCCTGCCGAGATGCAGAGGTTGGAGGGACTTGTCCATGGAGGTCCTCGATCACCTGGATGCCTTCGTGGGTTGGATGGAGGTGCTGGAGGCGACGGTACATTCACTCACGTCGGAGAGACACCCGGGGGCCCAGCAAGGGGATCAGCCAGCACAGCATGACGGAATCCGCAAATGACAAGGGGTTCTTCACCAGCAAGGGACGGTGGCAGTGGACACTTGGCAAAAAGTTGAACCACATTCAGGTCTGCGGGAATAGCCTGTGGAAACAACAGCAGCTGCAGGTAATGGGGCTAATGTGCCATGGGCTACAGGGGCAGCAACCTGTACCTTGGTGTGTGGGGCCCCAGTGGCAACTGGGGAACCAACCATGCAGCCGAGGCTTGGGTGGATCGAGTCCTGGGTCCCATGGCCTGAGCAGCTGGCTGGGGGGGTCGCAGCTCCTAGTGCAACTTCTCCTGTGCCCAACATAGGGGTGCAGGGTCCAGTCAATCCAGTGGGTCAGGTGTGGGCACAGGGCACCACCCTTCAGGTCAGGCAGCCTGCTGCAGGGTTCCCCCCCCCTCAGTTAAGCCCCCTCTACCGGGTGCTTACATGGAACTCAATTCCCCGTTGGGTGCCCACCTCACTCAGTCAGTTAGGGAAAAAATCTGGAAGAGGGAGTATGTGGATATTTTCTCACTACTCTATACTGACCCAATCCTGGACCCTGTGTCCAAGGATGGGGAAAAGGAGAAGGAGAGGTTTAAGAGGCCGAAAGTGGACTGCAACTGGGAAAACTGGTCCGCTGTTTTCTCAGTACTGATGGACGTCATGCTGCAGATGACCCCCGGTCAGGCAGTCAAGCTCCTGAAGTACCTCAACATTGTGAGGAGGGCTTACAACACAGGGAACCCCGGGGCTTAGCTATGCTATGACGAGGAATTTGGGAAGTGGGCAGCTATTAAACCAGGACTTCGATGGGACATGCATGAGCAGGACATATGGCTGGAGTGTATGGAGAGCACTAAAAACATCACCAAGATGGACAGTGGCCATGCCCTGGTGTCGGGGGTGGTGGCTTACATCAACGACCCCTTTTGGGACGAAGGGTGCCAAGCGAACTCGAGGGGGCCCACGTGCTGGGATTTTAATGGTGCGGGGAGCTGCGCCTGCTCCTCGTGTCAGTTTTGACATGCCTGTTCGCATCGTGCAGGCAACCACGTGGCATTCCACTGTAACAGGGTCCAAGCGCACGGAAAAAGTAGGCAGCCAACTAGGCAGTACCAGAGCGGGGAAGGGCAAGCTACTAACAAGGGCGCCAATGCTGGTTCAGCATAAGGCCCTGAGTCATGCCCTGGCCGACTGCCCAGCCCAGAGCGAGGTGAAATAAGTGGTGGAAGGTTTTAGAAAGGGCTTTAAGATACCAACAAAAGGCGTTCAGCCAACAAAGTGGGTGGAGAATTTGAAGTCGGTCAGAGGAATGGAGCACTTGGTGCATGCCAAGATCCATAAGGAGTTAGTGGAAGGCAGGGTGGTCGGCCCCTTCCTGTCCCCACCCTCCCCTGGGTTTCACATTTCCCCATTAGGCATAGTCCCCCCAAAAGCGCAGGGTGAGTATCGCCTCATTCACCATCTCTCCTACCCAAAGAGGGGGTCGGTGAATGATGCTATCCCGGGAGAACTGTGTTCCGTCCACTATGCGTCATTCGACGCAGCAGTGGACATGGCATGGGAGTGTGGTCCGGGGGCGCTAATGGCAAAATGCGACATTAAGTCGGCTTTCCAGTTGTTGCCGGTCCACCCGGACGACTGCGAGCTGCTTGGATTTCAATTCCGAGGAAAATTTTACATTGATAAGGCCATGCCCGTGGACTGTTCTATATCGTGCTCGGCCTTCTAACGTTTCAGCTTGCTGCTCAAATGGTTGATCCGGCACCGGGCCCAGCTTAAGCATGTCATTCACTACATTGATGATTTCCTGTTCCTTGAACCTGGCAGCACAGGGGAATGCTAGCGCCTCTTGTATACCTTCCAGGACTTAGCACAAGAATTAGGGGTCCCGTTAGCCCCAGAGAAGACGGTAGGGCCAACCACAATACTAACTTTCCTCAACATCGATTTGGATACAGTCACAAGCAAGTCACGCCTCCCTGGGGAAAAGCTTAGGGAATTACAGCAGGAAATTGACAGCTGTTTAGAGAGGAAGAAGGTCACGGTCAGGGAGTTGCAGAGCCTGATAGAAAAGCTGAACTTCACCTGTCGTGTAGTGGCACCAGACCAGGCCTTTTTGTCCTGGCTCTATGCGATGGTCCCAGCTGGCAGCAGCCCACACTATCGTGTGTGAGTAAATAGCGAAATCAGGGAGGACTTAGCAATATGGCAGGCATTCCTTGTGGGTTTCAATGGGGTCAGTCTCTGGAGACAAATATTTTTGCTGGAAGCAGAATTACAGGTCCAGAGAGACGCAGCGGGAGCATTGGGTTTCGGCCTGTATTTCCAGGGTAAGTGGTGCGCGGCCACGTGGCCAGAAGCATGGGTCCGAGAGGGTGTGACCCAGGACATCACTTGCCTGGAGTTATTCCCAATTGAACTGGCTGTTCACCTATGGCCTGACAAGTTCGCAAATTGCTCTGTACTATTTTGGTGCGATAATGTTGCGGTGGTTCAAGTAATTAATTCTCAATCCGCAAAGTCAGCTAGGGTGATGGGTTTGGTCTCCTTTTTTGTTCTGCAGTGCTTGGTGAATAACATATTATTCAGGTCCAGACTTGTTCCTGGAATTGACAACGGCATAGCCGATGCTCTCTCTCACCAACAGATGGAGCGTTTCCGTCTTCTGGCACCAGAAGCCAACCCGGAACCCGAGGCTGTGCCACCAGGCATGTGGAACATTGGACTTTTCAGCTATTCAAGGTGGTTCAAGGGGCGTTAGCACCTAGCACATGTCGGGCTTACCAAAGGGCTTTCATGGAATTCCAGGAGTTCAGGGCAAGAAAAGGGTGGCAACAGGGTTTTCCTATTCTAGAAGCTCAGGCTCTGCAGTTTGCTCTCATGCTGCATTCCCAAGGTCTGTCCCCTCCCACTATTGGTGTCAAGCTGGCCGCAATTTCATTCACCTGAAGGATGGCGGGGCACACACACACCCCGCCTGATCAAGACTTCTTTGCCAGGAAACTGCTTGAATCGTGGGCCAGGGAGCGGGGCCCGATCCATACTGACCTCCAAATTCCCTGTCCCCCAGCCTTCACACAGGCGCCCCATCACCCCGGATATACTAAGGGCAATTTCGGCGGGGCTAGTTAGGATAGCGGCAGACGGGTTCAAGTCTGCCCTCTTCGACGCGACCTTTAAATTGGCGTTCTTTGGGACTTTTCGGGTATTCGAGTTGGTGGCAGCTTCTAAGAGGGACGGCGCTCACAGGGTAGTTAGCAACCGGGACATAGCATTGCGGGACGAATCTGGATATTAGGCTTCATATTTCAAAAACTGACCAGCGGCGGCAGGGTATTAATATCAAGCTACAGAGGGCCGCTGACCCAGAGATATGCCAGGTCTCGGCAGTGAGTCGGTATATGGCCATACGCCTGTCAGTTGCTGGGCCGTTTCTTGTCCACAGGGATGACACAGCGGTAACTCGCTATCAATTTTCAGCGGTATTGAGGAAAGTGCTGGTGGTGGCGAATTTGCCCATCCATGCGTATGCATCGCACTCATTTAGAATCGGGGCAGCATCCCATGCGGCAGAGTTGGGGATGTCCAAGGGCGAAATAAGGAGGTTGGGTAGATGGAGGTCATCCGCATTCCGCACCTATGTGCAGGGAGCCATGCACTGATCTGAACTCACATTAACTTGCCCTGTCTTCTTTCAGTTACAGGCCCCTGGATGAAGGATCAACAAAAGTTGATTTGGATGACGGGGCACAGTATCGTTTTCTGGGCTGGACGAGCGGCCGGGAGCTCACATTGGGGTACACAGCTGGGTCTGGGAGACAGGGCAGAGGTAGTGTGGAGGGCCAGGAGGGGCATGAGATGGGAACAACTCATGCCACTCATTCATGAGGCAGCCAGGGGGCGGCGCCCGCACATTTTAGTAATCCACCTGGGGGAAAACAACATCCCCCAGATGTCGGGCGTGGAGTTAGTGGTAAGGATGAAGCGGGACTGGGCGGAGATAGCCCGGTTGTTGCCATCCACTCTCCTGGTCTGGTCTGACATGCTTGAACGAATTACGTGGGCAAACGCGGTTCACCCGGGCAAGGTGGACCGGGTCCACCGCAAGATCAATAAAGAAATGGGTAAGTTGGTGTCTGAAAAAGGGGGAGTGGTCATAACTCACTCAGACATCTGTTTTTCTAGGCCAGAGTTGTTTCAACCCGACGGAGTACACTTGTCAGAGGAAGGTTTGAACCTATACCTGGCCGCACTGAAGAGCCAGCTGGCTCAACTGTGTTGAAGTCGGGGTTGGGGGCTACAAACAAACCAAGCAAATTGCTGGAGGTTTGTGGTGACAGGGGCCCAGGGCATTTGTAAACCTATTGTCATGTATATTAGTTAAATTTGAGAGTGTGCGAAGGCATCTCCTTAAAAGATGGAGCAAGGGTTAAGCCAAGGCAGGGCCGGCCGGCTTAAACCCTGGCTCAGGAGGGAGGGGCAAGCTATACGGACAAGGGTAGGGATGGCCCCGTAAGGAAGCCTCCGCCTCCCTCCTACTTTGGTCACAAGTGGGTGCCCCCTCCCCGATCAGCTGGACAGCTGAAGTGAGAGTGACCTAGTGCACACGAAGTCAGCGGCACCGAGGGACATCGGGCCGCTGAGTTAAGTTTAAGTAGTTAAGTTTAAGTAGTCTTAGTACCAAATTTAGTATAAGGGACCTGGGAGGGAGTTATACCCCCTCCCCGACTTGGTAAACGAGCTAATAAATGTATGGCCTTTAACCCAAGATTTCTCTGTGTGTTGCCTTATTCCGGGGTGCGGGGGCAACGCACGCTCTCGCCTACCCCCGCCATCGGCGGGAACGGCATTAGAGGGAGCGCGACTTGCCCCGCCCCCTTTAACAGGGATAGGGCAATTCTGGGACCATGTGGGTGGTCTGCGAGTCTCGCAATGCGAGACTTGGCAGCCACCATCTTTATTCCCTTACAGGACAAGCCCTCAGATGCACATGGAGGATGGCGCAGAAGGAGCTCCAGACTGCACCCACCCTCCCTCCCTCATGTTACTGTGGGTGTCACAGCTGGTCACCCTTGAATGGGGTCCGGGAAGGAATTTTTGGTGGCAGACTAATTGGCTGAAAGCCTGATGTTTCTTTTGCCTTCCTCACAGTCATGCTGATTCAATTGGGCCACAGGGAGAGGCTGGATGTGCTTAGTGTGTCTTTCATTCGTCACACATGCAGGGGCCCAGGGCATTTGTAAACCTATTGTCATGTATATTAGTTAAATTTGAGGGTGTGCGAAGGCATCTCCTTAAGAGATGGAGCAAGGGTTAAGCCAAGGCAGGGACGGACGGCTTAAACCCTGGCTCAGGAGGGAGGGGCAAGCTATATGGACGAGGGCAGGGACGGCCCCGTAAGGAAGCCTCTGCCTCCCTCCTACTTTGGTCACTAGAGAGTGCCCCCTCCCCAATCAGCCAGACGGCTGAAGTGAGAGTGACCTAGTGCACACAAAGTCAGTGGCACTGAGGGACATCGGGCCGCCGAGTTAAGTTCAAGTAGTTAAGTTTAAGTAGTCTTAGTACCAAATTTAGTATAAGGGATCCAGGAGGGAGTATGGCCCCTCCCCGACTTGGTAAACGAGCTAATAAATGTGTGGCCTTTAACCCAAGATTTCTCTGTGTGTTGCCTTATTCCGGGGTGCGGGGGCAACCATTGCCTGGAGCGAGCCACACTCCTCTCCCCCTCCCTTTTCTCCAACCCATCCAAGTAAATCTTGCTGTAACTGCCACACCACCTTCCGGGCACTGCAGAGGTTGCTCGAAGGGGTAGAGGCCACCAGGGCCCTCACATTTTATCTTTTCCCTGGAGCCTGCAAATCCTAAGGCTGGCCCTGGATCCCATCCCGTCTCACCTCCTAATGGCGATTGCCCCCACCGCTCTACCTTCTCTGTTGTACATCCTTAATCTCTCCCTCTCTACTAGGTTATTTCCTCTGGCTTTCAAACACACCACTGTCTCCTCTATCCTTAAGAAGGCCACTCTTGACCCCTCTGACCCTTCCAGCTATCACCCCATTTCACTCCTATCGTTCACTTCCATGCTCCTGGAGTGGGCTGTCTACATGTGCTGTCTTGCTTTCCTCTCTTCAAATTCTTCCCTTGCCTTTACCCTCTTCAATCAGGCTTCCACCCTCTCCACTCAACTGAGACTGTCCTCACCAAAATCACTGATGACCTTCTTTTAGGGTGTTTTCAGACTGACAAACTATCATGGGATTAAAAGGAAACTATCTCAGAATTGTTATCCAGTGATTACAAAGTGGTATCTGTTTACACGGACATTTCTATCAAGTGATAACTTTATTCTGAGATAGGAGGTCAGCTCTTACTATAAGACTCTGGCACTAATCTCCAAAGAATTTACAATCTAGGAGAGACAAGGAAGGGAGAGACAAGGGAG
Organism: Sphenodon punctatus; assembly: GCA_003113815.1. NCBI lineage: Eukaryota > Metazoa > Chordata > Lepidosauria > Sphenodontia > Sphenodontidae > Sphenodon > Sphenodon punctatus. The sequence goes on from QEPC01015058.1 coordinate 964,048, forward strand.
AGATGAACAGAACATCAGGAGAGACAAGAACACATTCATGAGAAAATGCAGGTCGGGGGGGCGGACTGAGCATGCGCGCCGAGAAGCAGCGTGGGGAAACAGCTCTGCTCAGGCCAATCGCTTAAAAAGATTTTAAAAGTGGCTTACCTGTTTAAAAGAAGAAAAAAAGTGTTCCCTCATGAGCAGGAGGACCCGGAGGTGCTCGCAACAACAACAAAAAACGTAATAAAAGGTACAATTCAGTCCTTTTGCAAGGCTCAGAGCAGAGCTCCACGAGGCCCCGGGGGAGGAGGGGAACAAAATGGCGGCTTCAACTTTAACTGAGAGCCCTGAGCGGGAGAGAGCTGAGGAGGAGGATGCATCTTCCCAGATAGCTAACCTGGTTGAGCTGATTAAATGCCAACACGAGAGCTCTCAAATGGACAGAGATACTATAAAGGAAGGGTTAACGAAGGTGTTCTCAGTTACAGAAACCCTGAATAAGAAATTTGATACCCTGGCAAAAAGGGTGACTGAATTGGAAACCAGGCTGGGCCAACAGGAAGACTGTGCTACCATAAGGGATGAGAAGTTAAACGGCATGGATCTGAACATGAATATATTGATTAATAAAATTGAAGACTTAGAGAACCTCAGCAGGAGATGTAATATTAAAATAGTGGGGGTGTCAGAACAGAGACACCACAAATATCAGAATTCTAGTGCTGTAAATTCTTACAAAGGTATTCCCCCGCAACCCTGAATTGCATAATATAGAGATTGAGCGTGCACACAGGGTGCTCCGTGCAAAACCTAAAGAGGGGGAGGCCCCGCGCGCCATCATTTTCAAATGCCTTAGATATCTGGACAAAGAGGCTATACTAACTGCTGCAAGAAAAGACAGAGAGCTTAAATTTGAAGAAAAGTGAATTCTATTCTATCCAGACCTTGCCACAGAAACATAAAACAAGAGAAAGCAATGGAAAGATCATCTTAACCTCTTTTACAAGAATGGCATTAGAGCACGCCTGTTGTTCCCAGCGAAATTTTCTTTCTACTATGAAGACAGACTCCACATGTGTCACAATTGAAGGTGTATATGGAAAAGTTCATGGCTGACCTGGCTTGGACAAAAACTCTGACCTGAACAGGAAAGTTGCTAGAGCTGGTGTATTAGGTTTGTAGAGTTCAGCAATGCGCAGACATAATTGATAAAATAGGAGGTTAATATTACATGTTTTAGTTTATGCTCGCTGCCTACTGAGTTATAAGAGGGCATTATTGCCTAGCTGACTGCAAGGTATAACTGACATTGGTTCTATGAATGCTCAAAGTTGTATAGAGGCAGTCACAGTTGTTAAAATAAGATGCTATCATCAAATGTTTTAAATCTTATCTATCTCTCATTTGGTCACAAGAGGGCGCTGGGCCCTAATGATGCAAAAGTAGACAAGGCAATGATATCATGAAAGTTAAGATAAATATATTAATGAAACCATGAGGCCACTAATAGGACAGGAAGCCCATATTAAAAGATTTTAAGGAAAAATAGATCGGGCGGAGTGAATGCATAGTACCATACCGCGCGAGATTAGTCTCTGACCCCCCCGCAGAGTGACAGGGACTCTGCATCAGAGCTTAAACTGTTGTTTGTTGTATGTATTGCTATTATGTGTTTTAATTTTTGTAATTTCTCTTGAAATACAGTGAGAAAGTTGAGGGATGGAAAGGCAATAAGACTGGGACAAGGTAATGGCCTGAGAAAGACGGCCAATCAGGATGAGGTAGGATGTAGAGGGAGCGGACACCACAGAGACAAGGGGGCTGCTCATGAACATCTTGAAAGGGGAGTGAGTGGAAGACAGAGTTGTTATTACATAGAAGACAGGTACCAAATTGAACTTAAACGTACAAATGGAGGAATTTAGTTTGGGCACATTAAATGTTAAAGGACTCAATAACCCCATAAAAAGACACAAATTATGGCAATTTGTGGAACAAAAGAA
>QEPC01015059.1:4942-14991 GCA_003113815.1 Sphenodon punctatus
TTGCCATGTCCTGGGACATGTAAAGAGGGATTGTCCCAAAGGAAAACTTCACCAGGAGGGTCAGAGGGCTACTACAAGGAAAGTAAAAAGTAGTCCTAGAAGAAAAGAGAGAGGGGAAAGGTCTAGGGGGACCCAAGTAGAATGGGTATGCCCTGAAGAGGCAGACTCGGTAGAGAGGAGGGAGCAAAGTCCTGTAATTTGGAAGGTTACTCAGAATGGACAAAGACCTGACCAGCCCTTGGGGACTCTTAGTACAGATGAGCTGAAGGCCAGACTGAGAAAATCCAAGGGACAAACATGGTTAGGCCCAGAGAAAGCACATTGTAATCTCTGTGCTATGTGAGATCATAGCCAGAGGAATTGCCCCTTTGATAAGGAGGAATCTGAAGCTCTGGGAAAAGAAGCTAAAACTATGTTTGCAGGAAGGTAGCTGCTAACCTGGAGGAGTAATCCTGCTGGGTGGGATAGTGGAATGGAAGTGTGGAGCGCTATCCCAACCCCAGAAAAGGGGAACAAGAGGCCTGAGGGTCTGAAGGGTGCCTAGTGGGTCTAAGAGTTAGTGGGTACAGGGGGTCAATTGAGCTGGTACCCTAATGCACCCAGAATTGTACTTAGAGGCAAAAAGGGGCACAGGTAGGTGACTGAGCCGGTACCTTCATGTGCCATGGGGGCAGGATGTAGGTGATTGAGCTGGCCACCAGGCACAAACTGATGCCCTAGGAACAATAGAAACCCAGCAGGGTGTAGGTGATTGAGCCAGCTGGGGAAAAAATGGGCAATAGTGGTAGGGTGTAGGTAACAGAGCCGTCCACCCAAAAAGACAATGAAAACCCTGGGAGGGATCAAAGTGTGCTTGCATAGCACACGGCCAGAGTAGCCTGGCTTTGAGGGTCCCAGGGCTGGAAGGAATGGGTGGGCTAGCCTGGCCATCCACCCCAGAAGGTGTCTTGTGGGGAATATGGAAAATTCCTGGAAGCAGGGTTGGTGGAGTAATGTGAGGGGTTGTGTAAATTCCCTGAGTCTGTAAGCTGATTAGTGGAATGCTCCCCAACAGGAAAAGTTAATTCCCTACAGCATGTTGAATGGAAGTGGCTCCTCAACAAATGTGGTAAAAGCCTGGTAGGGCTAGCTAGAATGTACAGGGCTTAAAGCCCTAGACCCAGTGGAATGGACTCGACTACAAGGGGTGATTTGGAGGTCAGGAGGGTGTTAAAGCCTGTTTTGGGGTGCTAGACCATATGGTGAAAAGCTGCACCCTGCTAGACTTTGAAGCCAGTCTTCTCTGGGAGAAGCCTGTCTCCTTGAAGGGGGCAGGGTGTATCAGGGAGAAGTCCTGTGGAGCTGCTGCCCCTTTATGAAGGGGCTGTGTGGGTCAGCTGGAGGGCAGAGCCAACCCCATAGCTGGGGATCAGTCAGTGAGGAAACGGATTGAGAGACCCTGGGACAGAGTGTGCAGGACACTAGTCCTTTAAGGCTGGCCATGCCCATGCCTTGTGCTTGGGGAAGGCTTAGCCAGAGCCTGAGGCTTTGAGGCCTGGAAAAAGCTCTTCTTCAATGAGTAGCACGGTGTGATAGAGACGTACATTCTACTACTTTAATTCCGCTACTTCCACTGGCTGCGAAAATAGAGGAACAATGTTTATTCTGACAGTTTTTGAGATTGTTCCACCAGTTTCTGAATTAGCGGAATGCTAGCAGAATGCTGACGGAAAAGCTGCGGAAAGTCGCAGGCAATTCCGAAATGGCGGAATGAAATAGCAGAGCAGAAAAAGGAGTTGCCGCTCCAGCCCTATCCTGAACCCATTGAAGCCAATGACCAAGCTCCCATTTGCTTTACTGGGTGAGGATTGCACCCTCTCTTTATCTTGGCTCCAATGTCCATTCTAAGGGGTTTTGTGCTGTGCACTAGAAACCACCAATGGCTGCAATCAAGGCAAATCTCTACAGAAGATGAGACCTTAGCTTGTAAGAAGTCCCTATTGAATCACAGGAAAGACCTGTATATGCAAAAGTGGAGCCACACATGTTAGGATGGGATGTAGCTGGTAGTAGAGATGTGCACCAGGGACCCATGTCATTTTTCATTTATGTGACGCTTATACCCCTCCCCATGTTTAATACCTAAACCAACTTTCAAAAGGATTGGATAAAGGATCCTGGTGGGATATGCAATTAACCTTTAAATGTCTGTCTGTCTAACATCTTTGTAGTCCAACCAGTGTACATGAAATTTGGCAGGGCTGTATCTTGCATATTCAGGATCAACACTGCCAAATATCAGAAATATGTGATAAAGGGTTCCAATTTTATATGCCTGCACAGCATATGCAGAGAAGGAGTCTATGCCAGGGATTCTCTTAGCTGTCACTGTGGTATAAGATCGGTTTGTGATGCCAATTGGCCAGCAGAAATGTCAACCAAATATCCTCATTCTGTGCTGTGACCATCCCAATATCTCTCCCCCACCTGTTACTGGAAAGTCAGAAGCATCTGTGTAGGAAAGAGCCAATAGAGATTCTCTTATGTCCTCTGTCACAGTGCTGCAGGATGTGACTGTGATGATGATTGGCCAGCCTGGATGTGTAAACCATGTCTCCTGATTGCTGGGATGCTATCCCCAAAGTCCAAGTTATGTCTCTTCTATGCCCATCTCAGGGCTGCACCCTATGCCTGCCTCGAAGCCACCTCCGATTGGTCCTGTAAAGCTGGAAGTATGCAGTAACTGGCCAGTGAAGGTGTCTTGTCAGTCTGCTGGGTTGCTTCCCATCTTCCCTCCTACAGCCTCCCTCCCCCTGCCATGCCAGGTGCCTACCTCTGACTGGCACTGCATGTGCTGCTATTTATCTGAATGGTCTTCAAGGGGACAACTTCAATTACATATAAAATTGGGTCCCTTCTATCAAATTGTCCTGTAACTTGGCAGAGATTACAGGGAAGGTGTGTGATACATTTCTGCCAAATTATTTGTAAACAGGATAGAATATAAAAATGTTACAGCCAGAAATCTATTTTCAAGTTAATAGCTTATAACCTCAGAACACTTTATCCAATCTTTCTGAAATTTGGCAGGATTGGTACACTAGTGGAGGGACATATGTTCCCCAGGTTTCATGCAAATGGATGGAAGATTTTTTTTTTAAAAAGGTGTAGCCAAGAATGTGTATGGAGCTTTTCTTAAAATCACAACATTCAATTGCTTCTAGAATCGGTTCTCTTTATTCAATATTTTTGAAATTTGGTACACATAGTGCCCTCGGGTTGGGATACAACCTACCCAAATATCATCACAATTGAATAAGAAACAAAGTTATAGCCAGAAATACATCTTTCCGTTTCCCCCCCATTATTTGAAAAACAAAATTTTGTTTTTGTTATTATTATTATTTGTTGTTTTTTGTGTTTACAGTAATGAACATGAAAATCAAAATTTTCATTTTAGTTATAACAAAAACAAAATGCACACCCCTAGCCTGTAACTCATAGCACAGCTCTGGATTATAACTGCCTGATAGCGGCAGGTTATAGCTTCCTAAACTTGTCCCAGAAGTATATGTCAAATTACTGAGGTCCAGTAATTTGCCTTACCACAGGCCAGGCCCTATTAAACCGAGCTAGGCCACTGTCCTTTTGTGTACAGGGGGATGAATCTTCCAAGTACAGCAGCAGTGGAAGAATGGCGATGGACCAAAGCTCCAAAGCTGACATCCACCTCTGGAGCTAGGATTGTTCAGAGCCAAAGGTCAGGCAGCATCCCTTATCTTGACTAATTTAGCATTCATTCATGTGGCCAGTTGCGAAATCAGGCCTAGCCAACCTGGAAGTCAGAGTGTCTCTGCCTCTACCTGCCACTCCAGGTGGAGGTCTGCATCCAGTATCACCCCCAAACTCCGGACCTGCTGAGCTATGGGAGGGCGAACCCCCCCCAATCAGGGGGGCAACTACCTCCTTTGCTCTCCCCACCAACATCACCTCCGTCTTATCAGGGTTGAGCTTCAGTCTGCTCTACCGCATCCATTCCGCCACGGCCTCCAAACACTTGGGATAGCTCCTACTTGGGATAGCAACGAGACAGCAGGGTCTGGATCAGTTGAAAAAGAGAGGTACAGCTGAGTATCATCAGCATATTGATGACACCGCACCCCAAACCCTCTCACGACCTCCCCCAAGGGCTGCATATATACATTAAATAATAATGGAGACAGGATGGAACCCTGCGGAATGCCGCATGGTAAAGTGTGGGGGCAAGATCTCTCATCCCCCAGCACCACCTGCTGGCTTCTCCCCAAGAGGAATGAACCAAATCATTCAAGAACAGTCCCATCCAGACCCCCCAGGTCACGAAGCCATCTCAACAGCAGTCCATGGTCCACAGTATCAAAAGCGGCCGAGAGATCTAGCAGGATGAGAAATGTTGAACATTCTGCGTCCATCTCCCGGTGGAGGTCGTTGACCAATGCCGTCTCAGTGCCATAGCCGGGGTGGAACCCAGATTGAAACGGGTCCAGGAAACCGATACTATCTAGATGCACCTGGAGCTGGAGTGCCACCGCCCGCCCAATAACCTTCCCTAAAAAGGAAAGGTTAGAGACAGGTCGGTAACTGGCGAGTGCGTCCACGTCCAAGGATGGTTTCTTCAGCAGGGGGCGCACCACAGTCTCCTTGAGGCTGGACGACAACCTCCCCTGCTGCAAGGACGCGTTCACTACCCTTGTCAGCACCATCCCCAACGTCTCTGGAGCCTTTCACCAACCAGGACGGGCATGGATCGAGTTCGCAACAGGTGGCCTTCACAGACCCCAAGATATCCTCTGCATTGGCCGGTGTCACTTCCTGAAACTCCCCCCATAAAGCTGGACCAGACAGGGCCTCCATCACCTCACGCTCTCCCCCTACTGCCCCTAATTCAGACCTCCTTAAATGAAGCTCTCCCCCACCCCAATCATGGAGCAAGGATTAATAAGTGGAGGTGAGTGCTTTGTGGAGCCTGCTTGCGCTGAAGGAAAGGCAGGAGGTAATGGGACGGCTATTTCTGCCTCATTCTAGAGCGCTGATCCTCTCAGATCTAGGAGGTTGGTAGCTCAAGAGGGAGGCGGACGCTTATATCCTTGCCTAAAGTGGCAGTTAGGGGTCCTTACCCCTCTCCCCCTCACGCACAGTTATGGAACTGACTTTTCCAGCTGTTCCTGAGCTGCCGCCTAGGGTGAAGGTGTTTTTTGTTTGTTTTTACTGAAAATAGTTTTGAACTATTTACAAGCAAAGTGACCTAACCACCAAAGGAAACTTGACCCTTAAAATGGGGGGGAAAACCAACAGAGTTAACTTTGAATACTGCGGGGAAATCTAGGTTAGCTAGGTATTTCCCCGGTTTCAACAGTTCTCTATGGGAGATCTAGAAGAATCCAAAAAAGAGGAGAACCATACATTTATAAAGCAAGATTTTCCTATCTGGTGTGCAACATGCACTAGATGCCGCTCTCTGGATGGAGGCAGAGATCCAACTGAAATTGTAGGGTTGCGAGACCTAGACGCATGCGCACAAAGGAAAATTATCAGATGCTGCCTCCTTGTGGACAGGCTGGAGATGGCACCCCAGTGTCCAGAATGTCAGCCCAGGACAGAGCAATAGAAAGTATTTCCTTTTGTTTGTGTTAAATCTGCCACCATTTAACTTCAGAGAGTGTCCCCTTGTTGTTTTATTGTGAGGAAGGGGCAAACAACAGTTCCCTATTTACTTTTTTCACACCTCTCATGTTATAAACTTCTATCATAGACCCCCTTAGTTGCCTTTTCTCTAATTTATGCATCCCTAACCTGTTGAGCCTCTCCTCATATGGAAGTCAATCCATCCCTTCTATCATCCTTGTGGCCCTTCTCTGAACTTTTTCCAGTTCTACTCTAACTTTTCTGAGATAGGGTGACCAGAACTACACACAATATTCAAGGTGGGGTCATACAAACATTTATACAACAGCATTAAGATATTCTTCCCTTTTATTTTCTAGTCCTTCCACAATAATGCCTAGCTTGAGAGAAGGTCTTTTGTTCCTCAGTGGTAATGGAGGGAAGCATAATAACTGAGGTATTTTTAATGTCTACAAAGATACTAGGGCCTACACAAAGCAGCAGGTTAGGATAACCTGTTCTCCTTATACCCTCCCCTGGCAGCTATTATTAGTGTTAATTGGAACAAAACACACTCTTTTAGAATCTTCTGACTCGTTGCTTTTAGCTCCTTTGGACCCCTTCTTTCCCAACCTATGGCTCTTTGGACATGCCTGAGGAAGGGCCCTGTGTGGCCCAAAAGCTTGCTTATTTCCACAAACAACAATTGGTCCAATAAAAGATAACATTCAAACTACTTTGGGTGTCTTCAGATGTTACGAGATCACGGTGAACCACGGTGAATACCCACCTGTGGTCACCGTGTCTCGAACGTCTGTTTGGCGGCGGCCATCCCCGTTTAAAGGTGTATGAAGCCATGGAAATGTAAGGAAAATACAAGGATTCTGTTGCTTTTGTATTGCACGTTTAAAGGTAAGGACACTGCCTGCCAGTAAAATTTGGTTCATGTTATTTTGAAAATATTCTTTTCTCAGACTTTTTCTCTCCTTGTCTGGCACTTCTCCTTTACAGAAATATCTATGCTGTATCTCAGACTCTTCTGAACATCTAAATTCTAAGGCTGATATGGCGTGATGGGGCGACCCCGGGGGGGAATGAAGCCGGTGGTTTTGATACGGGGCCAAAGGGCCCCGTAATGTCTGAAATCACCCTTTGTCTCCCGGTCACTTGGGACTAACATGGTGGCCAGACTCTATCTCTGGACGCTTCCCCTGAGACATCCAATACTGGTCACTCTAGGAGAAAGGATGCTGAGTAGATGACCCATTGGTTTGACTTAGGCCCTCTTTACATGAATGCCACCCCCCCCCACTTGCCCACATGTGCAAAAGCATAGGTGGGGGGGGCATCCATCTGACCGCCAGTAGGTGTGGGTGGGGGTGCGTGCGTGTGCCCTCCTGCGCGCCACCCAACGCCTACGCACAGAGGCATTTGGGAAAATGGAGGTGCCTGCATGTGTGGCGATTGGGGTGGAGATGGGTGGGCATTCATGTGATGGCCCACGCCCACGTGGCAACCCCACTGTGGCAAACCTCCACTCGTACCCCTTGCACTGCGTTTGAAAAGGGACTTAGTATAGTGCTTCTGATGATCTCAGGGAGTCCCTCTTATGAGGCTCCTCTCCTTGCTAACATACCTGCAAAGGGTCTGCTATAATTTAGCCCATTAATGTCAATGGAGTTATTCTTTTTTTATGGCAGTGTAACCGGGCACGAAGACCAACTTATTATATTCCATTAAAAGTCAATATTGGGTTTTATTGGAAATGGAACTCAGTTTATTTGCAAGTACACCTTTCTTATGCACATGCTATTTTAAACCAAAGACTACCCTGCACATTCTAATTACAAATAACAATTTCAGGGCATGGTGAGTGTGCCTTCCTGTTCACCATGCTCTTTATTCTGCTCTGGAGACAATTCTGTAGAAAAGGACACGAAGTCAACAGATATTCCCACAGAGAGTTAGCCTTCCCTTTCCCTCATCGCTGATATTGCTCTCTATAACTAACTCCATAGATGAGCTAACCTCATTTTGCCAGGAAGAAAGCCCAAGTTAATCACAGTGTAAACAGTTCATTCAGCTCCCTCTTTTTTGTGGCAGCTGGCACATTACCATTCACACTCTGGCAATTAACTGTTTTATTCAAGGTCATAAAATAAAATAAAATCCTAATTCCATTTTGTTGCTGTACTCCAGCTGAGTTGCATCTAATAGACAAAAACAAGGGAAAAAAGAACCTTAATTACTATTGATTTAAACAAATGGGCTCACTTTATCAGATGGCAGCTATAAATGGCCCCACTCCACAGAAACCACTTTTCTCAAGGCGGTCTACAATTAAGACATAAATTGAGGCTCAGCAGAATTGTTAAGAGAAATGGGAAATTTTCACTTACACTGGAAATGGGACATGGAAACCTTATTAAGAAATTGAAGCTTTCCAGCTCATATCTGCTTTGCATTTGTGTCTTCTCTGGTTGGCTAGATTGTCCCTTGGAACCACGTGTTGAAGACCCCTTTGAGTTAGATGCTGCCCTTACTTGTGCAGAGAGGGAAGGGTGGGGAGACTAGGGGTGCAACTAAATGAGCCCAGTTGGGACCAATCCCTGCACACACCCCAGGGTGGGCAATTTCAGCTGCCACCCTGCAGGGCCAGCATGGAGAGCAGGGCAGATGGTCCACACCCCCACAGGGAAGCCAGGCAGGTGGGCTGCTGCTGGACATCCCATCATACCCTGGGGTGAGCCACAGTGCTGACCACATGTGTGGGTGCACAGCCCCACACCATCTACCCTCCCCCGGCTTGCCCACTATCCTTCCCACCTGTGACGTGGCTGCACAGGAATGGCACCAGCACATACCACTCAAAGCCCCGTGGCAGACCCTGATGTGGGCTGGGGTAGACATGAACCGGGCCCGTGAGCAGTGGCACCCTACCTCAAGTTGTGCAGCTTTGCCCCACTTGGGTAAGGCTGCTATGTGCTGCATCCCTGGCCTTTTTCCAAGGATGCAGGGCAAAGCAGCCAGCTGCCTGTCTAGCGGCCGTCGGGCACATGAGCCACTACATTACCAATTAGGGTATAGCTGCTCACCTCGAGGTAACGTCTCGTGTGGCTGTACCCAAAGACACCAGCAGTTTCTAGGGCTATCCCATAGGGATATCCTAGTGTCCCTATGGAGCATCACAGTTTATGAGGTGGTCAGGATATGTAGTGCTGCTCCAAAGCCTTCAAGGTAGCAGCTAATGCAGCCTAAGGCTCTGCTGCGCAGTGTAGCAGTGTCCTCTCTAATTTTCCTCCTACATGGGCAGAATGATTTTGTCTGTATGGACATGTTTCACACACATGTATGTGCACTCACAAAAGCACCTTTGCATATGTTGAACAGCATGCAAGGGATAGGCTTTACTGTAGCCAGTTAACGTCTGTTTAAACATGTGGCAGTGTGGCTAAAGGAGGTTTCACATATGCTCCATGCTTCTAGAAAGGGGGTGGAAAGGAATATGTGCGCTGCAGGGGTGTAGGAGTACCCACGGGGTCTGTCTGAAGCAATTTGGGTTCTTCCTCACAAGGGACTGGAGTTCCTATGTGTGGACTTGGAGGGAATGATGCCAATCCCCTCATTCCCCCGGCAGACTAACTGATCATAGCTACTGTGGGAAGACCCTTTCCACACGTTACATTGGCTATGTGTTGACCAAACTATGGGGTGACTGCTCCATTTTTTTCTGGAACACTATCTTCTGTGGTGGCACCTTCATTTTCAAGGCTCTCATGCCTGTGTCTGAGAGACATCAGCCAGATTTTACCAGCCAACAAGACTTTTATAAAAAAAACTAGTGATACATGATTTGCTTGTTGTTCATTCTCAGATTCAATCTGTCACAATATCAGGGCACAGTTTGTGGGTCAGGAACAATCATGCACAGTAATATAAGCTGGTACAATTAATTATTTGCCACAGATGCACCTTTTGAAAACTTGCTTTAACTGGGAAAGTCAGCACTGAGTACATTTACTGGTATAATAATAATAATAAATCTTTATTTATTTTGCGTAGCCACAGGCTATTGCAAGTCATAATCAATATGAACAATACAAAAATAGGATAAAATAAACCAGAGTCAAAAGCTCCCGTACATAGTACAACATCATCTAGATCTTACGATAACCAAGTATAAACAAAAAAATAAAACAAAATAAGAGAATAGATAAAATAAAATGCATGTTACTCAAGATTGCAGTGTAAACAATATCAATAAGATAATCACAATCCCACAAAAAATACCTCCCATCCCCAACCTGAAAAGCCCAGACATTTTCAGCAAGATGGCCTCTCACTAAAGCGTTCCAACACTAGCAGAGGTCAACTCCTTTAATGAACAAACAGTGCATGGGCAAGACAATCTAGATTCTGGCTGCCCC
>QEPC01015059.1:15091-39686 GCA_003113815.1 Sphenodon punctatus
TTTTTGGGGGGGGGGGGGGAGAGGGCTTTCCAGTATTCAGCTCTGGCAATTGAATTCAAGGGTGGCGGGCTGAGCCCTGGGAAATATTCCAACTAGGAATGTGCACCCAGAAATGTGAAAGGCGGCCATTTAAGGGTTAAAAATGAAAGCCAGAAGAACCCTGCATTGTTTATTTGGCGTTAATTACTTCTGTGCCTCATCCCCTGTACTGGCCACCATATAGATTCAATCACAAGAACTCCTGCTTTAGATTCAGCTGTAGAGAAGCAGGTTAGTCTAATCGTTAGATGGAAACTAGGGTCCATTTATTTATATTTATACCCCGCCCCTCTCACCAATGGCGACTCTGGGTGGCTTCCATAAAATAGATCACAATAAAACAATATAAAAAATAAAAACAATATAAATATATTTCAGGGTTCATACCTGTTCTATCAAGTTATGGGGCAGGGGCATAGCTTGAGAGGCAGATTTCAGCCCTGGTAATTCATTTTTTTATCAATTAAGCACTGGGAAGGGGGTCTGGAGGAGCATGCTCACCCGGACTGCCAAACAGCTGATCATGGCTGGGGGGGGAGGGAGAGGAACATGCTCATTCGGATCACCAAACAGCTAATCAGGGGGTGGAGGAGCACACTCACCCAAGCTGCCAAACAGCTGATTGGCAGGGGAGGAACTGTGCTCACCCTGGCCACCAAACAGCGGGTGGGATGAGGGGTCTCGACTGCTCCTCCAGGTCCACTCCAAGCAGTTGTTTGGCAGCTGGGGTGAGCACACTTCTCCAGGCCTGATCCTTGGGCCTCACCTTGTGGTGAGGCTGGGTGGGGCCTAACAGGCAGGGGGCGCACATTAGATCGGATTAGCTGAGAACAATGTCAACAGCCTTCTCTGGATGACATGTCCCATAGCAGCCGACTGCCTGCCCCATTGTGGGTGTGAGTGAACAACAGACAGCCACTGAACTGATGAGAAGGTGACACATGGGCTACTGTGGACTACTGTCTCATTTGTTTTCACCCCAGGTGTGTAAGGGGGTTGCACATTTGTAAGTTGCACATCAGATGCTTTGACAGAGTTAAGTGGTTGTCAAGACCTCATTCACAGTGAGAGGGGTTGTTGCCCATTGCTGGCTCTCACTTGTGCATGCAGCGTCCACACCTCGAGCCCAACACAGCACCTCTACATGGTCAGGACTTAACGTAGCTGGCCCACACAGCAGAAGCGTAGCTAGGTTGGAATGGGCCCCGGTGCAGAAGATGGAATGAGGTCCCATAGATGTCCTCCCCAATGGCAGGGATGCAGCTGCACCAGAGAGCCCAGGGCCCCCAGACCAGTTGGCCCCAACTCTGTGCCCCCATGATTACTATGCAGAATAAAAATCTGTTTGTACTTGCTCCCTCCAGATGTTCATTTCAGTACCTACCTCCTTGACTTCAAAAAGCACCTGAAGACTTTTTTTATTCTCCATGTGCCTGTAGAGGATCCACTGTTGGTTCCCCTTAATATATTTTTCCTCCCCCTTTACCTTCACCTTTAAAGCTTTTTTAAAATGGATTTTAGGTTGTTTTATTGTATTTTGTTGTATTTATTTTGTGAAGTGCCCTGTGTGCCATTTGGCAGGCATGGAGGCACTAAACAAAACTATTATATTTTGTGTGTTGCAGCAATCCACTTTTATTGCATGGGATAGGACAGCAAAATAAATTTAAATTAAATAAATTACAACTAAGAGGCAATTTATGGGCAAGCAAAATGAATTCCCCCCCCCCCCTGGTTTTATGGATTTGCCTTATAGAAGGCTGGACAGAAAATAAATAAGTCACCTGAAAAGTAGAAGAGGGACTTTGTCAGTGGTGGGGGTTGGGATTGCACCTGCAGTCCTTAGACGAATCCAAGTCAGGAGGAGCCACTTGGGGTCAGGCACTGAAGTCAAGAGTCAAGTTCCATGCCAGGAATCAGGAAGTCAGAACAGAGTCAAAAAACAGTAACCAGAGCAAAACCAGCAAAGCCAAATCAGAATCGGGTTGTCAGGCAAAGCAGGGCAGCAGCTGGGCAGGGGCAAGGATGGAGGGGACTGTGGGAGCAAGGCAGGAAGCAGAAACAAGAGAGTGAGTGAGGCAGGCGCTCAAAGCACCCACATAGACTAGGGAGCCAACACATTGCTCAGACACTTCATATTTCTCCTTTACCATTTCCAGTTTTTATATAGTCCTGGGCAGCAAATAGGGTGCCAGTTTGGGCAGTCAGTCAGGTTGATCAGCCATTCGGGTGCCAGGACTGCTAAGGTGGAACAATCCACTTGATGGGTAAAAGAAGACATGGTTTGGACCCGCTTTGACCCAGGCCCTGTCAATATATGTAAACATATGCCGCCAGATGTTGGTCCAGAATTACCCCAGGCAGTGTTGGTGGCTAACCTGGGCTGTGACCTCTGGACAAAGTGGGCTAACACATTTGTGTGGCCATGGCATGCCCAACCCATGCTGGAGGCTGCCATGGCCAGCAGCCGTGGCATTGGCTGTGCCTCATTAGCAGTCATGACTGCCCGTCATGGCAGGGGGTGGGGGTGCTGGAAGCACAGCACTGGTGGGGCCGTCCACCTGAATGTTTGTTGTGTGCCTGGCCAACCGTACCCTGTCTGTGCGGCTGGTGGGACGACTCCCCAGCCGTGGTCACATCAGGTCAGTGCCCCAACCTAACCATGGCCATGTCACCAAGGATTTTCCACCCAGGTGCGGCCCGGCGAGCAGTCCCACTGGCTGCACATCTGTTTTTACCCGATGTTATTGATGCCAAGCTGGTTCCCCCGCTAGTGTGGGCTCAGAGCATCCATAGGTCCAGGTCTGAGAGCTGTGGGATCTTGCAGATTTGGTGTATGAAGCCATGGAAATGTAAGGAAAATACAAGGATTCTGTTGCTTTTGTATGGCACGTTTAAAGGTAAGGACACTGCCTGCCAGTAAAATTTGGTTCATGTTATTTTGAAAATATTCTTTTCTCATCAGTAATGACTTTTTCTCTCCTTGTCTGGCACTTCTCCTTTACAGAAATATCTATGCTGTATCTCAGACTCTTCTGAACATCTAAATTCTAAGGCTGATTGGGATATTGACTAAGGAAATTACAAATTTATTTGTTACAAAGAATCCATAATGGAACAAATCAAATTGCCCGTGGCCATGAACCTGCTTAATGTTCCCTTGGTCCGTTACTGCTTATTTCATATTTTAGTCAATTTCCTTTTTGGCTCACTGCTGTATTTTGAATAGGAGACAATAAATTATTGCTTTTGTGAGAGCTGCATTCCTTTTATCTCACCGCAGGAAAAGTAACAGCTGCCAGCTTGTTGTCTTGTTGTAGGGCTGATGGGAAAAGGCTCAGTATATTGTTCTTGCTTCTAACCAAACAAGATCATCTCAGGGAAAATTTTGACAGGACCAAGGCAGATGCCTAGAAGCAAAAGACCACATTAATTCCCATTATACATGGTGATGATTAGAGTTCTGTGAAACTTTCACAATTGGGAACATTCACCTGGAATGGGCTTTTCTGAAAACCCCAGTATTTGGATTAGCTTTGTCTAAATGTAGGTAAACCTAGGCCCAGTTTGGAACAAGACTCTTCCCTTCCCAAGCATGCCAAGGTAGGCTTTATGATTTGTGCAGATCACTGAATGAATACATTAAACAGCATTGGTCCAAATACAGAAATCGTAACGAGGAGCTTCTCATCACATTACTACATTTTCTCAGAAGCCTTTGATAAGGGAACTTATCAAATGCTCTCTGGACATAGAAATACACTGTCTCCTATACATGCTTGTTGAGAACGTCACAACATTCCAATAGATTAGAACAGGGGTTCTCAATCTTTTTCCCATCAAGAGCACTGGATTGATATAAGTGACTACTTGGGGAGCACTGCATAATTTGCATGAATGGGGAGTACTTTCATGCCTTGCCCGAGCACTCTGGCGCTCCCAAGCACCAGGCTGAGAATCCCTGGATTAGAATAACATGTGAGCAAGGCCTTGGTGGCTTCCTGCCCCTCATTGTAACAGGTGAACAAGCCCTTAATGATTAAGGGCTTGTTCACCTTTTACAATTTAATGTCTAGATAATATTATGGAGTAATATAGAATTTCCCTTTAAAAATTAACAAATGACATGACTTTGAAAAGTACCCTCTGAAACAGCAGCTTTAGAAAACACCTGCAAATACTATGGCCACGGCAGGCACATATATTGTAAAGTTAAGATCAGTCCTCAAAGTTTTTGATCCACACACTTGATATACGTTGCTGCTCCATATACTTATTTCTGTTGTATTGCTGAGATATGAGCCATATATCTTTAAATAGCCTGGTTAGGAGCAATATATTGCCCTCAAGATAAAGTATGGTTCTTTCTAAAAGCAAAATCCTGAGTGTGCCTCACTCACTGGTCGGTGATTTACATGCTGGCAATGGCTGCCAAGTTTTCAGAGGAGCCAGAATGTCAGCCTGGTAGTGGCTCAAGGAAGCTTTTGAGATGCAGAAGCTTCATTTTTTTATGAGATCAAAAATAGGAAAGTAATTAATTCCCCCACAGCAGTTGTGGGATTTTTTTTTATTATTAATTAAATGTGGAAAATGTAAAATGGAGCATTAGCAAATAAATCATTCTCACACCCGCCACTGCATCAAGCATGAAGCTCAAAAACTGCTCTGCAGGCTTTGGCGTAAGCCTGTACAAGGAAATAAATGAATCTGCCTCCGACCCTCTCATTATGCTCTTTTTGCTTTTGTGAGAACTGCATTCCTTGTATCTCACCACAGGAAAAGTAACACCTGCCAGTTTGTCATCTTGTTGTAGGGCTGAGGGGGAAAGGCTCAGTATATTGTTCTTGCTTCTAACCAAACAAGATCATCTCAGGGAAAATTTGACAGGACCAAGGCAGATGCCTAGAAGCAAAAGGCCACATTCATTCCCAGTATGCAGAGTGCTGATTAGAGCTCTGTGAAACTTTCACAGTCAGGAACACCCACCTGGAATGGGCTTTGGCCAAGTACAGAAATCATAACGAGGAGCTTCTCTCTTATCACATTACTACGTTTTCTCAAAAGCCTTTGATAAGGGAACTTATCAAATGCTCCCTCCACATAGAAATACACTCTCTCCTATACATGCTTGTTGAGAACGTCACAACATTCCAATAGATTGGAACAGGGGTTCTCAATCTTTTTCCAGTCAAGAGCACTAGAGTGATATAAGTGACTACTTGGGGAGCACTGCATAATTTGCATGAATAGGCTTGGGGAGTCAGTGCTCTTTTTGTTCCCCAAGAGCACAGTTCCTGCAGAACGCAATTTTAAATGACAGTTCCTCTAAAATGATCAAATAAAGGAGGAGTTGTCCAATATATTAGCATGCAGGTGCTTAAAGTATACAACATACACAGTGTGATCTTGTACTCACTGAAGTCAATGGCAAGGAAAGGTTTCCACTGACTTAATTCAGTAAGGACTGCAAATGCAAGGTGCAATCCTCCATCTATTAAAACCAATGGCTCAGCTCCCATTCACTTTAATGGATGGAGGAATGCACTCACAGTGAGGAATTATTTAGAGGCCACTCTGGACCCTCAGATTCTATTCACTCTAGGGAAGGCATGTAGTGTAAAAGATACTGCAAAATTGTGAGAATTAGGACTCACATTTTTATTAAGAGTAAAGATGTAGTGCTTGATCCACAGCAGTGCCAATTTGCATTGCTTTATTGACTTTTTCAGTGGATTACACTGACTTATAATAGCTAAGGGTTTGGCTCAGGAAGAACAGGAATTGATCCTAGTGAGAGCCAGACCACCACCTTATTCATAATTTTCATCAGTGAGCTCTGTGAAACATGAACCATTTTCCTGCTGTTGTAAAATCTATTACACTAGAACCTCCATCTTGGAAGTGGGGACTGTTAGTAACTCTAAACAATCCATTTCTGTGGTTTTCATAAAAGGGTACAACTGAATATTGATGCAGTGCTCATTATCATGGCATGAAACTCTACTATACAGAAGAAACCAAATAACTAAAGGGGGGTGGTACTCACAACCGTGCCAGTGCCCGAGGGAGAGGCAGATGTCCTGGTGGCAGCAGGTCTTTCCTCTTCAGTCAGCTCAATGCCTCCCTCTGGCACTGGCACGATTGTGAGTAAACCCCTTAGTTATTTGGTTTGGGAAGATCTCCACAGAATCCCTGGAAGAGGAGAAACCACCAGTCACTCAGGCTGCTTTTAGATGAGAAGGTTGCAGTCGTGTGACCCGCTCATGTGATTTTTCACAATCCCGCAAGGTGGGATTAGATGTGAAGCATCATGCATTCACATGTTCAATGTGCGTTCAAGGTGGTTGTACATTGTTTAATGACTGTGAACTAAATACCTCGATGCGTGAGGTATTTGGTTCATGTTTTTTAAGCAACATGCGACCCCCTTGAATGCGCAACACATCATGTCTAATCCCGCCTCATGGGATTTTGAAAGATTGCATGAGTGGGTTGCGCGACTGCGCCCTGCTCATCTAAAAGTGGTCTCTAGGAGAGACCAAAGGGGGTTGGTGGTTGATGTTTCTGCTGTGGTGAATGTATCATGGTCTGAGTCATATTACCCCCTCCCCAGTACCACTTGCCCTGCCGTCCCCTGGTTTGTTTTCCCTTTGTCCCCTGACTCCTCCTCCACAATGCAGCATCAGAGGGGGCGAACCAAACTACAAGGCTTATGAGTGTGACCTGGCCTGACACAGACAGCTGCATGGGGTCTCTCCCACTCCCTGCCCATGGTTGCAACATTGTGTCAGACACAATATTGCAACTGCAGGCAGGGAGGAAGAGGGGGTTCACACAGCAGCCAAAAGGGCCCCCAGCCAGCTCATGTGGCAATTTAAAAAAAAGTGGGGGAAGGGTGGATTAGCTACCTTGGATATTAGGTCCCGAGCCAGTACAGGCCCCAGGACGAATGTCCCTGTTTGTCCAATGGTAGCTACGCCCCTGCTGGCCGGCTGTTGTGTCACTACTGGGAGCCCCGGGCTGCTGCTGCTGGCCAGAGAACTGCTGCCTTTCTAGCTGCTGCAGTTCCCAGGGTGCTGCATGGACACTGGCTGTGCTTCCCTGCAGGCAAGTACTCTCACCGCTCCTCCTGATCCTCCCCAACTTACTAACTCAGTTTCCCCCTGCACCTTCTCCCAACCCCCTCAACTTACTAACCCAGATCCCCCGCCCCGTCTCCTGAACCCCCAACTTCCTAACCTGGTTCCCCCTGCCCCTCCATGCGACTCCCCCCCCCACACACACCTTCCTAACCTGGCTCTCCCCACACACCCATCCCTCCTCCTGACTCCCACACCCACACCTTCCTAACCCAAATCCCCTGCACTCCTCCGTGCAACCCCCCAACCATACTAACCCAGCTCCCCCTGCACCCCCTCCCCATGACTCCTCACCCACCCCTTCCTAACCTGGATCCCCCCACTCCTCCTCACGACCCCCCAACCCCTAACATGACCCCTGTCCCTCCTCCTGACTTCACCCCACACCTTCCCAACCCCCAACCTTGTATTCATATTTTCTGATGTGATTAGTAATCACATCACAAAAAACTAAATTATCCAAACAAAAAACCAATGGTTTCAAAAAACGTTAAAGGTAGGACCATTTACAAAAAAAAAAAAATCTTCCCTTATCCAACATTCCACACCATGAAAATTTAATACAATTCCTATTCAAAAAACGTTTAAACACACATTACAACAAAAATTAAACGCCAAAAAGTATGGAAATTATTTAAAGATTTTCTATCTGTTTCATAATATACCATCAACATAAACATAAGATATGTACTTAATTCCTTATCACACATATTTACTCTTATTAAATTGTATCACTAAGCTATCACATTTTTTCATTATTAGGCATTAATTTATCATTGTAATTCAACACTAAACAATTGCTGGCGCACAAAAGGAGACAGGACACAGTACTGGGGGAGAACGACCACACTCTTTGGCCGCTTTTAGACGAGACACATTTGTGCATGATTGTTAAAAAATGCGCTTGTTTTAATGCTCGTTTAAACACCTAAACCGTTTTAAATGTGTATTTGCCGTGAACGTGTAAAAGCCCAAACAGTTTTGAATGTGGTTTCTAAATAATGCGCATTTTTAAAAACCGGTTTTGGCATCGCCACGAT
This sequence comes from Sphenodon punctatus, assembly GCA_003113815.1. Lineage (NCBI taxonomy): Eukaryota > Metazoa > Chordata > Lepidosauria > Sphenodontia > Sphenodontidae > Sphenodon > Sphenodon punctatus. Next base: position 23,310 of record QEPC01015059.1, read on the forward strand.
CATCAAAGTTGCTCAAAACCGGTTTTTAAAAATGCACATTATTTAAAAATCACATTCAAAACGGTTTGGGCTTTTACATGTTCATGGCAAATACACATTTTTAAACAGTTTAGGTGTTTAAACGAGCATTAAAACAAGCGCATTTTTTAACAATCATGCGCAAATGTGTCGTCTAAAAGCGGCCTGAATTTAACAGATTGTAATCAGAATCAGGTGGGGGTAAATCGCCTAGTGCGATGCAGGTCCAGTACTTAACTTTATCATGAAAAAACAGTAACCCCAACATAAAACAGGGGTGGCTTTGATGTACCCTCGATTGCCACCCCAGCAACAACCACACGTCTCCCCCTCAAGCGGCCTCAACCGTCTGTGAGGGGGTCCACTCCATTAACTGTGAGTAAGGAGAAAGCTGCCTGCCGACGGGGGGCCATACTTGTCCCTGCTGCCATCGCACGACACCCCTCCCAGTGAGGCTGCCCCAGCGGTTGCCATCCCCTGCTTTCCGGCAGGTGGGCCTCCCCATCTCTTAAGGAGATGACTCTTAATTATGACCCCTTTAACTACTACACTAACTTATAGTACTGGACCCCTGCAAGAGTGCGACAATGAGTAGACGAGCACAACAAACACCCCTCTACTATGGATAACGATTAGCCAAATATACTGCACTGTAAGGAAGGCGAAACAACAAATAACCCTTGTTTAGGCCTGATTGGGTTACCCGCAAAATTCCTTCCTGGTCCCAAAATTGGCGACCGGTGAAAACCCACAGTGCAAGGGGAGGATGGGGTGGGTGCCGTTCTTGTGCCGCTCCTGGACTCGACTGAGGTCAGGGTGGCAGTGTCGCTGCTCGTGGACCCTGCCCCTTGGGCGGGGTCCACGTGCCTAACCTACCCAATGGGAACACAGCCTGAGCCGCCTAGCAACTCAGACTGCGCCCTGGCTCTACGTGCACCATTTGTTCTCCTGCTCTGGGACCTGGCTTTGGCCCCAGCGGCAGGAAAAACCTTAACCCCCTCCTGTCCTGCCTCCTGCCCAGGCGGGCGCAGCAAGGGGCCGCACGCCCCCCACCCCAGGGGGGAGGGGGCAGAGGCAATTCTTTAAAACTGCCTTTAGTGCCTTAACTCTTTCATTTCAGTTGACGCAGCCAGTGTGGACAACTGTATAGAATCAGTTTGTCGTTTTACGCAGAATTGCATTCAGTCAAGAGTTAAGGCTGTTTTAAAAAATAGTTCAGTGTTGAATTATGATAATAAATTAATGCCTAATAATGAAAAAATGTGATAGCTTAGTTAGTGATAAAATTGAATAAGAATTCTCTTAGGAGAGTTCTCTCCTGCTGCTGTTGTTTCCTATCAGCGTGAGACCAGTACACAGAGAGGGAGGAGCTCCCGGTATCCTGACTGCTCCAGGAGGTGGGGGCGGGTGGGAAAGTGAGGATTACATCACTCTAATGCAGTGTGGTGACAGGAATTCTGCTGCCATGTCAGAGGAACAACTTGTTCCTATTATTATTATTATTATAAACATTTATATAGCGCCAGTCATGTACTTGGCGCCATACAGAACATAGAAATGGATGCAGTCCCTACCTGTGGCTTACAATCTAAAAGACAAGGAGGGGGAGACAGGGAGAGGGGACAGTGGGAGAGACGGGGGGGAAGACAAACATTCAAGCGGATGCGAAGTCTCAGGTGCGTGTGCTTGACTTGGTTACAATCAGGTTGGTTGCAGCAGTCTGCAGAGGAGGGCAGACAGTAAGTATATGGGAAACAACTAGCAGGCATTGGGAAAGGCGGCAAGGAAAAAGTGGGTCTTGAGGAGGGATTTGAAGGAGCGGAGGGAGGGGGCAAGGCGGATGTGGGGCCTGTGGCAGGAGCACATCACTTTTGGGGTCACAGGGTGTGTCTGGTTGTACTTCCTAGCTCAACAGCAGTAATGGTCATTGTCTGTCTTTGCTGTGTTGCACCCTCTAATGGTACCTTGGACTGCAGCTCTGAACACCCTTCCACTGCCTGACAGGGGCTGTAGGCTGATCCTTAGGGTTGTGTGAACTAGACTATGCAATGAGATTTTCAGAGCTTCTCAGCATTGACCTGGCTGCACACTGAAGGCCATGATAAATACTCCCACCTACTTTAGTGGGAGTGGATTTGTACTAGTGCTTTTATGATTTCCACTCATGAACAGTGGGCTAAAAACAATGGTACACCTCAAAATAGTGTTCTGTACAATGCATGGACCACTAAACCCCTTAACTGCTGCTAATTCTTTAAAAGAGAAGTACTCTGAATTTTCCCAGTTTTGCCAGCTGTTTCCCTTGGGATGCACATCATCCTAAAAATTTCATACCTAATCAGCTTCTTTTCAGCCATTAAGTCCAACAGCTGCCTTATTTGAGGTGCGAAATGGCATTTAAAATGTGAACTTGGGTTTATCTTATCTTATGATTTCTTCAGCCAGATTTCTTCTATGTGCCATGCATAGAGATGCTAATACATGCTAATAAGATGAGGTCACCAACAGATCAGTGGTTTAAAACAGGTTGTTGTTTTTTTAAAAATCATGTCCTTTCCACAGTTCAAAAAAACAGATTTATATCATGCCTAACATTTGTTCTGCTCTTTATTTATATTTAAAAGAGCTGGTTTAGATGGTCTCAATAAGATCGAAAAGCATCAGGAGCATCAACAAAAACCAAAATGATGAAAAGCAGGACAGAAATCAATTAATGTACTGATCACAGATTAAGAGACTAATATAACATTTTAAAATTAACTTTTTTTAAAAAACAAAATAGAAGTTTCACATTTTAAAAAAAAAACTTTCAATTTAAACAAACAAAAAACACAGCAGGAACCAAAAACAATCACTGCATTGTGATGTATAAAACTATCGCGATTCTGTATTGTTGTAATACTTAAATCAAGTACTTAAATTGGCCAACTGATCAGTTAAAATCAAAACATGGTTAATCAACTAAGATTTTTAATTGGTTGCCAGTCTTTGTAAAAAGAGAGATTGTAAATTTTCCAGAGAATTAATGAAATATCTCAGATCAGGTTTCTAGTTTCCCCTCCCTTTGCGACCTGTGCTGAGATGATTCCTTCAATATCCCTATGGCCATTTTTAAATGAGACGCAACCACACAAGTCCACCCATCCCAAACGCATCCAAACACCCATCTGAAGGTGGCCTAGGATGGTTTGCACTCATGTGACCCATGCACTACCCACCCATGGCTACTTATAGAAGAATCTGGACTCCTCCGTGCAGGGGAAGGCTAAAATGTGCATGGGTAGGGGCGCACCTGTATCCCTAGCCTGTTTGAAACCTTCCCCACTCACCCCATGTGGGTGGACAGTCCGCAGTCCTCCCACTCAGCGCACATAGACTCCCTTCCCAGCCATGCTCATTTTAAAATGAGGAAGCTCACCCAGCTCCCAGCCTGTTGGCCTTTTGTCAGGCCTGTAAGACCTGGCTGTTTGTCTGGGCCTTTTGGGAGGGGGGGGGAAGAGTAAGAGTGGGGGGGTGTTTGCCAGTGGTTGGTTTTTTTAACCTCTTTTACTGTTTGTTTTTAATGTTTCAGTAACCCTTTTGTATATTGTTTATTCTTTGAACTTATTTTTAAATGTGTTGTGAGCCACCCCGAGCTGCCGTAAGACTGGAGGGAGCGGAATAGAAATGATTAATTAATTAAATAAATAAAAATGACCTAAGTCAAGACTAGAGAAGAGTTAAGGAAGATCTGACTCTAGGGTATCCATTCTGATCTTCCATTGAACCCAGAGATACTGAGACAGCACTGAGGTGGGAATGCTCTACCACCCCCTAGATTTGGCCCACAAGACAGCATTCATAGGTCTCTGAAGCTGGTGGTTACTATTTCTACTATAAAGCTCGTGGTTACTCAGCCTCCCTGAGTTTTATGGAAATGGCAGGTTAGAAATTTGAATACATTCATAAATCATCCAGTCTTCTAGACCTTTAATTCAACAAGCTCCCAGCCATTTGTATTCACCCCACTGCAAGACCACTTGTGGAGTCCAGCTGCCCCACTGCTGGGTTGCAGGCATTTGTTTTTCTCAAAACCTGAAAGTTGTGAGGCGTTCTGGAGTTTTTTATTCTAACTTCAGGTGTAAACAAACACAAGTCCCCACTCGTGAGTCTTGTCAATAGCACCCGTTGCTTCCTGGCTGGGGGTGTGATGGGAGATGGAGGGAAGCTGTCCAGACTGGGAAGCAACATACATTGTCAGCAGCTGTGGGCCCCAAGGATTCACCACTGCTCCTGCCGCCAGTGCTCACTGTTCCCCTGTCCCAACAAGTCCCCTTTCTCCACTACCAGCTTGTGCCTAGCCAGCAGGTACCCACTGGCTACCCATGAGCTCTTTTGTTTAAACTTTCACTACGTGTTCAAGAATGCCTGTGCTGCCAGTCCTGAACATATAGCTGCTGTTTTGTTTGTTTTCACCCTATGTTGCATTGCCAGGGATGTGAGTTATGAAGCTTGCAGCCCTGGAAGACAGTGAGGGCACTTTCTCACATTACATTGGGGGGGGGGGGGGGGGGGGGGGGGAGATCCACAATCTCAATCACAGCTCTGTTCTTGCAGGAATTAGTGCATGTGAGAATATGCTCGTCTCCTTTTATGCCGTGAGAACACCCATCCTTCTAAGAGCTACATTTGGAGGCCCAGCGTGATTTCAGACGTCACGTTGTCTGAAATCACCTCAGTCAACCTCAGTCAACCGCAGGTGTGTGTGTGTGTGTGTGTGTGTGTGTGAATGGAGGTGAACATCTGTTTGTGCGCATCCAGATGTTCACCTCAGTCAACCACCCCCCGTGGTGAACCTAACCACGCTTTGTTCTCCCGCACCATGGTGGCGAACAAAGCGTGGCTAGAGGGAATCCGGAATGCGGTGAAGGAAAAGTAATGTCTGTTACCTTACCTTCACCGCGTTCCGGAGTCCTGGCGGTGGGTGGCGGCGGCGGCAGCAGCCAGATAGGCCGCTGCGGCTGCCTGTCTCGGGGAGGGCAGGCGGCCGGGGAGCACAGGGGACGGGGCCTGACCCTGGGCCGTGGTTCAGTGGTCCCCACGGCCGGGGGCAAAGGGGCAAACATCTGTTGGCACACCCCTTCGCTTCACCCCCGCCCGTGGTCCGAACCACCCCACAGCCTGGGGTCAATGTTGCCGGCCGTAATGTCTGAAATCACCCCCAGTCTTGCACAAGTGTTCTCATGGCATAAAAGCAGAATAGTGCATTCTGACATGTGCTAATTCTCATGAGAACAGAGCCATGATTGTGATTGTAGACATTTCTGCCCCTCCCATGTAACATGAGAAAGTGCCCCAAGTCCCAAAGCAGTTCTTAGAGAGGTGCAATGTTTGAGGGGAAGTGTCAGTGATTTGACAAAGAACATGAAAACATAACTAGTGCCATACTGAGTAAGACCAATGGTCCATCAAGCCCAGTATCCTGTCCTCCAACAGTGGCCAATCTCGATCGCATGGAAGAAGAACCAACAGTCACAATGGGCAATCCATTCCCCGTTGTTCACTCCCAGCTTCTGACAGTAAGTAGTTCATCCCGTAAGCTACTTGGTTAATAGCCATTAATTAACCTATTCTCTAATAACTTATCCAGTCCTTTTTTAAACCCAGCTATACTACTGACCTTGACAATGTCCTCTGACAACAAATTCCATAAGTGAATTATGCATTGAGTGAAAAAGTACTTCCTTATATTTATTTTAAATCTGCTGGCAGCTAGTTTCATGGAGTGTCCCCTAAAGAGTTGTACAAAGGGCTAGGGCAGAGGTTCCCGGACCGGGGGTCAGGGTCTCAAGTGGGGTTGTGTCGTCTGTGGATGGAGCAGTGATCTGATATGTGATCTACTCTGCATTGTCCCTGTTGCTGTGCGGGGGAGGTGGGGTGTGTCATGATATTATATTTAAATCCCAGAACGGAGTTACAGAGGCAAAAAAACTTGGGAACCACTGGATTAGGGTGAGAGACAGAGAACTGTGTGGCTTTGACTTTGGAGTGTGTGTGGAGGTTGCAAGTAGTAAGCAAGAGAAGCAAGATGGTACTGGGGGTGGGATCCATGTCCACAAAGAGGAGGGGCAGAAATTATATTGTTTTTTGCTGTGATGTAAACCCAAGTGTCAGAACTGTAAATGCTTCAGCATTTCACTTTATGAATTACCCACAAGAGCTTTTCACACCAACAGTATCCTGCCTACTCATAGCGGAGTTGAAACAGTTATTCATGTGAAACTGTTGGATTTGCACTAACCTAACCAATCCAGTAATGATCGGTTACAGGTTAACCAATTTACTGAGACACAGGGCCGGCCCCAGGGTTTGTGAGGCCATGTGCGAAGTCTTGGTGCGGGGCCTAATTTGTATACTTAGGCCCCACCTAATTATGCAAATGTATAAATTTACATAAAACTTACTCCCTCTGGACAGGAAGGATTCCCATTCTCCACCCCTCCGAGCATGGCCTCCCAATGCTTCCCCCCCTCCCCAGCCGAGTGTCTACCACCACTCCCCAGGAGTGGTTCCGCTTCAGGGGCAGCCAAGGGGGCAGTGAGGCAGGCACAGAGAGACTGACTGCATCCACTGCCTTACTGGAGGAGGGGAGTGAGCTTAACCAGTCTGGCCTCCAGCGCCTGTTGCTTCTTGCTGCCGGTGCCGTCTGTGCCTTGTGGACGCATGCAGTGCAACCAGTCAAGAGGTGCTGCTATCACACACACAAGACACCCAAAATGCAGCTAGCTTATTAAGCACATTATGCCATGAAAAGAGACATATAACCAGTTCAGTTGTGCCCCCATAATCAGTTCATGCTGCCCCCACCTCACAACCAGTTCATTTCCGCCCCCACCCCCATATAATCAATTCAAGCTGCCCCACCCATAACCATTTAATTTGTGACCACGGGGCAGCGTGAATTGATTATATGGTGGTGCAAATGAACTGGTTATGGGGTGCGGGTTTAAAGACAGTATTCCTGTTAGCAATAACTTCATTAAGAAGTTAGTGAAATAGCAGCCATAATAATCTCAGAACCATATTTCCAGATTTTCCAAGATAGAATAGATATTGCTTTACATTCTAAATTCCTACCTAAGATAGTATAAGTAAGACAGTTATGAGAATGTCGCCCTTTTTATACGTGCCTGTCCTCCCAGCCATGAACACGCAGATTTCTGTGTATTTATGGGTGGGGGAGCCCTGTGTGAACAACGCGGTGCACGCCCCCATGGTGAGTGGGGGTATGTGCACGCCTGCCTAACACACATCCCCACTCACCCCCCTCCCACTTGTCCCCATACAAGGAGCAACCGCAGGAAACGGTGGTTACTATGTGGGTGTGGATGAGTGGTGGGTGAGTGAGGATGTGTGTGCAGTCGTGTGCATGCCCCATCCATGCACTGGCGCGCCCATGGACTCCCCACCCGGCGGAGCCATATAAAAATATCATGTGAGGAGCCACTCAAAGAAGAACAGAAGGTTGCTACCTTGTAAAGAAGGTTCTTTGAGATGCCTCCGAACATTCTCACGACACCCACACTTGAAGCGCCGCATGGAATTTTTTTCTTATATTTCTAGAAAGGATTGAAAGAAACTGTCATTCAGAGGGGTGTGTGTGTTTTTTATACTAGAGGAGCGCGAGACCATCATGTGGTCTAATATTTGAATATGGTGAGCATGCACAACCCAGTTGTTAGAATGCTGGGAGCCATCTCAAAGAACCTTCTTTACAAGGTAGCAACCCTCTGATCAGCACATGGGGAGGAGGTGTTGGTAAACAAACAGCATTATCTCCCAGTCCGATTGGGTGTCCCGCTGCTGCTGCGCTACTAGGAGGCAGAGGCAGGTGAGGGATGGGGTCTGGAGCCAGGGAGGAGAGGAAGAATGGCTGCAGCCTGCTGCCCAGCCAGGCAAGTGCGGGGCCCCAGCTGGCCGCGGGGGCCATGTGCAGCCACACATATGGCACATGCCTGGGGCCAGCCCTGCTGAGACATTTCCAATATCACTGATTTTTGCCATTTACCATGTTGCTTTTTTGACACTTGCCCTTCGTCCCATGGTTACCAGCTCATTCTGTTTTTCCATAATTCCCTTCCTGTCCATCTTCCGCCACAGCAGAACTGAGTTCAAATTAACTCCGTTTCTCATTGGATACCGGGTTATCAGAACCACTCAGTATTGCAGAAAGTCAGTTAAACGCAGGAAATCCGCTAACTGTCCCAGTATTTGGTTACTGGTCAGTTACCCATTTGACTATCCGGAATATCAGTTAGTAACTGTGGCTACCAAATTAGGTATTAGCTTCAGTTTTATCTTATACTCCACCAGAATCACTTCTCCGAGTTCCTAGCCATTTGTATTCACTTGAGCTGAAGACAAGTTGTGAAGCCCAGCTGCGCCTCTAACTCTTGGGTGAATCACCAGCCGGAGTCACTACCATGCATCAGCTGCACCAGACTGCTTGCCTCCTGCTATCCTGGAAGCAAGCCTGTTACCGCAGACATCTGCTGTCTTCCCACCCTACTAGGAAAAGCATCTCCTGTTTTTCAATGTCACTTGCACAGTCTTGCCCAGAGCATTTCATCCCATGATGGAAACATTTATGAGGTGAGAACAATCTCACCCAGGTGTTTTTCATTTACAGGACATTGTGTGGAATGGAAATAATCTAATGAGGCAGTTTTACTGCAAAGCAAAACCAAGCAGTTTACTTTGGCTTTGTTAATAAATGCCATTTGATGAATGCAGATTAAACTCACAACTGAGCTTACACACACTTAGGCAAAGCCCTCCTGTCCAATGATGATAATACTGTTTCAGAAGCCTCTTTGGACTGGATTGTGGGCTTTGCTGCTTCTTGAGGGTCAAATGCCCACAAAACAGGCTTAACTACCCTCCAGACCCAAGTTGTGGCTTGAGACCCTATGTGGAGTCATGCCATCTGCAGAAGGGGCCTTTGTCCTGACTGATCTATTTTGCAGTCCTTTGCTGCGGTTTGGAGCTGCTGGTTATATATTTAATTCTCAAAATGGGGCCATTCCTTTGAGGACTGCTGCTTTGGGGGAGTACTGAGGGGAACACTGCTCTAGAAGAGGTGGCTCTGTGCTGCCTCCCTGCCCCTAGGGTTGCCATATATACACATTTTCCCAGGATACTTATGCAAAATATGTTGTAGGACCTGCAACATGTATTTTTCATAAGTGTTCTGAAAAAAATTACATATATGGCAACACTACCCCCCTCCCCCCAAAAAATCTCTTGGCATAGCCTGTAGCAAAATGGTGTGGTAGGGAGGTGACTAGACAAGGAGAGGCATGGTCAATTGGTTAGCTCAGTCCTCCCACCAGAGTGCTCTGTGGGCAGCTGCCACAAAGTAAAGCAACTCTTGAGTCCTAGGTTTAATTTTGTGGAGTGTATTTTTTATGCACAGTATAATGTCCCATATCTGGACATGATTTTGTCCAGATTAGAGGTGTGTCTGCCCAGAAAAAAGAAGGGGGAGGAATAAAGCATGTGCAAAAGAAAGAAAGAAAATCCAGATATGTGAAGTTATACTGGGTGTGTATGCTTCTATAAGACATGCCTCTTCAAATTTTTGAGATGGTGTAGCATAAATATACCTTCTATTTTTATTTTTAAATGCCTCTGTTGGATACCGACCTATGGTGTGTTCTTCATACCAGTACAAATGCTACATACTGAAATGCTACATCACTGTAATATGCCAGATAATTTTTAAAGTAGTCTGGCTGGAAATGAATGTTGTAGCCAGGGTGCTCAATGTAATACTTGTGGGATGTTAGATCCCAATGTGAAGTGCTTCTATTTATCATTTATATAGCACTTTGTGTTCAAAAGAGCTTTGCAAGGCTTACCCTCATAAACAACTTGAGGAGGTAAGTCCTTAATATTCCCATTTTTCAGATGGGAAACTGAGGCTGAGAGAGTGACTTGTTCAAGGCCACCCAGTGCACTTATAGCTAAGACAGAATTTGAACCCTTAGTCTCCCAGATCCAATCCCAACACTTTATCCACTAGGCTACATCAATCACCCAGTGTCTGGGTATTCTTTGCTGGAGTCAAGCATGTCTTTTGTTACTTAATGAAACAGCTCATTGAGTCAGATTGCATGCTGCACCTCTCTGGTAAGCAGCCCAGAAGATGCAGTGAGTGGAAGGAGAGTGGCCAAAAATAGTTTTGTAGTAAAGTGGTTATTAAGGGGTTAACTGCATGACTCAATACATTATGGGCTGGAGCCCTGCTTCACCCTTTGAGCTTTTCCTGCACCTTTTGAGTTTGTGTTTCAATCAATAAAGCAGCATGTTCCTTAGCCTACAGTAATGCGAGTACCGAGCATGTCCATGTTAACAAATAGGGGCCTCTGTAGTAAACATTTGATGCCCTCTTTGGTGCTCCCCAAATTCTGGTCTGGGGACTGGTGCAGCCTTGGGCATAAGTCAGAGAAGCCACAGAGTCCAGATATGGGAGGTTATACTGTGTATAAAAATACATTCCACAAAATTAAACCTAGGACCCATGTTGGCCAATCCTAGGGTGCTGCCAGAAAGTTTATCAGAAGGTTTATTGTGTTGGAAAGGGGGAGGGTAAAGAAGAGGCCCTCCAGTTCTGCTCCTTTCTGACACACCCCTGCCTCCTTATGGAGCATTGTGACATCATGGCACTTCAAAGGGGCAATTAAAGTCCAGTGGGGAAAGGACAAGTGACCCCATTGCCGCCCCACCTTCATGCACCCTTGGGTGCAGGGCTGGTCTTACCACAGGGTAACCAGGGACGACTCTACCCAGTCCCATTCTTTCTGGAGGGCCCTAGAGTGGCCCCTGTTTTCACCAGGGCAGGGTGTGGGGACTCCACTCCTTCCCAGTGGGGCCTCAAACATGGCCACCTTTAGGGCTCCATGGATGGTGCCACGAAGGGGCTGGGGTTACAGATGAGAGGCCACGAGGGGTCTCATATTTTATCTTTGCCCTGGACCCCACAAATTCTAAGGTCAGCCCTGCTTGGGTGCAACTATACAAACTAGAACAGTTATTTATTTATTTAAAATATTTAATATCCCACCCCTCCTGCCACAGGCAGCTCGGGGTGGCTCACAACAATATAGGTCAGCAATTAAAATCATAAAATTATAAAACATATTATTACACCCCCATTCCTCTACCCATCTCCTCTGCCAAACGCCTGGCAGAACAGCCAAGTCTTACAACTTTTATGAAAGGAGGGAAGGTCCGGGGCCAGATGCACCCCCTCCAGAAGGGAGTTCCACAGCCTTGGTGCGGCCACTGAGAACGCCCTCCCCTGCGTGGCCCCCTGGAAGACTCAGGGGACCACAAGGAGGGCATCCCCCAATTACCACAGGGGCCGGTCCAGTACCCGGGGGGTGGGGGGTGAGGCGGTCTCGCAGATAGGCAGGACCCAGACCATTTAGGGCTTTATAGGTTAAAACCAACACCTTGAATCGGGCTCGGAAGATTATCGGCAGCCAATGCAGAGAACGGAGCACTGGTATAATGTGCTCCTGGCGGCCCAGTCCCACCAAGAGATGGGCTGCCGCATTCTGCACCTGCTGCAGCTTCCAGGCCATCACCATAGGTAGCCCCATGTAGAGTGCATTACCATAGTCTAGTCTAGAGGTGATGAAAGCATGGATAATGGTGGCCAGGTTGGAGTCCAAAACGTACGGCCTAAGCCGACGTACCAGATGTAATTAGTGAAAGGCACCTCTCACCACAGCCTCCACCTGAGCATCCAGGCGGAGCTGCGCATCGAGGAGAACCTGGGGAACGAATGGAGGACAGACTCCATTAATGATGGGGCCATTAACTCCATTGCCTTACCCACCAGCATCACCTCCGTCTTGTCGGGATTCAGTCTCAGTCGCTTAGTCCTCATCCAATCCCCCACAGCGGGCAGCCATCGAGTAAGTACGGAGACGGCGGGGTCTCGGTCAGTTGAAAGAGAGAGGTATAGCTGAGTGTCATCAGCATATTGGTGACACCCTACGCCAAACCTCCTAATCACCTCGCCGAGAGGCTGCATATATACGTTGAACAACCCTCCTGTAGTCACAAAAAATACAGACCCTATCCTCCCAAGGAATACCATCATAATGGCCCTCTAGTACTGCCGAGGGAAAGACATTTAGCCCGTATCTTGTAAAAGCAACTCTACGCTGAGAGTACGGCCATAGAAATATGTAGCCAGAGAGCTGTTGGGGCGTTAGCAGCCCTTTATATAATGGGGCTACCATCGGGGAGTTTAATAAAGAATTTTCCTCTTGGAGTGTTTGATCCATAACGCGTTGCTTAACCATAGAGGCTGCTCCCGTAAAGCCCTTAGCCAGTAGATGCTCTGTGGAAAAGCCTAGTTTAGCAAATTCCACTGCTATGGCCTTATCCCATGAAGCCAAAAGGTTGTCCCCCAAAGCAATCATAATCAGGGGGTTCTCTGTTCGCTTAAAGACTACTATTTTCAGCCAAAATTTGAGCAGAAGAAATTTTAACGCAGAACTCACTGGAAGGCAACCGGCTTCAAGGCACAACACCACCTGGGGAGTACCCTTTGGAACTGCCAATAATGCCCTAAGAAATTTACTCTGAACCATTTCTAGTTTGTTAAGAAATTTCAACCCCCATAATGGGAATGCATAAGAAATAAAACTCAGAACCTTAGCCTTAAACAATTTGAGTGCTGGGGCAATCAGTCTGCCGCCCTTGGTGAAATAAAATAATAGCAATACCGCCACAGTTTTAAGGGCCGTCTCCCCCACAGCCCTAAAGTGAGTGTTCCATTTGAGATTTGAGGCAATTATAACCCCCAAGTATTTATAAGAGTGAATCTGCTCTATAATGTTGGATTCTATATACCAGTTCTGCCGGTGGGCTCTGGGCCTGGCACCCACAATCATCGTTTTGGTTTTAGTAAAGTTTATTTCCAGGTGCTCCTGACTGCAATAGGCGTTAAAATGCCTCATAGCTCTCAACAAGCCTACTCTAGTTTGTGATAGGAGGATAGTATCATCTGCATAAAGTAATGCAGTTATCCTTCGATTGCCCAGTTTAGGAGCATGAACATCAATTTGAGCCAAATGGGCAATCACTCCATTGAGGTACAAATTGAAGAGGGTAGGAGCTAAAATGCACCCCTGCCGAACGCCTCTTTGTACAGGGACATTATCCGTTAAATGATTCTGGGGGGTATAACGGACCTGTAGAGTATTGTTTGAATGCAAAGCAATAATTAAAAACAACAATCATGGGTCTATGGCCAAGGCTTCCAGCTTAAGCCAAAGGCGCTCCCGGTCGACCAAGTCAAATGCCGTGCGGAGGTCAATGAAACAAATACATCTTGCTCTGGCGCTTGACATACTTCTCTAAGAGGGATGACAAAATGACTATATGATCTGTTGTTGAACGTCCCTGGATAAAGCCAGCCTGCTCAGGTTCAGGCCTAGTGTGGGGTCTTGCTCTTTTGGTTTCCTCTGCCCTCCAAGTGGAAGTTAAAACGTGTGATTCAGTGGAATCATACTTTGCTCTATTTCACGGTTTGTTTTCCTCTGGGTTAGAGATACTGTTAGGAAACTTTTATCTTCCACCATCATCTTCTCCATTTTTTCTACCTGATTTTTGGCCTATAGTTAGCTGGAAATTTCATGCTGCCCATAGCTCCTATCCCAGGGCTATAGTGCTTCTTGGGGGTGATTTTAATATCAGACTGGGTAATCCAGCCTTGTCACAGAAACCCCCCAAGCTTTATGATTCAGAATACTTTCCGTGTATCCGTTCTTCGAGGGATTGTGTAGTTAGCTCTGGAGCTGGCTGCTTGCGGGAATTTTTGGCTGACTTCGGGCTGATGGTGTTAAATGGTTGCTCCAGGGGGGGATCTTGAAGAGGATTTCACTTATCATCTAGTGCAGGGCTCCAGTGTAATTGATTACTTCTTATTGTCAAAGTTTTTTCCTAAATATTTTTGAATTCTGTGTTATTCAAAAGTTTGAAACTAACCACTTCGCACTTTCCCTGTCATTAGTGGACCCCTATAAGAGGGGGAGGACTGATATTGTAACAGAGGAAGCAGGGTTGGGGCTATTGCGCATTCAATGGTCTGAAGACTTAAAATCAGTGTTTGTGGACCTTACACGACAAACAGAGGTCAAGGGGATATTGGGTAGGATAATAGCTCTGGAGAGTGATCATTTAGTGGCTTTCAATAGTTTGATGGCTTTTTTATCTCCCCTCCTAGTGGCTAAAAGTCCTGTGGGTCCTTGGAAGGCGAAATGTTCACCTTGGTTCGACAGGGATTGTCGATCCATGAGATCTGAGTTGCACCAGTTTGCAAACAAGTTGAGGAAGGATCCCTCTCCGATTCTTAGAAGAGATCTACAAGTTATTAGGAGAAATTATCGCCACATGTTAGCGTTAAAGAGACTAGATTTTCAGAAGCTGAGGTGGGCTCAGTTGTTAAAGGCAGCAACGCAGAATGACCCAAAACTTTTTTGGGATCTTATTTGCCCTGTTATATCTGATGGAAACGAGCCAGTGATTTTGCCCGACATATGGGCTGATTTCTATACGAATATATTCTCTTCATCCCTGGAGGGTATGCTCTCCCTGCCTCCGAGAGAGAGTTTTCCAGTGTGGCCCCAGTATCCAACAAGGAAGTAAAATCATTTATTTCCAAGCTAAAACTGGGGAAAGCACCTGGAGGGAACTTTATTTCCCCTGAGTTGTTAAAATATTATTCTGAGTGGTGGGCCAGTTTTCTGACCCCCCTTTTCTCTTCAATCAATGACTCGGGAGAAATCCCTAAATCATGGCTGAGCGGCATCGTAGCCCTGCTTTTTAAGAAAGGGGATCCCCTCCACCCTGGGAACTACCGTCCTATTTGCCTCCTCAGAAGCTGTACACCAGGTTTCTGTTGGAGAAAGTGTTGGTTGGGTGAAAGTAATTTAATGGAGCCTGAGCAAGTCGGGTTCGAGTGGGAAATCTACTTTGGATCAGATTTTTGTCCTTTCTCTTCTCTCTGACAAATACGTAGCCCATTAGGGCAAGTTCTACTTATGCTTTATAGATTTTAGTATGGCCTTTGATTCGGTAAATAGAGAAAGGTTATGGTCCAAATTAAGTGCTACCTCAATGGACCCATGATTACTTTTCCTATTAATTAAAATATACAGTAACAACCGAATACGAATACACCCTGCCCCAGCCCAAATGCTCTCAAAAGAAGTGCATGTTTGTCGGGGTGTCACACAAGGGTGTTTATTGGCCCCTGTATTATTTAATTTCTTTTTTAATTATATGATCCCCTTCTTGAAGGCCTCTGATACCCATGCTCCTCGAATAGGCGCCAGGAGGATTCTGGCCCTCCTATACGCAGATGATACGGTTTTAATTTCTGAAACCTTGGTGGGTCTTAGGGTGATGCAAAGATTTGGGGAATACTGTGATAGGGAAGACCTAAACATTAATTTCTCCAAAACCAAAGTTATGGTGATGGGGATGTGGGGAACTAATAAAACCCACTGTTGGGCAATTGGAGGCAACTCTATAGACCAAGTAAATGTGTTTAAATATCTGGGAGTGATCTTTGCCTCTTCCTTGAGCTGGAAGCCTCATATGAAGGCGGTGGTGAAATAAAGAAAGAGCTCTTTGGATGCCATTCTCAGCTTCTTCTATAACAATGGGGGGAAATTAGTATTGCCAGCCTTGCGGCTCTTCAGAGTGAATGTTATTGCCCAATGTTTGTATGCCTTTCCAGCCTGGAGCCTTTCATTTTTAACAAGCTTGGAACCAATAGAGAATCCGGTCTTACGGTCTATCCTGGGGGTCCCAAGAGGAACCCCCCAGGTGATTCTGAGATTGGAAACCTCTAGTATTACCATCAAAACCCGGACCTTTCAATCACTCCTGAAACATTGGCTGATAGTTGTTCTATTTCCCCCTCAAGATAACTCCCTTTTGGCTCTGGTTGTGATAGAGGGGCTTCATAGCCCTTGGAGGAGTTTGAAATTAACAAACTGGAATTTTCAAAAGAATCTTTAGGGCATGTGGGATTTGCTGGAGTTCTGTCTCTTATAAAAAGAAGACTGTTAGAGCAGGAGCTCCAAAGTGAGATGGCTCTGTTATCTGATCAGAGAGTTGCCCCTGAATACGCTCTGGCTAGCTCTGTCTGTCCGGGTGATAGCTATTTATACTCATGGCTGGATTCTAGCCAATGAAGGGCTTTTACCTGTTTTAGGTGTAATGTCTATCCATCCGCCCTGTTAGAGGGGTGCTATAAGGGTACCCCTATTATTATTATTATTATTATTATTA
>QEPC01015059.1:40217-59955 GCA_003113815.1 Sphenodon punctatus
AGGTTGTGAAGAGCTTTATAGGTGAAGACTAGGAGCTTGTGCAGGATTCGTTCAGGAAGGGGAAGCCAGTGAAGCGAAGAGAGGAGGGGCTGCACATGGTCGAAGCGACTGGCGAGGTAGATGATCCTGGCAGCAGAGTTTT
The DNA here is from genome assembly GCA_003113815.1 of Sphenodon punctatus. NCBI lineage: Eukaryota > Metazoa > Chordata > Lepidosauria > Sphenodontia > Sphenodontidae > Sphenodon > Sphenodon punctatus. The sequence continues at coordinate 40,360 of QEPC01015059.1, forward strand.
GGACAGAGATGAGGGGAGAAAGGTGAGAGCGGGGAAGGCCAGTGATATGAGAGGTTCTGTCAGCTGTGTGACCTGCAGGAACCTGATTCCTGTAGACATGGTTCTTTTCGTTGTACAGCCCTTAGTGGGCCTAGACGAGAGTTTCTGGGTATGTTTATTGTAGACTCGCAGGACTCTGGGGTTTTGTTAAGGAAGCTTCTCAATCACGTGGGTTCAGAGATGTCAAGGGCAGTTGCCAAATTTTGATGCTGCTAAGGAAATCCCATTTAGGAAATTCTGATTGACGGTTTGTGTTAACTTTTGATCCAGTCAGATTGGGCTGTATGACAAGTGTGTGTATATTTTTTGTTATTGTAATCTGGTAATATTGTAATAGCCTTTCAGTCTTCACAATAAACTGAATTGAACAGCCCCAAGGGTCCTGACCACATCAGTGGGTGTCACCAACTGAAATTGATCCCATAAAACCGAACAAGGCGTGACTTCCATAACCTCTGGCTTTCCTGGTGTAATAAGTGCAGCGTTGAAATCGTGGTGAATACGAGTGATTTTATCCACAAAATAATTCACAAACCTATCACAGTGTGCTATAGATGACTCCACTCCAGGATGGAGGGAGGTCAGACTGACCAGCCCCCGCACCACCTGGAAAAGCTCCGCTGGGAGAGATTTTGCAGATGCTATAAGAGCAGCGAAAAAAAAGCTTTTTTCACTGCCCTCATAGCCTCGGCATATGCTCATAAACTGGCTCTATGCCGCAATCTGTCGGCTTCAATACAATAATGATGCCACCATCACTCCAACTGCCACCCCTCTTGCTTCAGCACTCGCAGCTCCTCCGAAAACCACAGGGACCTGCAGTGCTGTCGCCTGGGTAGCAGACATCTAGTTGTCTGATCAATGGCCTCAGTCAGCAGAGTGTTCCATAGTGTGACAAGGTCATTGATGAGACAGTCGTCGAGGTCAGAGGTTAACTCCCCAAGGGCCAACCGGAACCGTTCCGGTTCCATTAGCCTCCAAGGGCGAAGCATTCAAATTGGCTCCGCACCCTTCTGGGGCCAGACGTGCTAAGAGAGAGGTCTGTAGGAGATAATGATCCAACCATGACAAGGGCACCGTAGATATCTCCCCCAATAGCGAAGCACCCGCCTCAAGGCCGGTGCAAAACATAAGATTGAGAGTATGTCCTCCCTGATGTGTTGGGCCACTGACCATCTGGGACAGGCCCATGGTGGCCATGAACTCATGCTCCGCCCCCCGAGATCACTGTGGATGTTGAGGTCCCCCCAGACTAATGTCTTTGGGGACCGCAACACCACCCCCGCCACCACCTCTGCTAGAGCATGTAGAGAGGCTGTCGTACAGGTAGGTACATGGTATACAAGCAGCACCCCTAAACTGTCCCCCTGCCAAATCGAACACCAGGTGAAGAGCCTCAATCCCTACCATGGTTTGCACCGGATATCTCCTAACTGACCACCTCTCTCTAAAAATTATAACTACACCCACCCCCACCCCCCCGTCCCTCTGACCGTGGCTATTGCTGCATGGAACACCCGGCCAGAACAAGGTCAGCCAAGACAGACCCCAACTCAAGGTCCAGCCAGATTTCCGTAATGCCTACGAGATCGGCAGCACAGTCCAGGACCAGTTCCTGGATAGTTGTTGCTTTGTTGACCACTGATCTCGCATTCAACAGCAGCAGTGAAGGGTCAGGGGTCCTCTGATCTCGATTACCCTGTCCAGCTGCTAAGGGGTGAGTGAGTGGGACCTGCAACAAGCACCTGTCCCACTTCACTGATCACATACCACCCCATTTGGACCCATATCTCCCCCATCCCATCATGACTCCAATGACTGTGCCCCCCTGCGTGGCCCCCCTCCAGCTGTTCTGTCCTGACAGCAGGGGAGACCACCCCCCACCCTCATACTCCCTACCCCCCTCTGCCAGAGGGGCAACCCCCCCTTCCCCAAGGACTGCACCCCTTCCTCTCACCAAGGGGGGTCAGTCCTTTCCCCCCTAACCCAGTCCCCTTTGCCCCTTCCCTTCATAAAACAGACATTCCATCTCCCCCCTACCACCTCTATCCCAGTCCAAATCACAAAACCCACAAAAACACCAAAAAAAACCTGCCCTTGCCTGCCCAGACCCCGCTAAGGACCACACCATGCGGCCCCTAGGCATGCTGCCTGCGGCGCAGCCAGGCAGCAGGCAGCTTTTGGCCCCACCGGGCCGGGGGTCCGCTGATGAGCCCTGCCCCCTTCCTCCAGCAGGGGAGGGGATGGATGTCACCTGGTCTGGGCAACTCAGACCCTGTCGGGGGCCAAAGCCCCTCTCCAGCGGCGGTGACAGCGGCACCAGTGATGCCAGTAACGGTGGCAGCGACACCAGGTCAGGCACTGGGGGGATCTTGTCCACTCTCCAGGCCAGGCAGCAGGCAACATTTGGCCCCGCTGGGCCGGAAGTCCGCTGACAAGCCCCGGCCCCCTTCTCCAGCAGGGGGACTTGGGCCAGGCAACTCGGACCGTCAGGGGCCAAAGCCCCTCTCCAGCAGCGGTGATGGTAGCAACGGTGGCAGCGACACCAGGTCAGGCACTGGGGGGGATGATTTAGGTTTTGATAACATGTTTACCCTATGGTTTACTTTAATAAAAAAAAAAACCAGACTAGAACACTAGTTACATTTCTCCAATCCAGGGGTTCTGTTTGAAATCCTGGCTCCATAACAGTCAGTAGCAAAACTCCTCTTGATTTCCACAGAGCTAGAATTTCATCTCTCGAATGTAATGCTAATCATTTACACTGCACTAGAACCTAGATGCCTACAACAGGCTCTTTACATACATACAAAAGAAAGATGGTCTCTGCTATTCAGAATTTTCCTGGTGCCTCAAATTCATTTGCAATAGTCATTTTATTAGCAATTTATGAGTATGGGGCACATAAAATTCCATTAACATAAACTTGGCTTTGAACCAGATGATCTCCTAAGAGTTTACACAACAAATAGCTAAAAGGCATTTAACAGTATGCAGTAGCCCATGAGTGTTGCATTATTTAGACTATTTTACTAAGAATAATTGCATTTTTAAAGAGATGGCATCTTGCAGCATTCCTTGGGATCTGTAAACTATTGTTTGGCAGTAATACTAAAGGGGATAAAATTATAAAAGCATACAACACTTTATAATAAACAAAAGGCTGCCTGTAATCCAGTATCTAATGATTCTCAGGGAAAAGTGAGTAACTCAAATGCTGAGTGAATTAACACATATTTGTTAAAGGGAACTTGCTTTAAGAGAAGATTACCAGGAATCATCTTTAGAGCCCAGCCAGAAGAAAGTTAACATTGGGTAAAAACAGACATGACGCTCACCACCCTTTAACCACCCTCGGTGGTCATTTATGCATGTTTCAGGGCTGCATAGGGCACCAATACAGCCGTGCAACATGCATAAATAACCACCAAGGGTTAAAGGGTGGTTAGCGTCATGTCTGTTTTCACCCATTATTTAACTCCCAAATCCTGATAATTTGTGAGTGCAACAATCTACCCATTCATCATGAAGGATCACGACCATAAGGGAGTAGTGAGGAACCTCCAGGCCATAGGCCAAAATTAGCCCACAGGTTGTTTTTTTATTTGGTCCCTTTCCAATTCATGGACAGTCCCTACCCTGAAAGAGAGTTCAGAGAAGGGAGCAGAGAATAGGGCATGTAATCAAAGTCAGGGGATAGATCCATGATGGCACAGACCAACAATCTAGATTCTTCCTTTCCTTCCCTCATCCTGAGTACCACCCCCTATCCCTAACCATAGGACTTGTACTAATTTGCAAAGTAGCCTGCCAAAAGGAAAATGTTCCACTACCCCATTGTAAAATGCCCAGATTAAGTCATTTAAATGATTTGTAAATTTCTTGAGTTAATAATTCCTGGTCAATAAAGGAGAGGCAACACCAGTAGATCTACGCAAGCTGAATCTGTATCTGATTAGCATAAACAACTTGGCATTGTTTTCAAACAGTTTGTTATACAACTTAACCAGTAATGACACGGACTGTGGATTACCTACCTCACTCTACACCACTGATTAGTTGTGAGTGGAGTTGCAGCAGGTAGCACATTTGCTATCCTTAGTAATACCTGCATTTTGGGGCTCCCCCAGAAAGCATCCAATGGGGTACCCAGACCCTCCATTGGGTGCTCAAAAATATAGATATTACTGCAGCTTCCTGGGATACCGATCCCAACACCTGTGGTTCCCCAGGCTGACTCACCTCATCGCCGAGCTGTTGCTTGGTGCTCCCCCCCCCAAGTCTGCATAGCCCCCGGGAAAAGGGGACCCATTAGGGGGGTGCATGCAGGTGAAAAGTGGCCTACTCACTCCCGCCTCCCCCTGCTCTGAGAAAGCTGACCCAAGCTCTGCTGAGCAGTGTACGGGCCAAGGAGGAGCAGCAAACAGCAACTGGACCAGAGGAGTAGCAGCCCGGTGATGAGGTGAGTCAGCCTGAGGAGTCAGGTAGCCTGTTGGATCACGTTTGGGTACCAATTGGTGCCTGAACACAACCAGGGCAAGTTGGATACCCCAGATTCGACAGGGTGCCTGACTCGCTGGGTAACCGGTTGCAGCTCTAGTTGTGAGCTTTAAAACTGGTTTCCAGAGAATATCCAAGTTTGATATTTGTTTTCCAGATATATTTATAATAGTAACCAAGCCAAGTACGTGCACTTGAGACCTCGCATCTTCATGAATGTTAGACCCCTTGTCTCTCCCTCTGTTCCCCTTCCTAAGTCTCTCCCCCAGCTCCTGTCTCTCAGATTGTAAGCCCTAGGGGCAGGGCCTGTGTCTGTTTTATTACTTTGTAAAGTGCCAGGTACACTGTTGGCGCTATATAAATGTTTGTTAATAAAATAATAATAATAATAATACTCAGTAGAGTATCCCTAGAAAATTAACACAATAAGATTAATCTCACTAGTGGTACATGTTTGTCCTTACCTGTGTCAAATTCACAGGGATATATGTGCCAGTTACAGCCCAGCTATGGACTGGACTTTTTAACTGAAGCTGAGATGGCTCAGATCTTTAGCTCTAGACATCCTTGATCCAGTTCATGATACAGTGGCCAAGATTTCTGTTCCAAAGAGCCTGCGCAGACAGTTGGATGGAATTGTGTAAGGTATGATGCACACTGTCCCTGTACTGTACTGTGGCTTTGAGGCAATGAGTCCAGCTGCACTGAGGGGCACAGGTTTAGTTCATTGTGCGCTGGTGCTCCACTCTTACGGGCCCTGTGCCAAAGTCAATTGATGTCAAAGGGAATATTTCTATCTACTTCAACGCGTTTTGGATTAGAACCAGGAACTTGCAAGAGGGAGAATAAGTGCATACCATGTTAAGAGCCCTGAATTACAAAGTCTAACTTATGCTTAAATAGGGAGGAAGAGAGCCAAGTGATTATTAATGCAAATGCTAAAAGCCTCTCTGCTCATTGTTGTTTTGGCTAAGAAACTTTCTCAAATTGGTTATCCCTCTACGTTTTAATTCAGACCTGCTGGGCTGTGAAACCTGCTATTGTTGGGTTCCCCCACCAGGTGGCAGCACTGGACATGCTCCCAAGATGACCTTGCTGAAGGACTAAAAATCCGAGCATCTGGCCTTGCCAAGATGCTAGGGGTGCATGGCCAGCAAGAACTTGCCTGTGGTACTGGTGATTGTACTGGCACATGTGGAGCTAGGACGCATGTGCATTGGAGAATAGGATGGGTTTAGTGTCCTGTTTGCCATCTTCCCATTACTTTGACCTGCTGCTGTTGCAGACCCAAACTGCAACCTTTCTCCCTGTCCTCCTTTCTAGGCAGCATATCCTTCTGTACCCAGGAGCATCCTCTCATGCTTCCCTCTTGGCTGTTCCTCCTGCCTCTGAGGATGGGTTTCCCCTAAGTCACTCCCCTAGTTTTAGTCATGTGTGAATTAGTGACTGCCTTCAGGGATCCTTGGGATAAAATGCCTGCAGGGAACCTGGGAAACACTTGATGCAGCCCTACCCATTATTACTGTTATGGGGAAACCTGACAGGAGGCTTGAGTTTTGGCTTCTATGGAAATGGTCTCCTCCCCTTTTGCAGAATCACCTGAGAGAACCTGGCGCTTCCTTTGTCCTCCGATAAACTGGTAAGTTTCTAAACACAAACTTACCAGTGACATTTCCTTCTATCCCCCGTGCACACCCACACAAATGCCATGGTGACCTTTATTACTTGGGCTGAATGGTTCATGAAATAGATTCATTTTGTACACTAGAAAGAGACCAGAGAAGGGAAAAGAAATGGGGGGGCAAAGGAAGCACTGCACATGATATTGAGCAACTTAATCTGTGGCTTTAAAGAATGTGTGAATGGTGATGATGCTGCATTCTGAGGGGCGCTAATCCCCGCAATGAGAGAGAGAGCCACTGCAGCAATTGTGAACGTTCCGGTCCCTCCCCTGTAGCCTCTGAAAGCGGCCTTAGTTATGCACGTGCACCTGCAACTTCTTCACCTCATGACTGTGTATCCTTGGCTCTCCCACTGTTCACCTCTCCCTCGTGTCCCCTAGATTGTAAACCCCTTGGGGTAGGGACCTGCCTAGAACTATCGATTCTACAGTGCCAAGTACACTGCCGGAACTATATCAATAAATAATAAAAATAATAATAATAATAGTGTAACCGCTGGGAGAGCTGGGCTCAATTCTTAGCCAGGCTATAGGTTTCCTCTATGACCTTAGGGAAATAACAGTCTCTCTGTGCCTCAGTTGCCCATCAGCACAGTTGTCTTTGTTCATTTCATCTGTCCGTACTGTAAACTAGGGGTTCCCAGAATTCCTCCCCCCCCCCTCCACTCCATTTTGAGACTTCAATATAACGTTGTGATCAGTGAAAGGTCCACTGATCTGATCTTATACGTCAAAACTTACCTTCCCCCTTGTGCTTACCTCCTTTTAAAGAATCACATTACTGTAGCACCATTTTCTGGGAAATTTTGCAAATCAATTCACTTGAAGAATATCAAACTATACCAAACAGTCTCTTTCTTCAAAGGCACAGATGACAAGCTCTTCTTTCACGAAGGACATGGTATGTCACAGGAGTCCAGGATATATAAAAAAATAAAAAATGAAAGGTGTCTCTGTCAACTCTCCCAGTTAACAAGAAAGTCTGGCGCTTTCTTGGATTGCCAATCATTTCCCCCTGAATAGCAGCTGTTGCCTCTAATTAATAGTCCTCTACTTTTCCAGCTGTCTGCTGCTGATAAGCAACGAGAAGACGACCTGAAGCTATGAACACACTCTTGATTCCTCTATTGATTTTTATCTGTTTCATTGACACTATTGTACATGCAAATGGATGATAATGACTCAACATTATGACTGCTCCATTCAAGTGACATTTAGCAAAAGGCAATTTAATCAAGCGATTGGGACTTATCAGTGTGTTATTTTTAAAGCAGCGGGGTGGGGAGACCATTTTCTGGAGAAATGCAGTGTTATCTCTTGGCAGAATGCTAGTCAGATTATTATCCACTGCAACAATGGGGTAGAATGACAAGCAGCAAAAGAAAATTCTGATCATTTCAAGCAAGTGTCACATGGAACTGTATTGATTTCTTGGTGAAACAAGTTCTGTGGTAGTCAGTGGAACTAAATAGCAGAGATCAAAATAACTTTTAGATTCAGAGATTCTTCTTTGTTGCTAGCTAAGGACCCTAATCCAGCAGAGAGCTTAAACACTATGTGTAAATTTGAGCACAAGCAATTTCCCTGAAGTCGTGTGCTTATATTATGTAGTTGCTTGATTGTTTTGCTGGACTGGAGCCAAAATATGAGGACTGTGGCTCTAGTTTAGCTCAGCATCTATGCATCTGCTTTAGACCATCCCCATTCAGCAAACCACTTAAGCACCTATTGGACATAATCCACCCAGGGTTAGGTTCAATGCTAGTATTTAGCACTGGTGCAAGTTCCTTTCATTTCAGCTGGACTCATGACAGAGCTAAATGCAAGCACTGGGACTATAAAGAAAGGGGATTGAACTGATTACATTTTAATTAAGGTTTTAAGCTCTACTTGGGTGTACTGTTGAAAAGTATAGACAGAGGAGCTACAAGCAGTCTTTATGTATCAAGATATTGCTTTGTTCCAATTTATTTTACAATGGAACCATTTAGCATTTGAGAAAGCTGCTACAGACACCTAGGCAGAGTGAATCATATAGTATTGTCAAACCGAAACATTCAAAAAATCATGTCGGTGCTCCACCCGCTCCCATGCAAAGAAATTAAAATAAGAATAAATTGGAGTTTTTGATTTGCTATCTCGTACAGGTTATCAACTACTCTCTGCAACTACAAGGGGTAGACATGTACTTTAAAAAGAAAACAAAAGCCTAGATTCTCACCTCAATACATGACTCAAAAGGCTGGGGTTGTAAGAAAAAATACCAACTATCTTGAGATGCATGGTCAAAAGGCAAGAGTTGGAAACTGTATCTATTTATTTCAGTTTATGATCCTGCTCTATCCTGACCACTCAGAGGGGGTTAAAATACACAAAACCATAAATCATTAAAATTCCTCATCCCAAACCTCCCCACACCCTATCCTTGCTTTCCAAGTGCCTGATCAAATGTCTTGCATTTCATCTAGAAGATGAGCAGGCTTGGGCTCTGAGAAACCTCCAGGTAAAGGGAGTTCTACACTACTGGAGTAACACTCATGCCCCACGCTGGGAATCAGGTACAGTCTGAGAGTCTTAGGATCAACTGTGGGCATCATGGCAGGCTGATTCCAGATGTCCTTGTTCACAGGCACCACAATCCCCTCAGCAAGGGGAATAGCTATATGCACCCTCTGCCCCATAACCCATGTGTCAAACAGGTAGTATGGCTCTTTTGTGTCTGGATTACCCAAGGGCACTCCCTCTGTAGATGCCATCTGCACCAGGAGGTCCTGGAAGGAGTGGAAGTCCGGGGACAAGAGGGGGGAATGACCCAGTCCTTGGGCCAGGGGCCAGAAAGCTTCCCGCTGCATGTGCTCTCCTAGTGCCAGTCAGTCCTGATGCAACAGAGACTTCAGTGTGTCAGGAGGCCCTGGCATGGTGCTGATGGAAGCCAGCACCAATGGTGGTATCCCTGGGTCCTCTCCAGGACCTGGAGAGAATAGCCCAAGTGTAGTGCTGCATATTGCTGCACAGACCTACGGACCTTAGGCACCCTTGGCACTGAGAGCCCCAGCCGCAGTCCTCAAGGTCAGCTTGGTGGTAAGGGGTCCCTTGGAGCTGGTCTTATTGGTGTCAACAATGGTGCCAAAGAGCACATCGAAAGCATCTGCTACCTCGATGTCAAAGGGATTGGGGTCCACCAGGTGGGCACTGAGCACTTGGGCCATAGATTGCTTGATGAGCGAGGTCGGGAGGTACTCGAGTGGGTTGAGCACCTCCCAAATGTTGGCATCAAGGAGTAGCTCTTTCTGGTCTACAAAGTTCTCGGAGTCGTCTGGCAGCCCAGACCCAATGACATCATCCTAGGCTGACAAGACCTCTCAAAAAACCCCAGGCATTGGTGTCCTCTTTTGCCAATGCTTCTTTACACACTGAACTGGCTCCAGAGAGCGTTCTCAGTACAGAGTGGTGCACACCAATGACTTTCCTTGGTACAGGGAGAGATGGTCCCAGCCAAGTGAAATCCAAGGCATGCTTAGTCCCCATGGCGTCTACACTGGCTTTGACCCCTTGACAGCGAGGCACTGGGACAATCTGGGCCAGACAGCATCTCTCCTTTTGGAGCACGGCCCAAAGTGGAAGGTTATCCACAGCAACCCTCCAAGTCTGATGGTCTTGGGACCTGCTCCATGACAGACATAACCCAGACCGTAAGGTGCTCCGGCCGCTGGCAGGCTCTGTCTTTTCACAAATAGCGCCTGAGCCCCCAACAAATCGCACATGCAGTATGCTCAGTGCCTAGACAGAATAGACACCAGTCATGGGTGTTGGAGTCTGGTATCTTCGCCGCACTAGGGTGCAGCGTTGAAAGCCCTTCACTTCAGCTTCCATCTATGATTGCTGCTTGTGCTGCTACTAAGCCCCGTGATAGCAGGAAAGAAATGAACTGGAGGGAATGTTTGGGGCAGGGCTATATATCACCCTGAGGGAGTGACATCAGACTACAGGAAAATTTTAAAGTGCTTGCTATGATCCAAGTTGGGAGCAAGATGGTGCCACAATACCTATAATGGGACTTGGTGAGAGGATCACGAAGAAGGAGAGATATATATAAGGTACATCTGTTTTAAGCAATTGTTTAAAAGATGATCATGCAATAGCATGGGAGAAACAACACAGTGTGACCTAAAGAAATGTAATGATGAAAGAAATTCATAATGTAAAGCCATGTGACATCCATCAGTTTTAGTTCACATGAGCTTTGGGGAAATTTGGAGCATATCGTTCCAGTACTTTTATTCTGGGCCATACATACAATACAGATTAAATACATTATTCAGATACAATCAAGTTTTGGTAGATCTACTGTAGAAATCTTTCCCCCCCAAACATTCTGGCTACAATGCGGGTAGGTTTGAGTAGATTGCTAACAAAACCACAACAAAGAAACAATGTAGCCCATACTTTTTACAAAACTCTTTCCATTTGTTGTAACAAACATTAACGTGAGTCCCAGCTGGTTTTGCTAGCCGGACCAAGAGCAAAGTCTCAATATTTGCCCGGAGAAGCACTCAAAAAGCCCGATACTTACCCAAAGTTTACCAGAGCCATTCACATCTCTTGGAGCTGCACAACTGGGCTGCAAACTGAAACAGCTTTGCTTGAAAGAATATTGGCAGTTCCCGTTTCCAGCTTGACTGTAAAACCTCATGAGAAAAGTCTTTTCTATGGAATTTGTGCATTTCATTTTCTGGGACGCAGGGTCAGCCTTAAGGCAAGGCAAGGCAAGCAAGGCAGCTGCCTATGGCCCTATGTTTTAGGCTGCCATATGCTCAGAAAAGCACATCACACTCGTAGCGCTGACCCCTCTGGGCACAAGCAGGTGGGCAGAGTGGTGTGCAGAGGACCAGGAGCCACAGAGATCCCTGCATATCTACCTACGGCCGCATACAGCCTAAGACCAGCTCTACTACCACAACTCAGCAATAAAGAGGTAGCTTTTCTCTTGCACTTTACCAAGGCATCTTTGTAACTGCGGTTTCCCATTGTTTTTAGAGCCAACAGACCCAAAGCAATGCAGCAGGACTCAAATAAAAGGCATCCATGGCTACTTTACCATCCTCAGACACCACTTTTTATGAAAAACAATACGAAGTCACTTTGACTTCTAGTCTTGCAAAATGATTACTAGTACTACTGATAGGGGATTTTGGCCAGTTTTTGTAACACCTTTCTGTTTGATTTCTGCATTACTGGAGTACCATTTGCTTTTTCCTGAAAAACTACCACCAGTCTTACAAGCCCGACTGACTAAAGTAAATTGTATTTACATTCTTCTTAAGGAAACAAACAAATGGAAATCACCAAAGCGGATATCTAGCAAAGCAGGGTCAAATATCTGCTTCATTGGATTCGAACAGAAGCAGGCAAATGTGCCAGGTATAGTATTTGCTGCAGATGGTCATTTCAGTCCTACTAATACTACTAATGACATAATAAATAATAATAATATCTTTATAAACGTGCACTTTGTTATTGCTCACACCATAGGTCACCTAGAGTCTAGAAAACAATCTAGGTGTTTTTCAAAATGAAAGAACAGAAGTAAAATACCTTAAATCAGCACAAATAAAGAGGGCAAGTGTAAAGACTCCTTCTGTCTCTTGATTACAATTCTACAGAAGCAGGAGGGGAAAATAGCAATTCTACAGAAGCAGGAGGGGAAAATATATTCTTGCTGAAAAACAGAACATTTCACGGTTGTGCGTACAAGAAAAATTGCAATCTAAAAAAATCCAGGTTTAAGAAATTGCTAGCTGCAAATGCACAACTGTCACATCATCCTGATGACTCCCACAGATGTCTTGACCATAGTTAAAGCTGATGCGATGCTGGCATAATCATTCAGGCAACAAGCTATTCTTTAAAAAAAATTAAAAAAATTTAAGGCTGGCAATAAGATTATTTTCATGTTGTGTACACTGCTGTATGAGATTTCTTTTTACAAGTGGACAGCTGGTCCCTTTTATAGATGCCATCCAAAATAAAGAACTAGACACTCTAGCTCACCATAAGGAAGATAATGAACAAGTGTTTTAATGACCATTACCTGCAGTGCTTCCTACCTTTTTATAAGGACCATTCCATTTTATTATTATTGAGCTGAGCCATAAGCTATAGCCACATAAAAGTACAAAGCCAAAAAAACCACAATAAAATATTTCAAATACCCACATGCAAAAAACACATAGCTGAGTAACACAAAATGAATAAAATATTTTCCACACTCCCACATAACTGACAGACTATAATAGCAGTATGAATACAAAAAGATAAAGAAACATTAGAGCTCACCACCCACAGAACTAGAGTCGCTAGTCAATTTGTAATTCAAAAAACACTGCCGGTCAAGGAATGCCTGAGTCAAAAATGTAGCTGTCTGCTGTAAAAAAGGGCCCTCCGATAGTGCGTACACCAGGAGGCAATTAACAGTTCTGCCTGGGTATTTCTCTAACAGAGATGTTAAATACTTCCTCCTCAAGGTGTCGTACAGATGGCATTCAAAAAGTATATGTTGTGTGGTTTCTACTGATTGGCTATAACGGACAGAGTCTTTCCAAATAGGGAGTCCCATCCAATCTCCCTTCAAACACCCTGGAGGGCAATGTATTGACTCGTGCACATAATAATCAATATTTGCCCCGGGGCAAAATATCCAGTGCCAAATAAGGGGCCATGGCCTCAAAACCCGAAGCCCACATATGGTAGTCAAGTAAGTGTTGGGCTGCATGGGTGCTGGCAAGATCTCGCAGGGTCTCTAATCTGACAAATCATGTCCCTTTGCATGCAACCAAGGAGCTGCCTGAATATAAGGCATGGAGAATCCCAATTGCTCCAGGTAGTGCTCAACACTGCATGTCCAGGAATCCTTAAAACAGTCTTTAAACAATAAATGTTCTAAACCCCCCTCTCTCTGGGCCACCTCACAGCTCCGGAACCAGAATTTCATGGTTCACTCCCAAGCCACTGAGTCCCAATCTACTTGACCCACCTCTATTCTAGCCGTCGATGCCAGAGTGCCTCTGGGTATCCTCAAAAGCCTTTGAAAAAGGCGAACTGGGCCTTACTCAATGAATATTTTGACAAGGGCCTCCATAATTCTACTCCATACATGAGGGCTGAGGCAACTTTCCCATTAAGTACCTGGATAGCCAAACCTGGGGCGGCTTTTCCAGTTTTCCAAAACAGCCTCAGTATCGCCAGAGATGCGGCTTTTCAGGCTTCTATCACCCTACTGGTATGGGAATTCCAACTTCCCGTATTCTGGAAACATATACCCAGATGTTTAAATTGGGATACGTGTTGAATTGGTTTACTGTCGAGCTCCCAGCCATATACCTTCCTCTCCTTGGAAAAGACCATGACCTTAGACTTGTGGCAATTTAGTTCCAACTTATTTTCTTGGCAGTAAACTGCAACACGCTTTTACTGGCGAAGTAAACCCAGCCTGGTCTGGGAAAGCACCACAAGATCATCCGCATAAGGTAGACAGCCCAGAGGTGCCTCCCCCAACCCAGGTGGGAAAAACTGTGCTGCTGCCAACAGCGGGGCCAAATCATTTAGGTACAGGTTGAAAAGGGTAGGGGCAAGGATGCACCCCTGCCTCACCCCTCGATGAGTATCCACCTTACCCGAAAGATGTCCTTCTCTAGTCAGCCTGACCTGCAATATTGTTGCGTTATGCAGAATATGTATCAGTACTAATAACCTTTTGTCCATAGTAGTACCATCCAGTTTCTGCCAGAGACGGCTTCTATTTATGGTATCAAATGCCGCCCGATAATCCAAAAATGCCACCAAAAAACGCTTATTAAGGGAATTATACTTTTCTACCAGGTACTGCAGAATACGGCATTGTCCAATTGTGGAGCAGCCTTCCATGAACCCTGCTTGTTCCGACCTGATAATATTCTTTTCACAGATCCATCTGGTCACCCTCAACAACAGAACCTTACCATATATTTTACTAATCACATTTAACAAGCTAATTGGTCTGTAACTGGCAGGTTCCGATCTTGGGCCCTTCTTATATACAGGGACTATTATAGCCGTCCCCCACCCTATAGGGACATTTTTTCCCTTCTCATTAATTACCGTGAATAATGCCGCCAGGACCGGAACCCACCAGTCCATATTAGCCTTAATGCAATCTATTTGCACAAGATCATAACCTGGGGCCTTAGAAGTTTGGAAGGAGGTTATATGAAATACAACATCCTCCTCCTCCATAATAGGGGGGCCAAGATAGGGGCCGTAATAGGGGGCCTAACTTCCAACAGAGTTGCACTATGATGAATGTCCGGGTTCTTATATAGGTTCCAGAAGTAATCTTCCCATGAACTTGCTGAAACCGGGTAGCAACTCGCAGAAACCCTCCCTTCACCAGGATCAACCATGAGCATCCAAAAAGCCTTGGAATTCTTTTCCCCTGCTGCTGTCAAAATTTCCTGCCAGTGATATTGAGCATACATCTGTTTCTTTTGCTTGACCAGTAACTTATACTGCCATTTAAGCCTAAAAAATTCTTCTGGGATAACAGCATGGGCAGTCTGTCGATATTGTCTATAGGCAAGGCGATATGCCTTCCATGCCTGTCTACATTCAGCATCAAATCACTTGGGATTCCCCCTTGGGATGTTGTTCCTGATGGAAGCTGTCCCATAGGTCTTTAAATAACACGTTATGTCTGAGACCAAGTTGTCAGAAATGTTGACTGCCTCTGACCTGTCTGGGGCAGTAAGCAGTGCAGCTCTCTGTTCCACAGAAAACCATGGACTGACTCTGCTAAGGCAGGCGACCACTTAATTAATTATAGGGTTATGGCCTTCCACTAAGGAGGGTGGGTCTTCCTCCACAATATTCCCCCAGTCACCCGCTCCCAGGCCAATGGAGAAAGCCAGCGGGAGGTGGTCACTGATAGTAGGAATGTCAACCCTAAAAGCACAAATTTTATTAACCAGGCTTGGGGTAACTATAACATAATCCACCATGCTAGACCCTTGATGGCCGAGGAAGGTGAACTCACCTTCCTGGTCCTGGTAACCTGAACCATTCAAAATGCATAGTG
Organism: Sphenodon punctatus; assembly: GCA_003113815.1. Lineage (NCBI taxonomy): Eukaryota > Metazoa > Chordata > Lepidosauria > Sphenodontia > Sphenodontidae > Sphenodon > Sphenodon punctatus. The sequence continues at coordinate 55,689 of QEPC01015059.1, forward strand.
AAAAGGCCTGTACAAGCTTAGCCAGCCGAATACCGGAAGAATTTATCTTCAGGTCCTTTGAAACCCTGGTACTTAAGAGAGAGTGTCTAGGCTGGATGTCTGTCGCCACATATGGAAGCAGCTCCTCATCTGGTGCTCCTAGCCTAGCATTTAAATCCCCTAATAAAATTACGTGGGCCTGTGGGTACGCCAGAAAAACATCCTCCATAAAAGCCTGTAATATGTCCCATATCTGCTTATCAAAAGACCCTGCACTTATAGGTGGAATATAAGCATTAATAAAGACAATCGAGTCTCGACCTAACTGAATTACCAATCCTTGTACCATATGTGGCCTCCCCTTTAAAGGGGTGATTTGTAGGTCCAGTATATCCGCCACTAGGCAGACCAGCCCCCCTCTTGCTCTGCCTCCATGCTGGGACAAGTCAGCTAGCACACTGTAGGCCCAATAATGGACTAATTCTATAGGCTGTGTCTCCCAGGTTTCTTGGGCAAATATTAAATGGAAATTCCAAAGTTATCAAAATAATTCCTCTTGAGTCAAGCGGTGTCGCCATCCAGCTATATTCCAAGAGCAGGCTCTAACCAATCCCAGATCCAAGCCACCTGTATGACATACCTTCCATGCCAGCGACCCCCCCCCCCTTCCCCTCTAGGGAAATCACAATCTCATTGACATCCTTGAATACTAGGGGGCTAGCGATGGCAAGGGGGGGGGGAGGGGTCTTCACTGAAAATGATAGGGACTGTCTCCCCTATCTGTCGGGGGATGGGGGCAGTAATGAAGTATCCTCCATAACTGAAAGCTGAGGGGGGCAAGAAGCCACCCCCACCACCATCCCTGAGCATGAAGCAGAAGGGGAGACCCCGGGTGTGTGTGTGTCAGACATCACCACATTCTCCCCTGCCAAAATATCTGACAGTATGCCCCTCCCCCTATCAATCCCCTGGGCAAGACACTGAAGCCTTTCTTGGATGGAGGAAGTCTGTGCAAAGAAAGTCTGTAGGGGCCGCTTCAATGCAGTCCCTTCCACCCCTAAAACACCCCCCTTTTGGCTGGAAACCAGGGGGGCAGGGGTCCTAGCTGTGAGCTACTTAGGTGGGACGCAGACGACCGAACCTGCAGAATCCTAAAAACCTCCCCCACATGTACCTCCCATGTAGACAACAAACAGGCTTGTGACAGGACTCTATCAGCAAAGTGGGGCACCCTGAAATGGACTATGAATCGCTGGACATATTTACAGGACGGGAGAAGCTGGAACGACCCAACAACCCCTGCCAGGATCTGACCCATGAGTTTTTCCAGGTGGGAAACAATTGCCCACCTAGAGTCCCATCGTGGGAATACCCCATTCGGCAGGGGCTGCACTCGAAAAGCAACAGCTCCCACTACTGGGACTGATCTCATGGAGTTTGGGGGTGGGGGGCTGTGGCTCAACTCCACTTGAGTCTGTAGCTGAACAAAAGACCCCACCCCTCCAGCAGCCCCATCCCCATTTAGGGGCGATAAGTCATGCAATTTAACAGGGGATGTGCATAAGCCCCTGTCTGGTAATACCCTCAGACCATTATCCTTCAGTTCCATAAAGTCTCTAGCCAAACTCTGTAATTGATCTTGTTGCCCCTTAAGCAACATAGTAACTTCCCCCAGCTTATCCAGCAGCTGGCTCATTTGTGACTGTAACGAGACGCACTGTTTCCTAAATAAATGACAACACTTCGAGCCAGCAAAGTTTGGCAATAAATCGCTCTCAATAGAGGAAAGCGAGGCCCTCTGGGTGAAAAAGGGATCCAAACAAAGAAGTTCAGGGTCCGGGTCCCCCCGACCCAGAACTGACTCTACCAAGTGAGGGTCGCCTGTGTAATCCCTTTCAGGTGAGGCTTCAGCTGCCAAGGGCCTGCCTGCAGATTCCTGGGCCCGTCACTGTGAACGCAGAAAATGAAAAGAATCTAAAGAAGGCTGAGTTGTACGAGGCTTAGCCCCCATACCTGGGGGGGGGACAGAGCCCTTCTTCTTAGCCATTCCCTTGCCAGTCATTTCAACTGAGCCTGCCTCGTCCCCAGCGGGCAGACAGCCCAAAGAGGTGAGTCTGAAAAAGCAGAGTTCTAGGCCCACACTCCAGGACACTCCGAAAGGCACTCAAAAAGGCACGCGCTCTTTTGCACGCGGCCCTTGGGTGCGCACCCCCGTGCCTACGGCACAGACATAGGCTCACCGGTGACTTTTCTTTCCCCACAGGGCTGTGGCTCCGCCCCCCTGCAAGCACCAGGACTCCCCAGCTGACAGGTAGGTGTAATTCAGCGGCACCACAATGAGGCTCTGCTGGAACTGGATGTACCTCGCACTGCCGTAGGCTCACCAGTGACTTTTCTTTCCCTGCAGGGCTGTGGCTCTGCCCCCCTGCAAGCACCAGGCTTCAGGACTCCCCAGCTGACAGGTACGCGTAATTCAATGGCACCGCAGTGAGGCTTTGTTGGAACAGGACGCGCCTCGCCGCTGGGTGGCTTTGATTTCCTTTATTCCTGGGGCAGGGTATCTGGCAACGGCGACTCTGGCCGACAAACGGCCCGACCAACATCCAACACCCTTTGGGTGTCGCTCAAGGGCTGGTGCCCCCTGGGCCCCGCCCCGCTGGAAATACCTGTAGGGGGAGGGGTGCAGGTGAGATTGACAGCTCAGCACTCCTCTCACAGGTCCCCCTTCTGGGCCAGGCAGCCACACAAACCCTCCCTCTGCTCGAAGCCCCCTGGGCCCCACCCCTCGGGAAATACATGTAGGGGGAGGGGTGCAGGCAAGATTGGCAGCTCAGAACTCCTCTCGCAGGTCCCCCTTCTGGGCCAGGCAGCCACACAAACCCTCCCTCTGCTCCTTTATAAGGACTGAGATTCTGGTTCTGATCCACAGATCGTTTGCTTCAAAGCAGTCCCATCCAAGCCAATAGAGTAAGGTTTTCGGATTCTAGGTAAGGTTTTCGGATTCCGGCATCTATCTCCTGTGTGGAGAAGGAGCAAAATTAAAAATGTACCAAAAATAATCCATAAGGAGATGGACTCTTAAAATGTAGAAACTGACTTGGAGGGGGCGGAGGAGGGAAAATCAGTGGATTCACTGATTCCCATAAACACTTAAGTTACAGGCCTAAACTAAAGGCAGAAACTAACTTTTATAAATGTATAAATGCTTCAGTCCTCAAACCACTTATTCTGGAATATGTGATTGCAACCAAAATGTGCTCTCTCCCCACCTCCCTCCCTCACCTCTTTGACACTCAGTGTTGACCTAATTCTTAACATTAACTTCTATGGAAACAGGCCGATGTACAACCTGCTGACAATGACTTCAAATTAAAAGGAAATTAAATGGAAGTTTTCTAGTTTAAAACGGTCTTCTATCAAATGCTTAGCGTAGTAAAACTTTGTACAATATTGCATTTGTGGATGGGTATCTCCACTTCTCTTGCAGTAGTTATTTCACTAAAAAGCATAGAATCAGAGAAGTCCAATCTTCTTTAGACAAGCAACTGCTGCTTAACTCGAAATCAGTGAAAGAAAGAACAAAAGCTAACATCCAGTCAAATTTGTGAATATTTAACCAGGTACATTTAGTTAAAAATATAAAAATGTGCACATTGCAGGTGTTTTGACTTGGATTCATTATCATTGATTTTTGATGGATGGGGCTGGCATGGCTTTCCAGTTGTCAGCACATACGCACCAGACATTGCAGTTTATAGAAAGTGTCTAATTTATGAGTCATCCACTGACAGTTCAGACAGCGAAAGTGACAACATGCTCTGCTGTCCCTCTCATACGAAAACTAAGCTGGAAGATTACAATGAGGCGTTGTCCCGAGGATAAAGTCACTGTCTCCTACAACAGCTGCCAATAGTCTGGCCTCACAGCAGTTGCCAATACCGGATAAGAGTTTGGTAGTTGCAACATTCATACAAGAGCTGTCTGTGTTAATGGATTCCAACGGTTTGCCTGCCTGCATATGACCCCTGTTTTGACACTTAAGTATAATCTCATGACCCAAAACAGAAACAAAGGGTGCAACCACATGAGCTGCAGAGGGCCAGATCCCTGTGCGGCCCTGTGTCAGGCAAGCGCAGCCACCACACTGCGGGACCTCCACCTCGGCACAGAACCTGCTGACCAAGTGATTGGCTCCATACCTGACTCGTGACATCACGGCAGGGACCTGCCCCACGCACCGCACCCCTGTCTCTAACCTTCAAAGGAGGATTGGGGGGGGGGGGGGGGG
>QEPC01015059.1:69172-112844 GCA_003113815.1 Sphenodon punctatus
GCTAATCCCCGACCTGCCTGACCACCACTCCTGCGCTGATCCCCGACCTGCCCCACCCCCGCACCTAACCCTGACCTGGAACAATTTTTTAAGAGTACATTAAGACTGTTATTTACATGTATACAAATTGTATACAGCTCATACAATGGCAGGAAAAAGAAGTCAAGGAAAGCATATGGGTGAAACTGGCTCGGAAGAAGCTTGGATAGAAAGTGGATTACTTGGAGAGAATGCTGCACAGCAAGTGTTAACAGGGAAGGCATACAATTGAGCAGTACGAGCACACAAGGTAACACTGCAAGCCTTTTGGCGCATTTTACTTCCAATATTCCTTCAGTTGGATGGTTGTAATTCCCAATTAGCTGGCACACTGAGGACAACTGCTGCATCTGAGAATGTGAAAAAGGTGATCGACCTGGTAAGTGACTCTGCGTTCCATGAAATTAAGGACAGCTTTGTAAAAGACAAGGCGACTCACCCAAACTTTGCTCTGTGGTGGAGTTACATGGAAATGGTCGAGGTCCTTCTTCTGTTTACCAGAGCACAACGACAAGGATTATGGGACCTCTATGTTCATTTGTTTGCCTCCATGTTGCCTTTCTTCATGCGTTACGATCACTACAACTATGCAAAGTGGGCAACTGTTTACATTGCAGAAACATCAGCTGCCAGCAGAAATCCTTACTGAATTCCAAGCAGGAAACTTTGCCATCAAGCAGTCAAACAACAGATTCAATCAGGTGAACCCTGACCAGGCCCAAGAATGGCTGAAAGGAACTGGAAAGAGAGGTGGTGGAATTGTCTGAATTACAAAGACATCAACAGCTTTGAGACAGTGGGTGCTTTCGTATAACTTCCGATCTCAGTTGGCTGAGGACACCTACACCCTGTACCACATGGTCTCACATCTCTTAAAGATGAAGACAGCAGTTCACAGAAGCAGCAGAATAATAAGGATGAAGATTAATTACTCAACATTCTTCAGCGCTTCAATGTCTTCCACAATCTGGATGCACCCTGTTTGCAGAACATTGCCAATAAGGACCTGGCCGCAAAAGAAATCAAAGATTCTCTACTCAATGCTTTTGACTTTGGAAATGACCAGTTACTTACTTTAGTGAGAGAAAGGCGGATTCATGACAATGAAATGCAGGTTCAGAGAGGGTTCCACACGAAAATGTCCAGAAACAACCCCAAAATCTTTGATTCTTTATAGGAAGTGGTGACATGTATTGGAGAAAAAGAGGATATCCATCCTTAAATCAGAGAGAAATATTCTACAGCGTCTGGTTGCTGTATATGAGGGACAGGATGAGGTTGACCTGTTGGAGGTGCTACGGCATGAGATTTTCACACTACCATTGTCACTTGCACAGGTAAATGGCTTATTAAGAAGTAGACAGAAATCTGTGCTGGAGGATGTCTTGACTGAAGGTGCTGCTTGTCCCGATAACATTGATTCCACTAACAAGAAGGCATGTCTAATAACTGATGGACAAGCCCTTGTAGTTTCCACTGGAGTCCCTCAGGGTGCAGATGTTTGGAGATCATCTCATCAATTCTAAACTCTGGTGCAGCATACAGAAGAATCGATGTTGTATTCGACCAATATGACACCACTTCCATAAAGAGCGAGACCAGACAGTGTCAGGCAAAACAGAGCAAGCCAGTACATCAAGTGATAAAACATGAAAATGTACCCCTCTCTGCGAACTAGAAGAACTTTATGGCTATCTGACAACAAGGCAGACCTGGCTAAATTTTTAGCTTTGGAGTTAATTGCAAAGGCACCCAGTGACAAGGACATTGTGGTAGCACAAGCATTTTCAAGCCCATTAGAAGTGAGGTCATCGAAAGACAAGATGAATGTTAAACCTCTGCAGGCTTTCCACAAAAAGGGCGACACACGAATTGTCCTACATGCAGTTAATGTTACTCAGGACATAGTTGTGATTTCTTGCAGAGACACTGATGTCTTGGTACTTTAGTTAGCACATCTGCTTACACCGACAGGCAAAGAACTTTGGATCGGATCAGATCAGGAACACGTGCAAACAAAGTACATAAACATATGGGAAGTCCACAAACATTTACCACTGGATTGTGAGGCTACATTGTTACCTTTTCATGCTCTGACAGGCTACAACACTACATCTTACTTCAGCAACCATACGAAGATTTCAGCAGAGAAAGTGTGTCTTAATTACCACAGCCTGTTGAATGGTTTAGGTGAGGGTGATCTGACACCAGAAAAAATGAAAGATGCTGAAAAATTTGTATGTCGTTGACCAAGAGATGATGGTGGCCCATCTGCGGGACCAGGCCGGAGTGGGTGAAATTGTTCTTGAATGGTTCTGCAGATTCCTGGATGGGAGAACTCAGTGGGTGGTTCTTGGGGAGTGTACTTCATCTCCCCGGGACCTCACATGTGGAGTCCCACAGGGTTCCATTCTGTGCCCCCCCCCGCCCCCCCGTTCAACGTGTATATGCAGTCTCTGGGCAAGGTCCTGAGAGGGTTTGGCATGCATTGTCATCAGTACGCTGATGACATGCAACTTTACTTCGCTTTTTCTGCAGACCCAGACCCGGCAGTCTTGGTGCTTACCCAGTGTTTGGCGGCTGCAGGGGACTGAATGAGGGCGAGCCGTCTGAGGTGAATCCCGACAAGACAGAGGTGATGCTGCTGGGTAGGATTCAGGGGGTGGTGGCTCCTGTCATTGATGGGGTTTGTCCCCCTTTAGCCACTCAGGTCCTTACTCTAGGGGTGCTTCTTGACTCGCAGCTCCACTTGGATTCCCAGGTGGAGGCTGTGGCGAAAGGAACATTTCGCCAGTTACACCTGGTGCGATGGCTGCAGCTGTATGTCTCAGACTCTGACCTGGCCACCATCACCCATGCCTTTATTACCTCTAGATTAGACTATTGTAACGTACTCTATGTGGGGCTGCCCTTGGAGACAGTTCGGAAGCTGCAGCTGGTGCAGAATGCGATGGGCCCGTCTCCTAACAGGGACGGGTCGTTGCGAGCACATTACACCAGTACTCTGTTCTCTGCACTGGCTGCCTATTGTCTTCCGGGCCTAATTCAAGGTGTTGGTAATGACCAGGGACCTGAGTTCACTGCACCAAAAAATCTTAAATTCTTCAACCAGTGAAGCCAAATTCTGCAAATTCACCGTGAGCATTAATATTTGCATAATTAACTTGATTTGTAAAGCTATGCATGCTGGGAAGCAAATTTGCAACAGGTTTGACATGGAATCACAACTTTGCTAATCAAACACATCTCAAAGCCTCTGGAATTTCAGCACCCCAGAATTCCCACCTCATATTAAAACCCTAGACCTCCCTCACCCAAACATAGGGCCTTCAGACCCCACCCACAATTCATCTCCCAGGGGCCTATTTACCCTCAGGTCATGGTTACACCTCCCCGACAGACAGCAGCTGCAGCAGTAGTTTTAGTTTGGGGTCAGACGACAAGTTTATGCCTGAGCCAGGATTTAAAGATCCTGCAGACAGCCCCCACTGCAGTGTCACTGCAATTTCAGCATGGCACTGCAAGGATTGTCTGATTCTGCAAAAATCACTGCAAACTGCAGCAACGCAGTCAACTCGGGTCCCAGTTAATGACGTATAAAGCCCTAAGTGGACTGGGCCTTGCTTACCTGCAGGACCGCCTCAAGCCCTGGGCCGTATCACGGCCCGTGGTCGGTCGGGGACGCCCGACTCGAAGTCCCCCGGGTGGCGAAAATGGGGAGGGCATTCTCGGCGACCACTCCTAGGCTGTGGAACTCCCTCCCGACTGAGGCCCACCTGGCCCCAAACCTCCCCTCTTTCTGAAGACAGTGTAAGACCTGGCTGTGCTGCCAGGCCTTTGGAGAGGCAGACGGGTAGGGTGGGGTGGATATGGGGAGGAGGGGTCTGGTTCTGCCCTTTTAGTATAGTTTAATGAATTTTAAGTGTTGAGTATATTTTAATTCTGGATTTTATAAAGACTGCTTCTGTCATAAGCCGCCCCGAGCTGCTCTGTGAGCAGGAGGGTCCAGGGTAAAAGAGAGTCAAATAAACAAATAACGAAATAAATAAGAGTGTCAAATAAATAAATAAATAAAGCTGCCCCAAGCTGCCTTTGGCAGGAGGAGTGGAATATCAAATGTTTTAAATAAAAATGTAAAAATCCCATGGAAAGACAAGAAAAACCACCCAATCCACAGGATGAGCCAGCTTCTCAGGCCACTTTCACACCTGCCCCCCCCCTGCACATATCCTGGCTGCGGGGCGGAATGCGCAAGCCAGGATATGCACAGGGTCAAACACACGCAGCGATATCGCTGTGTGTTTGCGCCGGCAAAGCCACATCGGGGTGGGTGGGTGGGACCTTTCAGGCTGGCTGAATCCCGCGCATATCTTGGCTTGCTCATTCCCTCCCGCAGCCAAAACATGCGCGGGGAAGGGGGCAGGTGTGAAAGTGGCCTCGATGTCTTTGGGTCAAATAATTTTTTGCAAGACAGGAGAGATTTTGTGTCCAAATGTGCAGGCAAGGCTGCATGGGGATCATCAACATGGCAGCTGAGGACACGGTTAAAGGAAAGAGAAACTGACAAGAATCTCTCTTTTAACCTTCTTAAAAGAATAAATAAAATCACATCCACTGTAAAGCCTACAACAAACGAACACAATGAAAACTACATGTTCCCAGAAATGGACAAATCAAATCTCTGTCATTTCACTTACTGATGCTGTCCCAGCTCCCAACCCATTCCCTCCTCTCATGTCAATCTCAATTCCTGTGTCTTGTCTATCTTCTAAATGTTTAATTCTCCAGACCTATCTTTTGGGGTTAAGTATAATAAACAAAAGTGTGTGTTTTCCTTGGAGAAGCTGCATGAGTCAGCTTAAGACTTGTGTAAACAAAAGCTGGTCAGTACCAATACCTGCTCCAGAGTTGGTTGCGACTTGCAGTCAGTTGTCAGCAAAGCAGCATAAGCCAGCCGACTCTTCAACTGGCAGAAGCTGAAATTGGTACAGTAGGTGTTACAGATCTAGGCTATTAGAAAAATTCCATGAATGATACCAAGCTGCTTCTTCAAGGGTCCTAAATAATATTAAGTACTTAGCCTTACTCAAACCAACCAAGTTCCTTAGCACCCTACAGAGTCTAATGAAAGAGCATTGACCAGTACAGAATAATGTTTTTCCACTCTGAAATTTAGTATGAGCTCTGAGGGCTGCCTAGAATTTGGGGGAGTGTGCTTAAGGGGTGAACTCAGGAAGAAGAGGGTCCAAGTCATAGATCTGTCCTCTATCCTTGTGTGCATGCCCTCATCAATGCTCCCTCACCCTGAGTTCAGTTCTTCAGCACCAGATCCAAGGGCCAGATCCATGAGCTGGAAAGGGGCCACAAGCTGGAAAGGATACTAGCCATGGGCAGATTTTGACCTCCAGGCTGAAGGTTTCTCACTCCTGTTGTAGACTCTCATATCTGCCACTTCGTGCATGGCTGACACATTTCTATTTAGGATAATGAATTCATAATGCACTCTTTAAAAATAAGACAGAATAGCAACCTTGTCTCCTTACAAAGAGGTTCAAGATAAAAAGTGGCATCACAATTTTCTTTTAAAGCAGGTATAAGGTAGCTTTTATTTTAAGGGCATCATTTCAGGGCTATTTTAACATTACAAATCAGTCAAGTGAGTCGAGTGGACAGCAAAAATACTGTGGCAGGGAGCCTGGCCGAGGCTAGTGCCCTTAAGCAATAGTGCCGGTTCAGCACTGGCACAATCCTGTACATAGGATCATGCTCAGGCTGGTGCAACAGTGCTGGCACTATTATGGCCATAGGACTGCACTGTCAGCCAAACACAGGACAATGTCTCAAAGACTCCTGGGACATATCAGGAGGCTTGTCAGTCTGCCTGAGGAGGCCAACTGAGAAGGAGCTCCCTGGAGAGCTCTCCCTTCTCCCTAAGAAAAAAACAGATGCCTAAGGGGTTAGGAGCTGATCTGGTCTCTCCCCTACCATGGTATCTCTGTGGATCATCTGAGGAACGCTGACAGTGTGGGACTCACAAGGTGGGACCTTTCTTATTATTGTCTGTCCCAGAAAGCACAAAAACTTTTATGCAGAGTGACACAGTTAGTAGCTGTAAGCTCTGACTGCACTACTGGTGGCGTAGGTCTGGGTTTAAGGGTGGCTGAAGTCCAGGGACCCTGAACCCTGTTGCGGCTGAGGGTTGGCCCTATTGTTACTAGGGATGGGCAAACGCGGTTCGGAAGTTCGGAGTTCGGACCGAACTCGGCCAGTTCAGTCGACCGAACCGAACTTCCAAACCGAACTCGATTTTCGAACCGAACCGAATTTCCGAACTCGGCTCTGTTCACCCATCTCTAAAAGATAATATTCCATTTAGTTCAATGGGGTTTGAATTTCCGAACTTTGTTCGGAAGTTCAGAGTTTGGACCGAACTCTAATAGTTCGGTTGACCGAACCGAACTGAATTTCCGAACTGAACCGAATTTCCGAACTCAGTTCTGTTCGTCCATCCCTAATTGTTACTTACTGCATGCAGGATCAAGACCCTGAACTAGTACTTGCACATATTATTGAACTAAGTGGAAAATTCACATGTGCTGGCGATCCTGCTGATTCCCCTAGGCCCTGCAGCGCTGACTGGATGCCTGGCTACAAATACAAAAAGGGGATAAAAAGAGTGTTATAGGAAGGACATGGTAATTATGAACAAGGAAATACACAAGCTTTATCATTTATTTTCTGTATTATTAGTTTTGCCCAATTACTCAAATCTTATGTGAACAACCCTCCCATTTCTTCCGTCAGATGATTGGAAAAGGATATTTAAAAAAAAATGATTGTTAGTCTTAGAGTTCAAAATTATATTTTAAATATAGTGACAAGTATTTGGGACTCTAACTCAAGCTCTTTCTGAATGTGTGTAATATAAAGCATTACTATCCTTACGCAAGCCTCCTCCAAGAAGAGATAGTTACGTTGACACAATCTTATGACGGTTGTTTATTTAAAAAAAAAACGTTTCTGGCAGGAACGGATACATAAATAGATGGAGCCCCATGTCCCATAGCATGCAAATACTTGTCCCTGAAGAAACTGGATAGGTTCCCCCTAGCCATGCATTGCCCTTTGCCTCCTTTGTGGGTGCAACAGCTGATGTCATTAATAAGCAAGCATATCAAACTGTTTTCCACTCATGTAGCTTTTTATGCCAGACTGGCTAGACAGAGCATCCAAAACAGATTTAACATGCCTCTTCCACAGTCTGTACAATAAGAAACATAGAGAGCTTTGTACTTGTGGAACACATACCAGATCTCCCTCCCACTCTGGTGCTAGCCAAGACCAGCACTGCAGAAAAATTATCAAAGAAGAATGCAACTAGTAATTCATGGGTGGCTATAAATGTGCCACCCACAGATGTCAGTCAAACTGCATAGAAAAGTATAAAGGCGGTGTCTCTGGCAGATAGAAATGAGCCTTTATTGTGTGCAACTTGAGGCATCATCCATTCTATATAAAAAACAGAGTCTGAGAACGAAACAAGATCCAGGTTCCAATAAAACGGACTATTTCCAAGTATTTTAAAAAGCTTCAGACAGCTGTGGAAAGGAAGAGAAGGCTCCCACAGTCTGGGGTGAAGCAAGGAGACAGACCGATGACAACAAGCTTTCATATATAACTGACTTCCCTTCTTTGCATAACTCCTATGAACAGAGCTGACCAAGCTTCTTGGACTAGCTCTCCATGTGACATTGAAGTCAAGAAAACATGACTTCAAAGTATTTAACCAGGCCTACCTGCCCAGAAGAGTCCCAAGACAGTAGCATGACCACATCCAGTGGTTCAGGGCTTCAAGAGAATTTGGGAAATGGCTCAACGAGTAACAGCAGTGAAGGCTCTCTCTCTACCAATGACTTTTCAGCAAATCAAAGCTCACTACATGTCCACTTTGTGAGCCTCAAGCAGCAGATGTCGAGGTGGAAGACAGAGTATGAAGCTAAAATTGCAAGGTAAAGGGCTCTGAGTTGTGAGAATTCTTGGACATGGGGATGTGTTGCATAGTTCATTTGTACAATACCTAGGAAAGATGCAGCTCAGATCCCAGTGTGGGTTCCTTAGAGGATTCTAAACTAGAAAAAAATAAATTGCAATTATAACTTACACTTTTCATAGTAAATGGCTAGTATTTGCAGGTGACCACATTCGACTCACCTTCCCCCAGATTAATAAAATCCAGTATAGTTTGAGCTATTTTGAAAAAGTTTGTATTTTTAATATTTTACTTTTATTTAAAAAAGAAAAAAATTGCAAAATCTTCAGTGGAACTATTTTCTGTTTTATTATTTTCAGCCATTTCTAAGCATAGCACTTTGGGAGGGAAAGATGATGAAATAATAACAATTTTAAAACTACAGATACACCACTTAAAAAGCCATAACAACAACCCAGCAAGGCAGATTGGTAAGTAAGTACTCTCTGGAAAGAGCAAGATTGGCAAGTCACAGCAACAAATAGATTAACCGATTTTTTTTTTTATATAGTGCCTGGTTTGCCACTTTTACAATTTGAAAGTGGAAAAAAAAAATATGGATCATGACAAGAAAAATTAGCCAGACACACATGAGTTTTTTGAAGGAAGGTATTGGCTTAATATGAAGGATTATTATTATTATTATTATTAGCAAGCATTTATATAGCGCCAGCAATGTACCTGGCACGTTACAAAGTAACTGAATAGACATGGTCCCTGCCCAAGAACTTACAATCTGAGAGACGGGGGGAGGAGTGGGAACGAAGGAAGGGGAACACAGGGAGAGACAAGGTGTATAACATTCACGAAGATGCGAGGTCCCAGTGCACACGCTTGGCTTGGTTACATTAATAATTCTTAAGAGCTTAAAAAAAATAAAAATAGAAAAGGGACTTTTAGCTAAGACTGAACAGCTAATTTGAAGTCCAGTTAGGGAAATAACGAAGCAGCATCTATGCCAAATCCTCTAAACAGTATAGTACTCAGCAGGTAAAAAAAATCAGTCTCTTTTTCACAAAATGACTTTGTCTTTCAATGTAAGTCTTCCAACGTCTAAATATTTCTGAAAATCAGTACTGACCATTTTTAGAATTTTTAAAAGTATCTAATTGCTTCTAATTAGTTAGAAGCACAAATTAACCATCAAGCTTCAGGTAGTAAATGACCGAAGTGGATGTTAAAGTGTGGCATTCCAGAAAATGCACGGTTACAGTAAGTTGCAAAGGGGAACGGCTAACCTTCCATAATAAAAAAGGAAAAACAGCAGGCACAACTAGCTCGATACTGAAGCTTTGTTGGATAGTTCTGAATTTCATAAGACAGTCCCAGTTTAAAAGAAGTTCCAAAATTATACTTGCCTACAAGCACCGTAAAGCTTGCAGAGGAAATCCCAGCAATAAATATTTACCCAGCACTACATAATGAAAACATAACCACCAATGTGTATCAATCAAAGTCAGAAAATATTGTCTAGCAAGACACTGGCCGCAATCCTATGCCCCGTGGATTCTGTGCGTGCGAGCGAGAGAGGTTCCCGCAGGGCATAATGTGCCCAGAATGAGGATCGCACATTATCTGCAGGGTTTGGGGATTAAGGATCACATGGTTTGCACACAGGATCCACAGGGCTTGGGATCGAGCCCACCAAGGTTTTTATACGTGACGGTGCATAGCGCCACCACACTTTGATCCTGCCCGGGGTGAGGGCCACCCGAACAGATGTGCCTGTACCAGGGCGGGGGTGGAGTGACATGCTGCTGGGAAGCCTTGAAGTTGGCATGATGGGGACGGGGTAAAACAATCCTTGCTGGGGAGCGTAGCACTGGTCACTGTTAAGCTGGGAAGTGCATCCCAGCTTGAAATTGACATGGGCAGATCTGCACTGTGGAGCACAGCACTGCTGTCCTGGCAAGAAGCCCTCATCCCCACTGGATCTAGTTCAAGCCAGGTCCAGCATGAGATAAGCGATGCAGCCAGAGGACCAGGGCTTCTCTCGCAGCTCCAGCCTGGGACACCAAGGCTTCTTCTCCACTCTGGGGTTTCCTCCAACAGCTGGTGGCCTGGGGCATGTACCACCCCCCGCACGCACATGCTGCTCCAACAGATGAATGGTACAAGGTGGTGGCAGCTTCCTTCAGGGGCCTGATCCTGGGGTTCTATCTGTGTGATGGGCTTCCCCGGGAAGATCCGGAGCGGGGGAAACGGGTGGCAGCAGCAACCCTGCCCACGGGACTCACTCATGGGTCTGTCTGTTTGAACTGCTCCTGCTGCTGCCACCCTTCCCGTGTGAAGATACCGAGACACAATGCAAGCCCAGGAGTTTTGGCCTCTCCAGAAGAGATGTATGGGACTGTGGCCTTTGTTTGTTCTTTAGAATATTCTCTACAATAGTATAGTGATAAGAGTATATGGAATGGAGACTCATTACTTTAAAAAGGGGGCACACAGGGTGATTTCAGACATCAAAAAAACCCAGTGGACAGCAGCTGGTGGTAATCGGGGAGCACGAAGAAGGTTGTGACATGGTGGCTGCAATGTGCGAGGTGCTGGTCACACAGCAAAGCAACTGAAAAATCTCCTGGATCTTCTCCACTGATTTATCATGTTGTAAGGCAGTTCAGACATTATAACCATGTTGTAGCCCCCAGACACCACCAGCTGCTATCTCCGATTGCCTTTGGACGCCTAAGGCAGCCAAAGATGTGTGATGTGAGCAGCCTTGCCAGATGAGCTAAGCTTCCTGACAGGTATCAAGCTGCCCAGTTCATAAGAGTAGTTTCTCTGGGTGACAAAAAAATGCTTTAGCAGAAGGTTGGAAGGGGACTTAATGTGTCTTTCTTTGGGGATACTATATGCCTGTATTACTGTCTTATATTACTATGTACTCAAAAGAGCACTAAAAAGAAATTATATTAGAGCAATACCACAAAACAGACAGGAAAAGAGGATATTAAACTACAGTATCTATCTTTCAACAGCCTGGAGCAACAGAACAAAGAGCTGCAGTTGGAGATTAAGGATCTGCATTCAAAACTGGAGCAGCAACGGAAGTGGTACAGTCTGGTGGAAATTAAAATGCGCAATGCAGACAGGGCACGGGAAGATGCAGAGAGACAAAATGAAATGCTTCAGAGGGAAATGGAAGAGTTTTTCAATACCTTTGGGGAATTAACAAATGAAGTGAAGAAGACAGAGCGAATTGTTCAGAGTTTTTAAAAATCAATGAACTCAGCCACATCAAAGAGAAAAAATTATGCCTGATTACTCCCATTCAAATGCAAAAACGAAATTCACAAACTATTTAATTTAATAACTTTTTATAGTGACAGAATCCTACTATCTTGCTTAAAACTACTAATGGTAAACATTTAGCTTCAAATAATGAGCTTCAAACAATGTAAACTGTTTTCGATGTTATAGTTCTATAGAATTTTTTACTTTGCCTACTTAAACTATTTAATAAGCTTTGTTTTAAGGATCGCCTAAAGGTGCTTCTTCAAAATCAATCAGAAAATTGCAATGGGAGGAAAGCATTAGCAAGATGGGGTTCATCAGAAATAATTAATGGGAAATAAAAATAACAATAATTTGAACCTTTGCAAAACAGAACTGATGAAATTTTAGGTTACCATTTTTTGTTTCTGAACAAAGTAACTGACAACAATCTTGTACAAGTTATTATTATTATAAGCTTTTATATAGCTCCAGCGATGTACCTGACGCTTTACAGAGAATAAAATAGACACGGTCCCTACCAGAGAGCTTACAATCTAAAGACAGGGGGAGGGGAGACAGGGAAGGGGGAACAGAGGGGGAAGAGAAGGGATGCAACATTCATGATGATGCGAGAACTCGGGTACACGTTCTTGGCTTGGTTACAGTAAATTGGGAGTTTGCAGATAACAGGTGGGTGATAGTCCTGGGTGGGGGTGGTTAGTAGGAGTTAGGAAGGACGGAGCGGAAGAGGTTGGTTTTGAGGAGGGACTTGAAGGTGTGGAGGGTGGGGGCAAGGCGGACGAGGGCAGGGAGGGAGATCCAGGCGTGCGGGGCAGCGAGGGAGAAGGGACAAAGGCGGTTGGGGGGCAGGGGAGGCGTTGGAGGGGTTGGAAGAGGAGAGAGAGACCAGCCTGGCCAGAGACCTTGCGTGTGGAGATCTACAGGAACAGCTTAGGGACCCCAAAAGGTGAAGATGCGCAGGAGAGTGGATAGCTGAAGACTCAGCATCTGGAGGCAAGAGCCAATCCCTCCAGAAGAGAGACCACAGACAGTATCTTCTCAGGCGGAGGTCCATGGGGACTGATGCCATCCTTAGGAGAAACTCCTCAAAGAGAAAGCACATGAAGACTGTTGGTGAGTGAAAGAGTGAAGACAGAGTTCCTGCCCCAGGACAACCTGTGAATAACTGGGAACAATGGTCAAAGAGCAAGCAAAATCAGTACACATACATGGTCACTGATAATGTTTTATTTCACTGAAGCAAAAAAACATGGTAGTAATAGGATACACATGAGGATTACTAGTATTACTAGATGATGGCCCATTTTGCAATGGGGTATGACAAAAAAAATCACGTGAAAATTATGGTTATTGAATTTGTCTGCTCGTATTAGCCTAATGTGTAAGATGAGTCCCACACATTTTCAGGACTGAAATATTAGTATTGAGGGGAATATTAGTATTGAAAAAAAAGATCACGATTTTTTCTGGAAGACCAGACAAATGAAAAAGGGTGTATATATTGAATATTGGCACTGACATCCAAAAGGTGGCAGATTTGGAGAAATTATCTGGGCCAAAATAAGGGGGAGTGGGGTAGCAAAGGTGTCATGATGGGGATCTATTATTAATTATTATTATTATTATTATTATTATTATTATTATGCCTTAGTGGCAGTGGTACACCTGGAACTGTACAATCAGTAGTTACAGAGAAGTCCCTACCCCAAAGGGCTTACAATCTAAGCGAGACAAGGAAGGAGGAGACGAGGGAGAGGTGAACATCGGAGAGATAAGGATACATTCAGAGGTTGACAAAATGCAGGTGCATGTGCGTAACTAAGGCCCTTTTTAAACGGGCTGGCGGTGCGTGGAGGATGGGTGGGTGCTGCGGTGTGTGGGCGGTGCATGGGGGTTTGTTCCCAGACCCCCACCCACCTCCACACATGGAGTATTGGGCATTGGTGCCCGTTGCTTCATTTGTGGGCGATGGGTGGAGGTGGGGAGCGCACCTCCCCTCCCACTGCCTGCAGCGTTTCCACTGGCACCCACCCATCCCCCCCGCCACGGCATTTGTACAGGTGACACCCCCAAACCGCACACATGTGCGGGGAAGGGGGGTGTCCATGTGAAAACAGCCTTAGGTCCTTTTTACACGGGTAGCACCCACACATGAACACCCTAGGTGTTTAAGCATGGGTGCCGCCCATGTAAATCCCACAGTGGGTGGGCGAAGGGATGGGTGTGTGTTCATGCATGCTTCCGTGCACACGCATGCACACCCATCTTCACCCATCCCCCATGCACGGAGCAACCGACGAAAACATCAGTTGTTTTGGGCGAAGGGATGGGTGTGTGTTCATGCATGCTTCCGTGCACACGCATGCACACCCATCTTCACCCATCCCCCATGCACAGAGCAACCGACGAAAACATCAGTTGTTTCGTGCGTATTGGTGGGTGGGCGCCCATCTACACCCTCCCTCCACCCACCACACACAGACCGCGGCACACGACCCCCCCACGCCCCGGCACCATGGTCCATGTAAAAAGGGCCCTAGTTTCAGGGAAGAGATTCTGAGTGAGGTACTATAGATCTTCTGATAAGACAGAGGAGGTGAATGAGGCTTTCTTTCAGCAAGTAACTAAAGCATCCAAAAAACATGAGGCGGTGGTAATGGGTGACTTCAACTATTTGGATATCTGTTGGAATAGTAATATAGAGAAAATAAGAATGGCCAAGAAGTTTTTGGTACGGGAGGAGGACAACTCTCTGTTCTAGAAGGCTGAGGAAACAATGAAGGAAACTTTCCATTTCTGACCACCAGGAAGGAATTCATTGTGAATGTTAAGATAGCGGGCACGTTGAGAGTAAGCAAGCATGATAGAATTCACAATCTTAAAAGGAAGGAAGGTGAGATCGGCAAGTACTAACAATGGAGTTCAGGAAAGCAGAGTTCAACAGATTTAGACAGTTACTAAGCAAGTTCCTATGGATAAAAAGACTAAAGGAAAAGGAAGTCTGGCAATTTCTAAAAGAAGTGATATCTTTTGAAATGACCGGAAAAACAAAGAAGAATACAAGAAGTGGAGGGGACATGTCACTGAGGTATCAAATAATAGCACTGCAAGAATAATACTGGGACAAAATCATAAAGGTGAAGGCACATTATAAGCTTCAACTAGCAAGGGATGACAGAAACAATAATTAGTGTTTCTCCCAGTATGTTAAAAGGCAAGAGAAAGTAAAAGCAAGATTACCATAGGTCCACTGCTCAGTGAGGGGAAGTGTGATGTCAACAAATGAAGCAAAGACAACTGAATTGCTCAATAGCTCTTTTGCTTGTGTTTTTACAAGGTAAGCTGTGACCAGATCAACAAAACTGACATAATGAAGGGGAGGGGATGCAGATCAAGGTAACTAAACACTACCCAAGAATACCCTGGCTTACTTGAATGAATTTAAGGTCCTTTTAAAATGGGCCGCGGTGCGGGGGCAAGAGGCGTGCATGGTACGGGAGCAGTGGGGGGCAGCAGTACATAGCACACCCATCTCCACCCACCTCTACGCACTGAGCAATCACTGTTCTGGCCAATTGCCCTGTGTGTGGGCTGTGGGTGGAGACGGGTGTGCCACAGGAGCACATGCACCCCTATCCACCCGCCTCGGCAGTCACATGGGTGGCGCCCACTCATGCCCACGCAGCAGATCTGCATGGACATGAATTGGCCCGTCTCATATAAAAAGGGCCAATGTTGGTGGGGCCTGACAGAATTAGCTGAAGAAGCCTCATAATCACTGGCAATTATCTTTGTACTTCTCAATTCCATTGGGAGTTTACAAACATAATGCTTATTTTTAAAAAGGGGAAATGAAAGACACAGGGAATTTTAGGCCAGTCAGTCTTACTTCAGTACCTCGGAAGATAGAACAAATTATGAACCAACTTGTAAGCCTGTTGAGGAAAATGTGATTATTACTAGTAACAAATACAGATTTGTTAAGAACAAATCATGCCAGACCAATCTTGCTTTTCTTTCTTTCACAGGATAACTGCTTTAATAGGCAAGGGGAATGAAGCTGACATAAAGTATCTTAACTGGGACGGGACGGTGTGAGCATATTACACCGGTGCTTCGCTCTCTGCACTGGCTGCCGATAGGTTCCCGGACCCAATTCAAGGTGTTGGTGTTGACCTTAAAGTCCTAAATGGCTTGGGCCCTGCCTATCTGCAGGACCGTCTCACCCTCCGGGTCCTGGAGCAGTTCCTGCGGTCGGCTGGGGGCGTCCTCCTTGGAGTTCCCCGGGTATCTACTAGGAGGAGAGAGTTCTCCGTGGCTGCGCCGCGGCTGTGGAGCTCCCTCCCGCTGGAGATTCGCTTGGCTGACAGCCTCTCCTCTTTTCGCAGACAATGTAAGACCTGGCTGTTCCACCAGGACTTTCCCGAGGGAGATGGGGTGGGTAGGCTGGGTTAGGGTGGGGGATGGGGTTTTATATTGTTTTTAATTGTAATTATTGTTGTTTGTTTTTAAAGTTTAAATTATTATTATTATTATTTTTTAAATGTTGTGAGCCGCCCCAAGATGCTTGAGACAGGAGGGGGCGGCATATACATTTTATTATAAAGAAATAAACAAACTTCAAGTAAGACTTTTGACATGGTCCCACATGACACTCTCAAAAGGCAGCTGGTGAAATAGGGGCCAGAACGGTGGGTGGGTTCACAATCGCGTAAGAACAACATGCAAACAAGCAAGAGTTAATGTACTTGTGTTAAACTGGAAGAGGTATAAAGTGACGTACCTGTGTGTCCTCCTGGATCCAGTCCTCTTCAACGTTTTTATTAATGATTTGGAGGAGGGAATAGAGCAGTGATTCCCAAACTGGGTGGCATGTCACTGTGGGGTGGTACCAAGTAGTTCGAGGGGTGGCAGGAGGCTGGATGTGAGTCAGGACCAGGCAGCAGTGTCCATGTGCCGCTATCTCACTGCCAGCGCTCAGAGGTCTGTACATGCACACAATCTCTCCTCTCAGCTCTGCCCTCCATTTTCCTCCTTCCTTCTCTTCCAGAAGAGCCCATACTGCACTAGTAGTTATGATGCATCTGTTAATATGGACCAAAATAACATTTCTCCTCTGAACCCTATCCAATTTGTTGGGGGTTTTACATTATTTTAATTGAAATTATTATGGTTTATTTTAATGTTTTGAAATGTTTTAATATATTGTGAGCCGCCCCGAGATGCCTGAGGCAGGAGGGGGTGGCATATAAATTGTAAAAATAAATAAATAAATAAATAAATACTAGATAAAGCATATAAACTTCCGAGTCCTGCTGCTGCTGTGTCTGTGCTGGGACTAATCCGTACACAACTCAGCAGGGGTATGAGAGTGGCACAGTATATAAACTGTAGGGATGGTGCAAACAACTTTGGCTTTCTGGAGAATGGAGCCACAGGGACCAGGTAAAGTTTGGGAACTGCTGGAGTAGAGAGTATACTCATCAAATTTGCAGATGAGTATCTGCAACTGGGAGGGGCTGCAAATACTTTAGAGGGCTGGATTAGAATACAAAACTACCTAGATAAACTAGAGATTTAGGCTGGAAGAAACAAAATATGATTTAACATATTACACATAGGAACAAAAATATAAAATGGGGACAACTGGCTAAGCAGTAGCACTGCAGAGGTTGTGTGAGTAATGGTGGATCAGAAACGGAACATGAGTCGACAACATCACATTTGCAAAAAGAGAAATGTTATTTTGGTCCATATTAACAGATGCATCGTACATAAGGCATCGGAGATAATGGTGTCACTTTACTTGATACTGATAAGGCTTCATATGGAATATTGTGCTGAGTTTGGGGCACCAGACTTTTTATTTATTTATTTATTTATTTATTTTATAGATGTCTACCCCGCCCCTCCTGCGAACATCAAGAAGAACATCAACAAATTGGATAGGGTTCAGAGGAGAACAAACAAAATGATAATGGGGTTGGAACAGAAGTTATTTGAATACATTCTAAAAGAACTGGTTATGTTTAACTTAAAGAAAAAATGACCGGGGGGCGTGGGAAGGAATGATTGCAGTTTTCAAATATCAAAAGATAAAACAAGAGGGAATGGGCTAAAATTGATGCACAGTATATTTCAGTTAAATATTAGGATGCATTTCTTAACTGCATGAGCAGTTAGGCAATGGGATAGGTTGCCTGAGGTTAGGTAAGTTGTGGAATCTTCTTCCTTGGATGTTTTTAAGAACAGGCTGAACAAGCTCCTGTCTCTGATACTGTAGGTATAGAGCAGACGTGGGGAAATGGCAGCTCAGCTCAAATGTTGCTCTTGCTGGAAGTGGCTGCCTGGGTGTGTGTCCATACCACTCCCTCAGGAGCGAGAGAAGCTGAGCTACTATTTCAGCCGCTGGAGCCTCATGAGAGCGCCCTCAAGTGTGCGAGCAGAACAAACATGCCTTATGCTGCTATTGCTGCTGCCAGAATCCCTCACACCCCCTAGTAAACAGAGTTTTCATAAAAGGGGAAAGGGTTTGTGGGTAGCTGTGCTGCCCTGTCCCCGGAATTAGGGGATACTGCAATTAAGGTAATGCACCTTGTGGCGCTTGGTGAGCTAGAAGTTTGGCATGCAGCTCTCTTGGGCTTTGGAACTTTGCCCACCTCTGGTTTAGGGCATCCTGCCTTGGAGCAAGAAGTTGGATTCTTGAGTATTTGCAGCCCCTCCCAGTTGCAGACACTCATCTGCAAATTTGATGAGTATACTCTCTACTCCAGCGGTTCCCAAACTTTACCCTGTGGCACCATTCTCCAGAAAGTCAAAGTTGTTTGTACCATTCCTACAGCTTATATACTGTGCCACTCTCATACCCCCGCTGAGCTGTGTACTGGTTAGTCCAGCACAGACACAGCAGCAGCAGGACTCGGGAGTTCATATGCTTTATCTAGATGGTCCTTGAGGGCCCTTCCAATTCTACAGTTCTATTCCACGGTTCTATGAAGTGCCATCATGATATGCAGGTCATATTGCTACATTTCAGGGTGTAAGCAAGCAAGACAATACCCAGGTGGCAGGATTGTATTTATATTTTTATTTATATTAAATTTTATTTATATTAAATTTTATTTTGGTAGTGAATAGTTGCTATATTAACTACCACTCACTCTCCACCCATGGCACAAGACAAAGGCATTGGGGGTCCACGGTAGGTGCAGAACACAAGCATGCAATTGTTGTAAGGTCTGTGTGTTAATGAACTTCACAAAAACTACATGCAAAGGAGCAAATGTGGGGTTGGAAACTGCAGTGGAGGCAAATCAGGTCCTCTCCTGCCACAGCTCCTGCCCCTGGGGTAGGAGCAGAGGTGAAGAGACCAGGAGCTTTCTTTTGAGCAAGCTCTAGATCTGTTCCCCTCTGCCACTACGCTGGTAACTGCATTAGAAGTCATGGCTACTTTTGTTCCTGCTGCTGGGATAGGAAGCAGGAACAGTCCAGGATGGGAATGGATCAGGAGCCTTCTCCTGAGCTCGGGAGAAGGCTCCAGGTCCGTTTCCCTCATGATACTGCCCTGGCAGCAGGAGTAGAAGCTGAAACAGAACAGACCCAGAGCTTGGGAGAAACCAATCTATGGGTCTGTTCTGTGCTACTGCCCCTGCTTCTTTGGTCCTGTTGGGAGACGCAGGGGCAAGAGATCTCCACGTCCCTGCCTCTCCCAATGGGAGCAATGAAGTCACCTAGTGGGGAACAGACTCAACTTCGCTGCTAGCGCGCAGGTAGGGGGCTGCGAGGATCCAGCCTGATTGGCCGCTGCGTGTGCCCGCCCGTCTCCTCAAAGGCGGGCGGCTGGAGAAGTGAGGGGTAGGTGGGTCTGAGTGGCCGCACGTCACGCAGCCCTGCCCCCTCCCCGATTCCCCTTTGCGATCAGGCTGGCACGTCTAAAGGACGGACGGTCTGATCCCGGACCGGAATCCAAGATGGATCCTGGTCCAGGTCCAGACTGATCCCGAATCCCAGTCCAAGGTTCAGCGTGGCGAGCTGAAAGGCCCGTCACGTCTGAAGTTACCCATTATGGGACTTGGGGCCCAAATCTGAAAATCCTTCAAGATGATAAATTATTCTAGTACTCTACAGAAGAGGGAGAGTCTTGGCTTCCCTCCAGGAGGACAAAGAAAAATGAATGCATTAGACAACTGCATTAAGCAATTTAAAAAAAAAAAATTTATATTAAAAAAATACTATATAGTCAATTGTTTAATCTGTGAATCTGCAGAGAAGTTTGAAAAGCTACATGTTGGCACTATTCTGAACTGTTCCTAGTTCCTCGTGAGTGAGCACTGCAACTTAGGTCTCTCAATTCAATTTTATATATATATAAAAATAATTTTAAAAATATTCAAATTTAAAATAAACATTACATTGTTTTTATTTTTAATATTTAAAAATATTTTTAAAACTTTAACAAATATTTTTAAAATAATTTATGTTTGTGTTTTTTTAAATTAAGAGTGTCCTTTAATTACCCTGTGGTATTTACAGGATAAATATTGTTACAAATAATCTGAAACAAGTTGTTTCAAGTGATGTGAAGGAACTGCCATTTAGAATTTCATTCACTTAAATTTTATACCAAGTCTAAACTGAGGGTATTTTCAGACGTTACGAGATCACAGTGAACCACGGTGAATACCCACCTGTGGTCACTGTGCCTCGAACGTCTGTTTGGCGGCCGCCAGATGTTCGCCACAGTCAATACCCACAGGGGGTCATTTTCAACCACGCTTCCCGGGCTAGCCGTGGAAATTTCCCGGGAAGCGTGGTGAAAGTGATCCTCGGCGGGGACCAAAAAAAATATCATGTCTGGTCGGGTGCCACGGCCCAGGATCACCAGCGGGATCCCGGGCCGTGGCGATTTCGGCCAGACGCTACGGCCGCATTGGCCCCGCCGCCCGCCTGTCTCCCCAGAGGGCGGGCGGCGGGGAGCGTGCGGGGCCGTGCGGCCGCAGGTTGCGCCCTCCCAGATTCCCCGCCGGGATCCCCCAGCACGTCTGATACGGCATGACGGGGTCATCCCAGCGGGGGATGATTTGGTTGTTTTCGGTATGGGGCCAAGTAAGGTCTGAAAACACCCAGAGTTTCAGGAGCCAAGTAAAAGTTACGCTCCAGGTGAAATGTTCCATTCCAACATAGTTCTCAGATGATAACAACAATGTAGATGTGAAACTTCAGAAGCAAGAAGTAAATGAACCAGTAAATGAAACAGGCTTCTTACAGATTTTAGGTCAACATATTTATTTTGAGGATTTAAAAAAAAAAAAAAAAGTTATTTTTACATTGGCTTTATTATCGATGCTCCAAGACAAGACCATTCAGGCATGAAACTTAGGAAACTAAATTTTAAATGAGGTTATTGCTAGCTCTTAAGAGATAGCTATTGATAACATTATTTTTGAAAATCCTAGCTTACTTGAAATCTGTCTGAAAAGAAAGCATGACTGCTATTTGAAGGGGGGAGAGAGGAATCTCCACTACAAGAATCCTACCAATTCTTTTGAAATCAAAGTCCAGCATGAGACAAAATAGCCACTGCCATTACACAGAGCATTTCCTTATTGCAGAAGCATCAAGAATGAGATATGGCCATCAAAGCCTAGTTTAGTAGGAAGAATAAGCCACTTTATGTATCTATACAGGTAGGGACTTCAAAGCACATCTCTTCTGAAACCACATACCATACTACTGTAACTAAAATAAAAGGCCATGGACTCTGAACAGGATACACGTGTTAGGGCTTGATGCTATTTTTTGTGATAGTTGGCATATGCACACAACTGGAAAACACATGTATTTTGGAGGGAGTAAACATTTTTTTCCCTTTTAATTTTCTCTCTTTAAAAAAAGAAAAAAAGAAATGAAGGTTTATGAAAAAAATCAGAATTGAGGGTTATAAAAATATGAATTATGAAAAGAACAGCTTTAAGGCTACATGTTAAACATTTTATAGACACTCAATATTACATCAACCCAGACTAAGCTAACCGTGAACTGGATTTCATAAACACAATAATATACTGAAGTTGTGACAAAAACTGCAACCCAGGAAAATCTGTTAAGGCCAATATTTCATGCTCAACTAATGTTGAGTCTGTTAATTTCTATAACAACACAAGCTACAGAAAGTATTATTAGTGGTAATTCCTTAGCCTTTGAGAGTTTGTAGTAAAATTTAAGTCACTGTAATGTACTTATATCAGATTTTCTTCCCTAAATGAAAACTCTGATAGATGATTGTGAAATGCATGGAATTTATGCTAGAGAACAAAAAGACTTCACTGTATTGTGTTGCCTTTATTTAAGTGCCTCATGCACACACAAAACCTGAACACTTTTGGATCCATCTGTAAGTAATATAAATTTGGCCTATTGAGTAAGCTTTATGCATTACTAAATTTAAGGTGTCCTATTTACCCAATAAATGGCTCCGAACAAGCACTAACCCATTACAGAAATTAAAAAACTTACTGTAAGAATTTCCGCAAGTTCTCTGAAAAGGTTTTAAATGGATACTGTGCATTTTCATTTAAACTACTAGCCACAATTTTTGTTGAAAAAGTTATTAATCCAAGCATCTGAAATTCATAAAAATTGTGCATGCATGGATTATTATTTTAAAAAATCACCAATATTTTCCCTAGAAGACAGCACCTCTCTGTTACTATATAGCTGGATGATTACAGTTCCTTCATCCACAAACAAACAGAGCAACTAATATGATCATGGATGGATCAGCCAATTTGCTATCACGGCATGTGTAAATAGGAAATAAAGCTGTAACTGTTTTAAGTTTTCTTTTGTTTTTAATCAATCAATCTAAGAAGGCATGCTATACTGTACTAAGGCCCCAATCCTGCAAACATACATGGGTACTCTTCTGAGTAGTCCCTACCAGCAGGATCAGGGCTTCGGTCCATATATGTTTGTCTGTCTGTTCAGCACTATCATAATGGCAGCCCCGATCCTTTATGCTCTATATGGGTACTAAGTTATTATAAAAACTAACTGATAGCTATTTTGTTAAGCACAGCGATAAGATTAATTTAAAGTGATTTCTTTGAAGGTCCTGATGAAAAGGCAACCACAATCTTAACCAAACCATTTTAGACCCACTTGGGGGAGAGGAAGCTTCTCCCCAACTGACACATATAATACATTAGGTTTACCCCATAAAAATGTATGTTCAAAAATTTAAACCTCTGAAAGTAGGCTTGTTTTTAAAGCCACATACTGACTCATTCTTAAAATACAGGGTCACAAAGAGCAACACCATAAATTTAACACATTAAAACAGATTTAATATGTAAAAACCATGTAAAAACAAAAGTAGCACGTGTGTGTTTAGAAGTATCCTAAAGTGCTTCAAAACAGTAATGAGTAAAATTGATTCTTGTGCAAAAATGCAAGCACCTTTTCAAAAAATTAAGCAGCAGCATGACAAACTAAGATCTAAAATATTAAATTAATTTATAGTATTTGATTTTGAGACCAAACTAATTTACCATTATTTCAGTAACAGAACTCCCAAAATATTATTTTGTTGTTTTGATTTTTTACGAAATTCTTTTAAATACATATACTGATTGAAATAACAGACCCAGACATATCTACATATCCACATAGTAGGCTTGTGGAAATGAAATCCACAATGAGAAATATGGATAAAAAAATAAATACAATCACTTTATAGCACACAAATAAAAAAATGAGAGTTTTCCCTAGAGCTGCAGTGGATAGCACATTTGCTACCTGTGGTTAATAGCCACATTTTTGGACACCCCCAGTGGGCATCCCATTGGGTGCCCAGTGCCCAAAAATGCAGGTATTACTGGGGCATCCTGGGATGCTGATCCTGGCATCCATGGCTGACTAACCTCACCACTGGGCTGCTGCTCCTCCCAAGCTGCTCAGCTGAGCTGGGGACTTGCCTGCTTGGCTTTTTCTGAGGGGGGGGGGGGAAGTGAGAAGGCCCCTTCCCACCCACTTGCACTCAAATGAGGATGCTGGCAGCACCCATGCGCACCCCTGGTATGGGTCCCCTTGGAAAAATGAGACACATTAGGGGGTGCACACAGGTGGAAAGATGCCTCCTCGCTCCCCCTCAACTCAGAAACAAACGAGCGGGGAAACTACCCACCTCAGCTGGGCAGCGTGTGACTAGGGAGGAGCAGGGAGCAGCAAGCAGCGACCCGACTCAAGGAGCAGCAGTACAGTGGTGAGATGAGTCAGTCTAGGGAGTCAGGTAACCCATTGGTTCGTGTTTGGGTACCAACTGGTGCCCGAACGCAACCAGTGCTTGTCAGGCAACTCATCAAATCTGGGGTGCCCAACTTGACAGGTACTCGATTGCAGCTCTAGTTTTCTCTCCACTTCTCCCTAGTACAAATATTAAGAAAAAAGTAAGCCTATGATTTTTTAGATCAAGACATTTTCAACATGCATAGTAGGCATAAAAGTAGTTTCTATATTGTAGATTTGTAAAATAAATGCTTACTTAAAACATCACTATGAGTTAGGTGATAATTATGTAATTTTATCTTGGTTCATTATTTCTGACATACCCCAACATGTCAATGCAAACTCAGAGATTAATGGAAAAGTAATAAAATCATCAAGAAGGGGGAATCAGCTGTGGTAACTTAATTTAGGTCCAAATTGTGCACTTGGAAACAGGTGTGCACTACATAATAACTTCAAATAAGAGCCACATAGTAGACATCCAAGGAAAGGAGTTAGCTCCATGTACACAGTATCACCAAGTTTAGCATCAAGCCCTCATAAAATCTGTATTACATATGTTGACTTCATATATTTATACATACCATATATTTAGCTTATAGACAAAGGCTGCTCAGTATTTCTTCATTTAAAGTACTGTCATTCTAAGTTTCGTAATCCAAATAAATCACCCCACAAAAACTGTATTGCTGCAAGACTGAACCAATATTCCACTTGGCATTATGTTCAGTAAAGATTTGTCTGCACATGGGCACTTAAGGAATACTCCAGAAGTTTACAATGCATGCCAAATCTGAACAATACTTTTCAGCCATGTTAAGATGGACTATCTCCACTACCTCATCTTTGGATACTGGCATATAAATTATATTTTGAAATTCTACACCCCATCCTAGTTCCAAAATTATGAAACTCACTCCAAATGTCAAATAAAGTCCAACTCTTAAAGAAAATTATTTTGTATTGGGTACATTATACCTAAAATCTCTTTAGATTAGAAAATATGTATATTTGAAAAGGGCATAATAAGAGAACTTTGAGTTATTACAGGTGTGTATTTTATTACAGAATTTTGAATATAACGCACAAATGCCCAGTTACAAAAAAGCCAACACTCAGGTCCATCAAATAATCAATATCCAGCTGGGCTAATCTAATTTATATCATTTGACAAGGACATTTAAGTTCTTATCAGAAATAAAATAC
This sequence comes from Sphenodon punctatus, assembly GCA_003113815.1. Taxonomy (NCBI): domain Eukaryota; kingdom Metazoa; phylum Chordata; class Lepidosauria; order Sphenodontia; family Sphenodontidae; genus Sphenodon; species Sphenodon punctatus. The sequence continues at coordinate 93,969 of QEPC01015059.1, forward strand.
ATCATACTTCAAAGGCTGTGTATAAACTCACATTCAGTGACTAGACTGGTCTATTTTCTGTGAAATGTGCAGACAAAGCCTTTTTTTAAAACATAATTTATTTTAAGAACAAGCTTTTCATATCAAAATATTTCCTCAACACACGGCTCATTTAGTAGCTTTCCAAACAGTTGGTTTCTTGAGGAAATTATAGGCGCACATGTGAAATGCAACATTTTGTAGCATACCCCATCTCTGCAATGCCATTCAGCTACTCAGTGTTCATATGTTTAAAATGTTTTTTATACTACATAATTGGAACATTTAATAGCGGTTTATCATTATAGCCCTTTCAGGTGAGCAGTTAATTATATGAACTGCAATTAAGTGTATTGATAATAATTTATTACCAATTAAACACTTCACAGTACTGTACGAGTGTGTCACAATAGCCTTATTATGTTAAGGGTTTCATGAACAAAAAATTTTATTAATATTCACAGAGTTGATTGGGTCATTCTACAGTCACACAAACAGCTTTAAAAAGGTAAATGTTTGTAAGTGCCTTACACATACAAAGTGTAGAAAACTGAAACAGTATCACAATTTATTTGATCTAAATCAGTAAGAAAAATTATATTACTGGAAAATGTGCAGTCTTCACTTCTAGACATTTATAATCTCAGCAAAGTTATACAGGTTGCTATCAGTTTTTATATTAGCAAATATCTTGTGTAGCAGCAGAAGCAGTATTTTAAGATGGACACTGCGGGCTGAGGACTTTTTCCTAAGAACACTTGTTTGAGGAGTCTAAATCCTTCCACTGAAAACTGGAACTACTCATAAGTATATATTTTTAGGACTGAGGTCTTAATTTGCAATGTCAGGAATGCAATGGCATGTACAAAACATAGATTCAACGAAGTTATTTTATGCAAATACCCAACTTGTGCGTGATTGCATACACAACAGTAGGAATACCATTCTACATGTACGACCAAGTCAAAGTGCAGATCCAGCTGCTTAAAATAAAGTCCTACACTTTCTCTGAAATGTGGTTCAGTTTGCTAGAAACTGCTTCTATTCATGTTGAAATCTAATGGGTAAGTAGATTTTATATTTCCTGTATGTTTACCATGATTGCTTACAGAACTGTAATCCAAGATAAAGTCTCAAGTTACACAGTAAAGGAGAAGTAGTTTCTGCTAAAACATTATCCACTTCTACTGAAGATCATGGGAAAACACAACTTTTAAAAAATGCCATACATGTGTTTTTTTGCAGGAATGCATTTTGAATACAAAGGTAATAGTTGATATTTCATTTTAGCTCCTATAAAGAATAATTGTGACAATGCCTATATATGCAATCCAGTAGGCTACATTTACTCTCCATATACATTCAAGGCATTCGGTGAGATTAAATTTAATGCTACAAACTCCTTCAAAAACACAACTGTTACATGAGGAATGAACGTAACTTAGTATGTTCTACATAGAAGGTGAAAAGCTAAAACAATAATACTGTGTAATGATTGGCATAATCGGAGAGATGGTGGGCTGCATGTTCTCCCAACTGTCTCACCCACCTTTGGGATGGCTCTATCTAAAAAAGGAATATGCTATACACAGAGAAAGAGACTACATGCGTGTGTGCATGTGTAAGTATAAGTGGATATTTCTTTTTCAAATAAGCTAATGGCATGACCACCATTTATGTATATGTGCAATGAATGGCTTGGGGAGCAGAGTTGCAAAGTGGAACTTGGCCTCTGGAGGGGGAAGGGCGGTGTGCCCCGTTTATGACTTGGGACCCTTGTTAGTATCTTCTATGTAATCTTGGGAAAGGAGATATCCAGCAGGTCATTTTCTGAAATGAATTACCGGTATCAATGTTTTTATAAATAAACCAAGCACAAGATTGGCAGAAAATTTACTTATAACTAATCATTTACCATATGTTGCACCAGTTTGTATATTATAAATACTTTGTAATAATAGGATAAAAAGTGCTGAGATCAAGAACTTCTGACCAAGTCTTGATGGCCCAGATTTAAGAGATATTTTTGTTTGTTTGCTTTAAAGAAAGTGCTGAGCACATACCTCTGATAATTCAGTGTCTTGTGTTCAGGATCCCCAAATGGAGGTACGACACTTTCAAAAAATCTTGGCCTAGACATCTGGGTGGCTGAGCAAAATGAGGTGCAGCTCTCTCTGGGGGAAAACAACAATTGTAGCAACAGAACACAAAGATAATGTAAAATTTGTGTTGCTGCTTTTCTCTACTGAGTGAATTGAGTGCAAGCAATCCCCAGAAACAGCAGGATAACAAAACCTCAATTTATATAGCCAAATGTCCTTGAGCGCTAAACATACCCAAATACCAGAGATAAAGTATACACCAGACTGTGCAAAGGGCATTACTATGAAGAATTTTTTTCTAGTGACAAAATAATCTAGATTGATTTTATTTATGTCACTGGAATGCCCAAGATTTAAAATGTTCCTCCCACCCCACATCATACAAACGCACTGCTGTGTTCAAAAAGTTCCAGATGCATGATGTAAATTCTGAAGATTTGCTTCTGATAGATTGACTGAAAATGTATGAGATGTAAGCTTCTTCTCTAGTAAATCCAAATCTGGAGTAAACTCCCTTTAAAAACTGAAAGCTACATTCCAAATGTACAAGTGGTATCAGTAAGAAGGTCTCTACTCTTGGTTTATAGCCATGTAAGCAATAGGTAAATTTTGTAATTCTTTTCTCATTTCTCAAATAGTATTCTAGGCAATTCTGTTCAGTAATGCTAGCTATAATTTCTGGTTCAGTTAATAAAATGTAAATGTTCTCCTTAAAATTGTATGTTTTCACCATCAGCACTTCAATAACTAAATATAGTGCCACATATGCAGAGATATTGGTCTCATTTATGACAATTTTTCATTAGAATTTTAGTTGCATAGTATATTCATACATGAGAGAGAATACAGATCTTTAGCAGAGCATTTCATGCGTGTGTGCTCCGAAGCAAACATCTGTTTTCTAAGGGGGCTGATTCATGGTCCGTGTGCTTGGTGCACATGTACACATGGTGCATGTAACATGTTGCATATGGTGCACATACCAAGCGCACATGTGGCATACACGAACCCTGGATCAGCCCCTAAATTTGCAACTGCATAGGGCATTACACAGTTTGATAACTTAAACAGTATGTTACTATTTATAATAATCAAAGACAATATATGCAAAGTATACAAGCATTGATTTTCAGAATCTGCAAACTGCCTGGCTTGACTGTCTAACAAAAGTCAGAAAAACTTCATTGTACATAGCATCCTCTCCTGTGGCACCATGTTAAAAAGTCCCTCTAAATTAATTTTTACAGTGATCATGAATCTTCTGTTTATTTTGGAAGTAAAGCTTAGTCTTATGGAGGGAGGAGGCATTTAAGAACAACAGTTCTAAAATATATCAAGAAGACTGTGATGTTTAAGAGTGTTTACACTGTAGAATGGTCCCCTAAAAGAATTGGAAGCAATAATTTGTCATGCAGCAATTTATGGAGTCATCAAGCTCCAGGTCTCTCCAATGTCTCTTTATCAGACTGCATGTATTGTAGACAGACAGACTGTGTAAAAAGCATCATCGAGTTTTAAAAAATAGGACAGGTGAGGATTTGCAGAAGTTTTTTTTTAAAAAAAAACATTAAAAAGGATCAAAGCACATAAGGAATAATGAAATAATTTAGTACTTTCCCCTCATATAAAGTCATGCATTGCTTCATAGATGCATACATGATTAATCAAGAAAATTTCTTCCTCAAGACTAACTTCACCCATTCTACCTCCCACTTAAAATATTGAAAGAACACATTCAGAGAAGCATAGTCACATTCATGTGTAAAATATGAAGTTGATGGCTATGCTATTTAAAGTTTACAGGTTTCTCTCTTCTACAAGAAGATATACAGAACAACTGGGAGGTTATGAAAGAGCTCAATAGGTAAAAAGTGCTATGTCAAATAACAATTGCCCCTTGAATACAGTACTGAGAATGTCCAATATGTAAGCAACACTCACACAGAACACACTGATAGAGCAAACTTCTGCATTCACACCTTTTAAGAAGTTATTTATACAGAAGCTGTATTTTTTTAAAAACAAAAACAAAAAGCCTTTTAATGGCATTTTAAAAAACACGTATTAACCACTTGTGTGTTACAGAAGTCTGTTGAGTAGGAAGGACAAGATGTCCAACTACTCATACAGGTTTTATCTGAAAGGAATATAAGTAACTGCTCACTTGATATAGGTCTCAGAAGGAAAAAAAAAGACTATAGTAGTGTCTACATTGTTTTCTTATTTAGATATTGATTTGCTTTCATTATACAACATTAAGCAGGCAGTCTTATTACAACTGAGTAAATCACAGGCATTACTTTAGAAGAACATGCAGAACATGGAGTTTCGCTACTTGTATCCATTAACTTACAAGCAATTCAGGCCCAATGGAAGCAAGAGTTTTTTCCAATGTTAAGTCTGCAGTGTTGGCTGATCATCGACATCCTTCAAGGGGTCCTGTCAAGGCATCAAGGCTGCTGTCTGTATCTGAAGCCAATGTTTGCTCTGTTGACATGGATGAAATGTCATTGATAGATGACGACTGGGAAGGACTGGTGTTGCTATTCACTGCTGCATCTGTGCTAAGTAAACCAAGCATAATAAAAAAATCTGAGGCAAGACATTATTGCAAGTTACTATTGCAAACATGGCATATATAGTTTCTTAAATACAGCAGTAAATTCCATGAAACTGTGTGCTTTTACCTTCATAGCAAATAGTTTTATACGTATCTGATATTTTTGTAAGGTATCAAAAAGGTAGTACTTTTGAACAAAATCAGAACAGCAAACCAGTATACTCTGTACAACACAAATTTAACAATAAGCAGATTTTTGCTTTAAATTTCCAAAGTAGCATTATAAGAGGAGGATTAAGCATTTTGGCATGCCTCATTGACTTCTTGTTTTGTCATTTTTATATTTTAAACAACAACAGTCTGGCGAGGATACAAGCAGACCTCCATCACTAGGATGACAGTAATGACATGGTGTTATTTTGCATTAGATTTTCAATCAGACTTCTAACAATTCAATTCTGTCACAGTTTTTGCAGCTGAGAGCTGCTTGGGGGCACTAAAATTCTAAATATGGCCCAGATCACAAAGCTATACAAACAAAGAGATAGCTAAGCAACTATATGATTTATAATACAAATAGAGAAATTGTATTTAGAAATTAGTAAATGTAATAGAAAGAGAAAGAATTTTACTAACTTAGTTACAAACTGTCAAACTATAATTAAAGAACTATTAATAAGCTATGAGACTAAAGGCTAATTAGATCTAAATGTGGACTGCAAAAAGTCATTTTGAGGAAAACTTTTGTCACTAAAGAAGAATGCTTGATTCCTGCAAAGTCTGCAGGTTTCTGTGTTGCACAATTAGTATTCATGCCACCTGTGGTATGGTTCCCATCTGCTTCTGCTTCTCACTTTCAGAGCAAGGAAGAAATGAAAACTTGTGAATCTAAGAAAATGAACAGGGTCAAACGAATGCAACTTTTGGAATATCCAGATCATTGCTGAAACAGAGCAAATGACCAAGAACATGTTTTAGAACTACAGAAAAAGCTACTAATTAAACCAATGACTAACCTGAAGGCGGTTCTTTTACCACACCATTCTGGTTTCTTTCTTCCCAATCCATTACTTCTTTGTATATTAATTCTTCACAGAAGGGAGAGGAGACAGAGAACAGGTAATATGGTAAAACTGTGTGTTTTCAGCAAATTTCTTGTATCTTTAAACAGTTAAATGTCAGCATACACATCTTTACAAGTACAGTTTCCCCCCCATGAAACAAGCATCTACAATTATTTGCAAACTTGTTTTATATTAATAAATAAGTCTCGGTATGTAATAAAATTTGCAGAACATACTTCAAGAACATTAAGGAAATAATAGTCAAGCACGGTTACAGGAATTTAATGTATGTCTTGCTATAGTTTAAACTTTTTCAGAGGTAACTAAATATCAGGCTCTCAAAGAAAAAGCAGAATAAAAATAGAAAAGAATACATTTAACTGCTTGTGTGAGTAAGGGCTTCAAGGTAGAGCCCTATCAGACTGACTCTGCACCCGAGGTTAAAGACTTGCATGGTGATAGAGGTATACACGATTTCTTCATTTATTTAAATTTCTACCCCACCCTTCCCCGAAGGCTCAGGACAGCTTACAGTATCAAACACACAGAATACATTAAAATCCCTTTTAAAAAAACCACTCTCACTTCTAAACTCACCCATCCCAACCCCTATTCCCCACCTGCCAAACACTTTGTCAAAAAGAAACGTTTTACTCTGTCTCCAGAATATGCTCAGGCCCGGATGATGAACCTCCGGGGGAAGGGAGTTCCACAATACTGGGGCAGCAACTGAGAACGCCTCTCTGCGGGCCCTTATTTTATGAACAAGATTAGTGGGTGGTACCTGCAAGAGAGTACTCCCAGCCAACTGCAAGGGTCACAGTGGAGCATGGTAGGAAAAACCAGGGTCACTTACCTGTAACTGTGTTTCTTCGAGATAGGCTCCATTACTCACACCAGTGGGTTCTGCGCCTGCATGGTACCAGCCATCGGAAGCTTCTCCTAGCAGTTATCGGTGCACCTTTAGAGCCCGTGCCTGATTGGCTGCCATTCTGGCGGGCTTTTTGAGCGCTTTATAGATTTGTTCTATAGGGAACTTACAATGCAAGGCAGCGGAGGTAGTCATGGCTCGAGTGAAATGTCCCTTGAGACCGTCTGGAGATTGTTTGTTTGATAGCATGTAGCAGAGGGAGATGCATACACAATGCTGGGTACTAAGCTAGGAGTTACCACTCAGGAAAAGGATCTGGGGGTGGTTGTAGACAATACAATGAAATCCACAGTGCAGCGTGCAGCAGCAGTCAAAAAACCAAACAGAATGTTAGGAATTATTTGGAAGGAGATAGAGAATAAAACTGAAGAGGTCATAATGCTTCTATACAAATCAATGGTGCGACTGCACCTCGAATATTGTGTGCAGTCACCTCGAATATTGTGTGCAGTTCTGGTCGCCCCATCTCAAAAAAGACGTAACTGAACTGGAAAAGGTACAGAGAAGCGCAACAAAATGATCAAGGGCATGGAAGGGCTAGGGGAGGCTTGGTAGGTTGGGGCTCTTCAGTTTGGAGAAGAGACGACTGAGAAGAGATATGATAGAGGTCTATACAATCATGAGTGGGGTGGAACTAATAAACAAGGAGCAGTTACTTACCCTCTCAGCTAGTACTAGAAACTAGGGGACACTCCATGAAACTCACGGGTGGCAAGTTTAAAACAAATAAAAGAAAATATTTTTTCACTCAGCGTATAATTGGGTTGTGGAATCTACTGCCAGAGGCTGTGGTAAGGGTCAGTACTATAGCTGAGTTTAAAAGAGGTTTGGACAAGTTTCTGAAAGATAAGTCCATTAGCAGCTATTAGCCAGACAGGATTAGGGAACATGATGGGAGGTGGAGGGAAAAAAACAGGGAATGGATCCCCCATTGTGACCTGTTGGGTGCTTCTCCCAAGCCATTGTGATTGGCCACTGTCGGAGACAGAATGCTGGGCTAGATGGACCATTGGTCTGACCCAGCATGGCACTTTTTATGTTCATATGCATTCCACAAACTAGAATGAGATGGTCTGAGACGAGACTTTGTTTCCTGGTGAAGGCCTCCCAGAGGTGACAAAGAGGGAATTGGATTTTGGAAAAGATTTAGTCCTTTTGTTGTAAAAAAGACATGGCTCTCTTGACGTCCAACATGCGAAGAGCCGATTCTCCTCGGGAGGAGTGAGCCCTCGGGAAGAAGACTGGCAATACGATGTCCTGAGACATGTGGAATGCAGAGACCGCCTTAGGTCAGAACTTTGGAGGTAAACATAGGGTGACTGTCATTGTGGAGGATCAGGAACATAGGGAGTATCGACAAGGCTGCTATTCACTTGTCCTTCTGGCAGAAGTCAGGGCTACCAGCATGTAGATCTTTAGTGATAGCAGGTATGGTGAGCAAGTTGCCAGTGGCTCGAAAGGAGGTAGGATCAGTTTCCCCAGGACGAGGTTTAAGTCCCATGGGGGACAAGAGTCACAAGCAGGTGGGACAACGTTGTGGAGCCCTTTGAGGAAGAGTTTCAAGACTGCGTGCGAAAAGGTCAGACAACCATCAACAGGTGGTAGGAAGGTGGAGATTGCAGCAAGGTGGACCTTTATTGAGGATGGGCCCAGCCCTTGATATTTGAGATGGACCATGTAAGTTAGGAGGTTCGTCATGGTAGCTGTTTCTGGACAAATTTGTTGCAAAGCTGCCCATATGGAAAAACCTTTCCATTTCAGATCATACGTTTTGTTAGTAGAGTCCTTACAAGCATTCTTCTGGATATGTATTGCCTCTTCAGGCAGACCTAACAGGTCTTGGCGAGTTAGGGCAATATCAGCCACGATGTTAGGTGCAATGATTGGAGGTTGGGGTGGAGAATGTCTCCATCGTTCTGGTGAAGGAGATCTGGAATGAGAGAAGACATTGTTGACGTACAGCCATTGCCTGTAAGCAGGCAAACCATGGCTGCCTGGGCCAGCTGGGAGCTATGAGGATGCAGCAAGCTCTTTGTCCATTTTTGTCAGAGCTTGTGCGATTAATGGGAATGGAGGGAAGGCGTACAGTAGGTGGTCCATCCAAGGGATTAGGAATGCGTCGTTCAGGGATCCCTGCCCTTTCCCCGCTCGAGTGCAGTATACAGGGCATTGAGCATTTTGAGGTGAAGCAAACAGATCTATTTCTGGTAGACCCCATTTGGAGAATAGATCCAGAGTAGAAGATCTGTTGAGCTGTGATGTATCCCGTATAAAAAAGCATATATTTTTGACCATCTGTGTTTCAGTATGTTGAACATTAGACTAGGCCTTTGGATGGTTAATTTCTAATGAACTGTCTCTAGAATGTCCTTTTAATTGTAATCTTGGAGAAACATACAATCAACATTTTCTGTTGACCAGAGTCAAGATACGTGACTTCCTGGCAGGGCAGGAAAAGGCCTTGTTTGTTTGCAGTTTACTTATTGTGAATCCTATCTCCGATGATAGTCATCTGTCTAGTATGTATTAACAGGCTTCTTACTATGTACTTTGAGAAAACTCATTTTTAGCTGACTTCCAAGCATTTCCCTCCATAAGAAGGGAGAGGAGAGATGGATTTTTCAGAAACAGTTCCTTCCTTGAAGCTTTTCTCACATCTATATGGCAGTATGGGATAAAGATCTGGGTGATTATGAATGTATATTCTTATTGATGCATTGAGCCAACCATCGCAATAATACTTAGAGCATATGTTATATCTTATAGATGTTAATGTGCCCCCCTGTTCGTTGATACACCATATTGCTGAGGTGTTGTCTATGGCAATCTGGACAGTCTTGCCTTTGACAAGAGGAAGGAATGCCTTCATGGTGAATCAAATTGCTCGTAGTTCTAAGAGGTTGATGCGTAGAGAGCATTCCTATTCATTCCAAGTGCTGCTCACTTGTAACGTGTCACAGCAAGCATCCCATTCATACAGGGAAGCATCGGTGGTCAGTAGGACGTCTGGGACTGGTTGGGCAAAAGGCATCCCTATGAGCACATTGCCTTTTCTGGTGCACCAAGACAGGATGTGCAGGATTGAAGGGGGTATGGTGAGGTAGTGGTCTATATCATCCTCCGATGGGGAATATCTCCAGGGCAGCCAGTGTTGGAGGGGGCGCATCCTCAGTCTGGCATCTCTCACGACTGACATAGTCCAAGCCATGTGGCCCAGACGTCATGTTTGGTTTGGCTGGTCGTGGAGGGTAGCCACAGCATTTATGTATTTATTTATTTTCTAAATTTCTATCCCGCCCCTCCTAAAAACAACTCGGGGCGGCTTCCAACAATAAAAAATACATATAAAAGATATATAAAAATTTAAAATATATCAAAAAGTACAATTCAATATTAAACAGGGCCCGGGAACTCACTAAAGCCATAAATAAGGTAGGGGAGATAAAACCCTCTAACCCACCCTCCCCCACTCCCCAAAGGCCTGGGTGAACAGCCAGGTTTTACAACATTGCCAGAATGTCAACAGGCTTGGGGCCAGGCGAGCTTCCTCCAGAAGGGAATTCCAAAGAAGCGGCTTGGCCACCGAGAATGCCCTCTCCATCGTGGCCCCCCGCTTAACACGGGGGACCTCCAGGAAGGAACCCCAGGCAGATCGAAGGAGCCGCTGTGGGGCACAGAGGGCCAGGAGGTCCCTGAGGTATGAGGGGCTGAGACCGTGAAGGGCCTCATAGATCATTACCAATACCTTGAACCTGGCTCGGCACGCTATTGGCAGCCAGTGCAGAGTCTGGAGCACAGGTGTTATATGCTCCCAACAACTTGTCCCCATCAGGAGATGGGCCGCCACATTCTGCACCAGCTGCAGCCTCCGAACCAGGAACAGGGGCAGCCCCACGTAAAGGGCAATGCAGTAGTCCAGCCTCGAGGTGACAAAGGCATGGATGAGGTAGACCAGGTCTGGCCTGGAGATGTATGGGCACAGCCTCTGCACCAGATACAACTGGCGGAAGACGACCTTCGCCAGCACCTCCACCTGTCGATCCAGGCGGAGACCTGGGTCCAACACCACCCCCAGACTCCGAACCTGCTGAGCTATAGGAGGGCAAACCCCCCCAATCAGGGGGACCAACACCTCCCTTGCCCTCCCCACCACCATCACCTCTGTCTTATCAGGGTTGAGCTTCAGTCTGCTCTGCCACATCCACTCCGCCCCGGCCTCCAAACACTGGGACAGCAACGAGACAGCAGGGTCTGGGTCAGCTGAAAAAGAGAGGTACAGCTGAGTATCATCAGCATATTGGTGACATTGCACCCCAAACCCTCTCACGACCTCCCCCAAGGGCTGCATATACACATTAAATTATAGTGGAGACAGAATAGAACCCTGAGGAACACCGCAGGACAAGGTGTGGGGGCAAGATGTTTCAGCTCTCACCACCACCCGCTGGCTTCTCCCCGAGAGGAATGAGCGGAACCATTCAAGAACAGTCCTGTCCAGACCCCCCAGGTCACGCAGCCGTCTCAACAGGGGGCGCACCACAGCCTCCTTGAGGCTGGGCGACACCCTCCCCTGCTACAGGAATGTGTTAACCACTCTCGCCAGCACTGTCCCCAATGTCTCCCTGGAGGCTTTCACCAACCAGAACGGGCAAGGGTCAAGTTTGCAACTGGTGGCTCGCACAGACCCCAGGACATCCACCGCCTCTGCTGGCATCACTTCCTGAAACTCCCCCCACAAAGTTGGACCAGATGGGGTCACCTTGTGCTCTCCACGTACTGCCCCCCAAATCATGCTTCTAAGTCTGGGTCGTGGAAATGCAGGTGGTGTGAATGGATGTAAAAACTGAGGAGAACTGTGCGGCAGTCTAACATCAGTATCCAAATAAGATTCTGGTGAGAAGTGAGGGGAGTTCTCAGGTGAAGCTCTTGGAGAGATAGGAGTCACCGGCACTGAGTGTTTTAGTGATAGTCGAAGCTGTGGTGAGTTCAAGTTCATCGTACGTGGGGAATTTGATGGAGCACGATGAGAGTTTTTGGAGTGCTTGGATCCAAATACAGGATCTGGAAATTTGTCCTGCTTTTTTTTTATTGGGGATTTCCTGGAAGATCGCTTTTTAGAAGGCAAAGACACCACAGACTACTTATTCTTTTTTTGGAGGAGAAGTTGTCAGTGCAGAGGAAAGCCTCAGTATGGAGGTTCCATCCCGAGCCGATGCGTGCAGACGGGTGGTCGGTATGGGAGTGTCTCTTGGTATAAGGATGATGATCAGTACAGGGGCCTCCCTCGGTGTAGGGATGATGCTCAGTATAGAGGCCACCGTGGTAGTTGTCTGCACAGGAGAATCTCTTGGTGTGGAGGCACCTGTACCGGGGCTTGGGCTGGTGCGATTCTGTCCAGTTGGGTCCTTCGGTTCCATGGTTGCGACTGGTGGGGGGGGCCATTTGGTTAGGTGGAACTGGAGCCTCATTTTACGATTTTCCACAGTCCACTTCGAGAGACTGCTACAGGCCCAACAGCTGTGAGTTTTGTGGGTCTCACCAAGACAGAAGAGGCACCCGTCATGAGGGATGGAGACAGGGCAGATCTTACATTTTTTGAAGCCTCCTTTCTTTGGAACGTTCGGCACGTTGGTGCGGCAGGCCGCTGGGTCTCCCTCTCCTGTACCACGGATGAAAGGGGGCAGGAAACAGGACTTTTGTGTCAAAAAGAAGATTTCTTTTTAACAAGTACTAAAGAAGATGGCAAACAAGCTGTTTTCTTGAGGTAAAAGTCTTCATTAGAAGATACTACAAGGAGAAGAACTTCCTTCAAGAGTCTCGCTTGGTGGAGGGAAGGAACTGAGGCAATGTGCGTGCCTTATATACGGACTCAAGAAGCCCGCCAAAATGGCAGCCAATCAGACACGGGCTCTGAGGGTGTACGGATAACTGCTAGGAGAAGTTTCTGATGGCCAGTACCACACAGGCGCAGAACCCACTGGTGAGTGTCACGGAGCCCCATTCGAAGAAGCGACCTTTCAGATATGTGGGGCCCAGGCAGGTTAGGGTTTTAAAGGTCAAAAACACCACCCTGATTTGTGCCAGGAAAACTACAGGAAGTCAGTGCAGAGTACTGTAAAGCATTGGTGTAATGTACACAAGGCAACTCACCCCTGAAGGGAGCTGGGCCACCATGTTCTACACCAACTGTAGCTTCCAAACAGTCAAGGGCAGTCCCAAGTAGAGTACATTGCAGTAAACTAGCCTTGAGGTAATGAATACATGTATGACAGTGGCCAGATCTAAGTCAGATAGAAAGGGATGCAGCCTCCTCACCAGATAAAGTTGGCAAAAAGCATTCCTGGCCACTACTGCAACCTGATGTTCCAGGCCCAGCAAAGGGTCCTGAAAGGTAGTCTTTCAGATATGTGGGGCCCAGACTGTTTAGGATTTTATTATTATTATAAGCTTTTATATAGCACCAGCAATGTACCTGGTGCTTTACAGAGAATAAGACAGCCACGTTCCCTGCCCGAGAGCTTACAATCTAAGGTCAAAAACAGCACCTTGAATTGTGCCTGGAAAGTTATAGGAAGCCAGTCCGGACTGTAAGCCACAGGTGTAATGTGCTCATGGTGACTCACCTGAAAGGAGTTAGGCCACTGTATTCTGCACCAGCTGCAGCTTTCAAACAGTCATCAAGGGCAGCTCCATGTAGTAATTTTAGTAATGTAGCCATGAGGTAATGAAGGCATGGATGATGGTGGCCAGATCCTCATCAGAAAGGGACTCCCTTTCAACTCCTCATCAGATGGAGCTGGTGAAAAGTGCTCCTGGACACCATCGTAGCCTGATGTTGCAGGCACAGCAAGGAGTCCAGAAGGACTCCAAAGCTGGCAACCTGAGTAACCAGAGAGGGCCAGACCCCTTCAATGACAAGGGTCCCAATCCCCTCCAAGTCACAATATCAGTCTACCATCATCACTTCAGTCTTGTCTGGATTCAGCTTCAATTAGCTCACCCTCATCCAGTCCCCACAGCAGCCAAGCATTAGGTAAGCATCAAGACTGCATAACTTGGGGCGGATGAGAGAGAGAGGCAGAGCTGGGTGTCATCGGCATACTGATGGCACTTCACTCCAAACTTCCAAATGATCTCACCCAGCAGCCTCAGATACACACATAAAAAAAGAGGGGAGACAAGATGCAATCCTATGGGACACCACAGGGGAGGTCCTGAAGAGACTACGAGCAATCACCACCCACTGGGATCTCCCTGACAGGAATGAATGGAGCCACTCAAGTCCAGTACATCCCTGCCAAGTTCCATAGTCGTGTCAGCAACAACTCATGATCAACTGTATCAAAGGCTGCTGAAAGATCTAACAAGACTAACAGGGCACACTTTCCTTGTCAATCTCCAAGCGTAGATCATTGACCAAGGCCACAAGCGCAGTCTCCGTGCTATACCCTAGACAAAAACCTGACTGAAATGGATCCAGGAATCCAACAGCATCGAGATGAGCCTGAAGCTGCTGGGCAAACACCTGCTCAATAACCTTCCCTCAAAAGGGAAGGTTAGAGGCAGGGCGACAGCTGGCCAGGGAGTCAGCATCCAAAGATGGTTACTTGAGCAGGGGCCGGACAACTATCCTCCTGAAGGGAGGTGCTGATAACCTCCTGACAGCAACAGTCCCAATGTCTCCAGCTGGCTTTCACCAGCCAGGACAGGATAGGATCCTGTTCACAGCTGGTTGCCTGCATGGCTCCAAGCACATCCTCATCATTTATGGAGAATTCTCAATGAAAAAGAAATTTAGAGGTTTTTTTTTTGTTAAAATCAAGCTAAAAATAAAACATGTATTTGACCAATTATACTACATTTTGCCGTTTCAAATCGCTAATTTCTGCTTTATTCTTAATTATTGGAAACTGCAGCAAAATTAAACTGCTGAGATCTGCTTAGCCAGGAGTTACAGCAGTTAAACTGCTTTAGTGTCAACAGTTTATAATTATTATTGTAGCAAGAAATAGCTGTGTTTGTTTGTTACCTTTCCATTCTTCAATGGCATGTTCTCTTTCTTCCAGCTGTGCATCATAGATTTGAGGAGGCGGCTATAAAAAGATAAAATCTGAAATATAACTCTTACACTTCAAATTAATTGCTACAATCCTAAAACATTTACTCAGGAGTAGTGCCAATAAAGTGAATGGGTGTTAATAAATGTTACTGTGATCTGCTTAGGCTTGCTTGAAACCACTTTGGCCTGCAGACTACCGGCACATTTGCTGGGGGCCAGTCAGATGTTTGGCTTGGAGTTTCCCCAGGCATGTTGGCCACACCTCCAGAGTCACATCCCGGGCCAGCCACTAACATGCCTGGAAAACAGCCTGCTCGACAGGGCTGAACGGGCAATTGGGATTCTTACCTGTGAATTGCCCTTCTGTAGTCTTACAGGGAGGTTATTCGGACTCAGGGAGCGATCTCCCTCATGTCCACTAGGAGGCAGCACAGACTTTCAACTGGGCATGTGTAGGGAGAGCGCGCCCTCGCTTCCCCAGGTGCATCACAGCCGAAGGATCCAGCATCTGAAATAAAAATAAACACAACTCTCCCCAACTTAGGGGGTTAAGGTCAACGGGACCCCGGAGGGGACAACTAGCCCCCCCCCCCCCGGTCTGAACAGTAGAACTATAACTTAAATCAGCCCCGGGTGGGCCAAATAACCTCCCTGTAAGGCTACAGAAGGGCAATTCACGGGTAAGAATCCCAATTGCTCTTTCTATAGCCTTCAGTCTGTTTATTCGGACTCAGGGAGGTAACAAAGCAGTATTTCTATTTGGTAGGGAGGGACAGCTAGGATTAATGAGACCCCAGCACCCCCTGTAGAATCCGACAGCTGAAGGCAGCCTCAGCGGATTGAAAAAGGTCAATTTTGTAGTGCTTAGCGAAGGTATGCAGGCTTTTCCAGGTGGTCGCCTTATATATCTCCTCAGCAGAAGGCCTAATTAGCGGCTGCTCCCCGGGCGGAATGGGCCAAAATAGGATTAGGAGGAGGCAGTCCAGATGCCTTGTATGCCTTGGCAATGCAGGCAGAGATCCAACCGGTGAGGACTGGCTTGGATGCCTTTTTGCCTCTGTGGCGAGGGCGGTAACTTACTAAAAGGCCGGAGGAGCATCTGAAGGGCGCAGATCGTTGCAGGTAGATTTTGAGAGCCCTTCGAACATCTAAGGTATGCCACAGCTTTTCTAGGCGGTGGCAGGGATGAGGGCAGAAGGAAGGCAGGACTATGTCCTGAGACAGGTGAAAAAGGGAGGAATCCTTTGGAAGGAAGGAGGGATCAAGGTGAAGGCTGACAGAATCCCTTCTGAATGAGCAGAGGGCAGGGTCTGCAGACAGAGGCCCAATTTTGAAAATTCATCTAGCGGAGATGATTGCTATCAGAAAGGCTACCTTGACAGAGAGGAAGAATAGGGAGACCTGGTCAAGAGCTTCAAAGGGAGGGCCGGTGAGGGCCTTGAGGACCACACTGAGGTTCCAGGAAGGGAACCTGTGTACCACTGGGGGAGAGATTTTACGGGTGGCCCTGAGGAATCAGCGTACGTGAGGGTGGGCAGAAAGACGGGGGTTACTGGAAGCTCCCAGGGTGCTATCAAGTGCAGTCAGTTGCCTGGAAAGGGTGTTGGGGCGGAGTCCCTTCTCTAGCTCTTCCTGAAGAAATTGGAGGACCTTGCCTACAGAGGGTGGCTGAGGGGGGTACCTGTTTGGAGTGGCACCAATTAAGAAACACCCCCCCAGGTACACTGATAGATGCGTTGGGTCAACCTTCGCTTAGAGGCCAGAAGAGTGCGTACAACTGAATCTGAGTAGCCGAGACTCTGCAGTGCTAAGGTTTCAATAGCTAGGCTGTCAGTTTCAGGAACTCTGGTTGCTGGTAGAGGAGGGGCCCCTGTGATAGGAGATCCGGGGTGACTGGCAACTGTAGGTGGTTCCCGACAGACAGGGTGAACAGGTCTGCAAACCATGGTCTGCGAGGCCAGAATGGAACCATGAAAATGACGGTGGTCCATTGTTGTTTGCATCTGCGAATTGCTCGGCTGAGAAGGGGGAATGGAGGGAAGGCGTACAAGAGGCCCGTCGGCCATTGCTGGCTGAGTGCGTCAAGGGCTTCGGCCTTGGGATAAGGGCACCTGCTGAAAAACCGGGGCAACTTCTTGTCAGTCGGGGAGGCAAACAGATCCAGAATCGGAGTGCAGAATCTGTGGGTGATGCACTGGAATGCTGAGAGGTTGAGGGACCACTCCCCTGGTGTATCGCCTGATGGCTCAGCCAATCCGCCTCCGCATTCTCTACGCCTCTTATGTGAAGGGCCGAGAGGGAGAGTAGGTGAGACTCTGCCCACCGAAAAAGGAGCGTGGCCTCCTTGTGGAGTGATTGAGACCGAGAGCCCCCTTGGTTGTTGATATAGGCCATGGCTGTGGTGTTGTCTGTGAAGACTAGCACATGGCACCCTTCCAGGAGAGGGAGGAATTGTTGGAGGGCTAGTCAAATGGCTTTGAGCTCTAGCCAATTGATGTTGTGGTTGACGTCCGAGGCTGTCCAGGAGCCCTGGGCTATGCTGGCACCCAAGTGGGCCCCCCAGCTGGAGAGACTGGCATCTGTTGTTACTATGACTTTGTGTGGTTCTGTTAGGGGAACTCCCTGGAGAAACCGGTGAGGGTCTTCCCACCACTTGAAGGAGTGCTGTGTCTTGGGTGGAACTGTGAGATAGGTCGGACAGTTGTTATGTGCGTCTGCCACGGGCGGAACAACTGTTGGAAGCTGCGTGCATGAAACCGTGCCAATTGGAGATGGCGAATGCAAGAGATCATGGTGCTGAGGAGGGACGACAGTGTTTGTGAGGGGCGCGGTCTCATCCATGTTAATGCCATAATTTTCAGGATCTTGCGCTGGCGCGAGATTGGAATGAACAGTCCGTCTAGGGTGGTGTCGAATATCACTCCCAGGTGTTCTAGGCGCCGAGCGGGCGTGAGATGGCTCTTGTCTTGGTTGATTTGGAATCCATGATACTCCAGGTAGGTGATGGTACGCTGGAGATGAGAATGAGCAAGCTCCTGGGATGCAGTCCAGATGAGCAGGTCATCTAGATAGGGAAAGATGGCTATGCCCTCTAGTTTCAGGTTTACTATGAGTGAAATTAGGACCTTGGTGAATGTTCGGGGGGCTGTTGCCAGGCCAAAGGGGAGGGCTCGCTATTGCCAATGTTGATTGTTGTAGGCAAAAGGGAGCCATTGTTGGTGAATCTGTAGAATGGAGATGTGGAGGTAAGCGTCTTTGAGTTCCAGAGAGATGAGCCAATCGTTCTTTGAGATGGCGAGGGAGATGGATGCCAGGGTTTCCATCTTGAATCTCTGCAACCGGATGGACTTGCTGAGGTGCTTCAGGTCGAGAACCCCTCTCCATTCTCCATTTTTCTTTTGCACGAGGAAGAGAATCGAGTAAAGCCCCCTTCCTTTTGGTGCCAAGGTACCCTTTCTATAGCTCCCATTTGACGCAGCCTGTTGATTTTGTGTTGCATTGCAGTGCGTTTGGCAGCGATGTGTGAGAGGGGATATACGAAAGAACTCCTTTGGCCTGTGCTTGAGTTTGATGGAATATCCCCTGGTCACGGTTTGCCGTACCCAGTCGTCCGAGGTGGCTTGCTCCCAACAATGGGCGAAATAGAGAAGCCTTCCTCCGAGGCGGGCGGAGACTGGGGAGTAGGGTGCAGAGTAGTCAGGAGTCCTGCTTTCGTGACAGGGATCCGGCACGTCTGGTGTAGTTAGCATGGGGAGCAGACCTGTTGGGCTTTGCTCCACGTCCCCTGTGTCCTCTGCCACGCGGCTGGGTGTTCCAGGTATTGTTTAAGGGGAAACCCCGTCGAGATCCCTGATGGAAGCACTGGAATGGGCGAAAGAAACCTTTAAATGACTGCACCTGATTGAGGGAGTGTTTCTTGTCCTTGTTAGAGGCCTCGGTCAGTGCCTTGTCCAAGGCAGGGCCGAACACTTGCCCCCTCTGAACCTGCTGTTTACCAGGAGGTTCTTGGCGTGTGTATCTGTGCGCCACGAGGGTAGCCATAGTCAGGGCCTCGATTCTTCCGCGGAATTTTTTTAAAAATTCCGCGGGAGTCAGGGGCCAATTCTGCGCCTCGGCGCGATTTACCATGCGGGGGGGGGCTT
>QEPC01015059.1:113154-141432 GCA_003113815.1 Sphenodon punctatus
GCTGGACGGAGCAGCTGCTGCAGCCATCCCTGGTAAGCAAATTAAAGGGCCCTGGGCTGCTGGGGAGGCTGGGGAGGGGAAGCCCCGAGGGTTTGTTCATTCCCCTTTCCCCGTAGAATCTCCTGCCCCGCGTCCCCGCAGCGCAGGCTGGAAATTCTGCGCTGGGGGAAGCGGGGCAGGAGATTCCGCGGGGGGAGGGGAATTCCGCGGGAAATCTGCGATTCGCAGACCCGCGGATCCCTCGGGGCCCTGGCCATAGTCAGCGCCTGGCTGCTACGTTCACCGCCATACCCCTGGCAGCCCAGGTAACAATGTCCATGGATGCATCTATTAGGAATGCGTGGGCGAGGGTGACCTTAGTGGCAAGTTTGCAGGACAGGGAGGCTGATATGTTTGGGTCCTTGCCCAGCTTGAACCACTTCATGATGGCCCTAGAGGTATAGGAAGCTGCAGTTGCCATTTGCAGGGTATTAGACAGTGCCTCGTAACTCTTGCGAAGCCCTATTTCTATTCCCTTATCCGTGGGGTCCTTAGGGAGAAGGTCCCCTTCTGATAGGAACACAGACTGGAGAGGGTAACCCCCCTAGAACTGCTGTGGAGCCTGGGGATATAGTCTCTGTCTGAAACCTCATCATCAGAGGTGGAATCAGAGTCCTCTTTCTTCGGGGTCCTTGGGGTAATACTCAGTACTCTCTGTGCCCTTCTCAGGAGCTTAGGGCCCTGATCAGAGGGGAGCTCTCTGCCCAGATCCTTGGGTCCCCTGGAAAGGATCACCTCCCATTCAGGGGTGTCCCTGTCCCCGGAGGAACAGTTTGCAGAGGTGCAATCTGAAGCCTCGGAGGAGGAAGAGGCAATGGGCTGTGTTCTGGCCCGTGCAGCTTTCCTATGCCGCTTGGAAGGGGGGCAGGGAGTGATGTCTGTGTCTGAGCACGACTCCAACAGCTCCCCCTCTTCCATGGGTGACTCTCCGTGCTTGTCCTCCGAGGAGGAACCAAGCAGGTCCTTGAGAGATCCTTTAAAGAAAGATTTGGGGAGTGGGGGTGAGAGGGTCATTTGTGCTTATGAACCCTCCTTTTGGTTGGCCTCTATATGGGCCAGAATGCCCATAATTGATTTTAACACGTCCAGCTGGAGCTGCTGGATCGGGTCCACGGTGGGGGGGGGCCTTACTTGTGAGGAGGAAGAAGTGGATGCCTCCTTTACCTCCTCTTCCTGCTCCTCCTCTGTGCTGGCCTCAGACCTGCTGTGCGACTCCTCCGACTCTTGCGTGGGGGCCGGGGTCTGGGGGGGGAACCTGTGCTGCGGTTTTGTTTTTGTGCAGAGGCGAAACCGGGCCTTCTCGGCATGCCACGGCCTGGAGAGCGGCCGCCCTGCGCGTCTTGGCGGTCTCCGCCATGTCAGGAACTCCCAATTTGGAGGATTGTACCTGGTGGGACGAACACCTCACAGCAGGAAAGCCCCGGCCGTACCCGGGGACCAACACCGGGGGAGGAAAGTAAAAGCGGCAGGGCGGCTGCCGACGTTGCTAGGCAGGCTAGGTTAATTAAACAAAAAACGGTCCCCTCTCTCGGAGGGAGAGAAGAAGCAAGAAAGTCTGCATGTCCTGACAGATCAGAGGCAGACTTTCAACTGGGGAAGCGAGGGCGCACTCTCCCTACACATGCCCAGTTGAAAGTCTGTGCTGCCTCCTAGTGTACACGAGGGAGATCGCTCCCTGAGTTCAAATAAATGGACTGAAGGCTATAGAAATGGGCTATCATATCTTGTGGCTTGCTCTTCCCGGTCTGGAATGGCCACCATGTCAGGCAGGCCACTGGGTGCAGCACGGAGTTGCCCACCCGCACATTCGTGCACGTCCCCACCTCCCAGGCCCGGCCATGTGAACGTTTGTTCTGCGGCCGGATCAGATCCTGACCAGGAATCCAGATCAGTCTGACAGTAGCGCTCCGCCATCATGTATGTTATTACCCAATGTCACTGCTCTGAAGTAGGGTTTCTGAAGTAAGGGGTTATATTGTTTTGCTTGCTTTTGTTGGGCTTATTTTGTATGCATTTAAGTAATCTTAATGCTTATTAGATGTTGCTTGAATAGCACTGCGAAACAACTATCACAAGGCTTGAACCAAAGGCAAAGTACCCAAGTTTATAACATGTATGAAGATCTCTAAGCTCAGCAAGCAGAAATTAATGGCTTAATGTCCATAAGGGTTTAAAAATTAGATGGTTATGCCTTCAATTTCATAAAAGGAAGGGATTGTGGGGGAATTTTTTATAAGGGACCCTATGGAATTGAGCTACACATAGCCTAAGGAAGGTAGCACAAAATGGAAGACAGATGAATGCTCGGTAATACCTCATTCTTAACAGAAGTGAGTTTTAGCCTGTTAAATAGAAATAATCATGAGACTAGTTTGGGTTCTGTGTCACACAGCAAGGCCTGGGAAACAGCTCCATGCATGATAAACATTGGACAGAGGAAGGCCGCTCTGTTCTTCCTTACAGCAGATAGAAAACAAAGGCCTTGCAGATGTGCTAGTTAATTGGTTTTGTTTAGGCATCTTACTTTATAAACAGTCTAGCTTATATTGTTTTGAGAATAGGTTGCTGAGTATGTAAACAGTTGCTGAAACCTTTTACCTTTGTATGACGTTGCTTTGAGTGACATGCATGTATCTTTGAATGTATGATAAACCTATAAAACTTCTTGTATTGGGGGGAGGAGTCAGACCAGTCTGTTTCCTTGCATGGATTCAGTTCTGCTCTCTCTATCTCTGCGTTTTGAGATCAATAAAGAACTTCTGACAGATTTTACCAACAGTGTAAGTATGAAACTTTCCTCGACACTGTATTGTTCCCAATATAATTTACTGCTTAGTTAATAAAAGCAAAAAGAAATGCTGCTCCTAAGCAGTTCAGCGTTGGGCTTTTACTAACATTTCCATCAGAATAATATAATGAATTTCTATAGATGCCTTGTAATTATTTGTTACAATAGCTTATTTTAGCTTTGAATTTACGTGTCAAGAGAACTAGACTTGTCAGTTCATACGTTAATAAATCACAAGGCCTGAAGGATTTTGTTGAGAACCCAGTATCAGATGGTTTTCAAGGCCCCCTAAGTTATTTTTTCTATCGGCAACGATATTTCTATGGAGAGGAAATCACAAAAAGGAATGTTTTCAAATCAACTTCCTGGGCCCAAGCCTATTGTCATTTCGGCGGTGTTGTAAAATCTGGCTGTTCTGCCTTTGGGGGTGGGGGGTGGGTTAGGGTTATGGGTTTTTTTTCGCCCCCATCCTGCTTTATTGTTTTAAACTTCCATGCCTTGTTTTAAATACTGTGATTGTTTTAAACTGTTTTTATAGTGTTTTACATTTGTAAATTGTTGGAAGCCGCCCTGAGCTGGTTACAGGAGGGTGCGGGGTATAAATTACAAAAATAAATAAATAAATAAATTGCTTCTCACATGTTGTCTTCCAGGTGGCACTGCTTGTTAGCTTATCACGATTCCATCTTTAATCTCAATTAGCTTGCACAGGGAGAATTTAGATTAAAAGTTGCACTTGATCTCACTCAAACGAAAAAAAAATAAAGTACTGCATCAGCCAGTGCCACACCTGCTCCTGGAGTCTCACAAGGATGGCTCTCTGCACTCAGAAGCAACTTGGGAATCCTGTTACTGTGCCTTAATTCAGAGGACAATCAGACCTTTGCTGTGGTGGGCGCCCAGTGTGGAACTCGCTCCCTCCAGATGTGTGTCTCAGTTCCTCTGTCCTCGCCTTTAAAAAGCACCTGAAGACTTATTTATTCTCCAGGTACTTTTAGGATCCACTGCGGGTTCCCCTTTATGTCTCTTTTTCCTCCCTCTTCCCCTTTTAAATTGTTTTAAAATGGATTTCATATTATTTTATCCTATTACGTTATGAAGTGTTCTGAGCACCATTTGGTGGTAGTGGTGCAGCTGCTATAGAAATAAAATTATTATTAAGATGACAGCCACACCTTTAAGACTTTAAATGTATACTTACTGCTTCAGCTTCAGCTGGATCATACCAAACTGTGATATATGGATGACGTAAGGCTTCATCTACAGAAATTCGTTTGTCTGGATCTACTACCAGCATTTTTGATAACAAATCTCGAGCCTGACTTGCTAGAAAAGAGACGAGGGAAAATCTAAGCAAATAATACTTTCAAAAGATAAAATATAACAAACATATGCTACAAAAAGTACAAAGCAATAGGTAAGGTACATAAATGAGGCAGCATAAAATTTAGTTTTCTGCTGCTTGGTGATAAAGTAGGGGATTTCTGAAATTATCTTTAAAGATTAAAATGGCCATAAGGTTGATACAAGAGCCCTGTTTAAAATACCAGTAGTTTATAAATAAAAGGAGCTAGCTTGGACAATGGGTGTAATCACATGAGATGGGGCCCAACATCTTTGCCTCGATCCTCTCGCCTGTCTGAATGGTGGCCACCAACTGCTTTCCCTGGGTTCGGTCAGGGTAGCTCTGCATGGTGTCATCCCCAGAAATGCGGAGCACTCCATTTTAACCTGCGTTAAAACCCATGTGGGTTAACCCAGGATAACGGCCTCCTTTGTGAAAGGCCCCAAGCAGCCTTGCCCACTTAAAGGTCTACCAGCACCATGGATAAGACCACAGTGCCAACAAGGATTGGGCTCCTGGAGGAAGCTGCCACCACCACCTGTCAGCCGTTGGCGTGGCGGGGGTGAGCACACCCCAGTTGGCTACGCATCAGCTGTTGGAATGGACTCCAGGGAGGAGTAGCTGTGGCAGCAAAGGGGATGCTGGGGAGGAGGACGATCAACCCTGATGTCCCTGGCTGGTGTGACTATTTGCACAGCTGGGGACACTGGGACAGATCCTCCTCCTCCTTCCAGGGGTCCAATACAACAGCCGATGGGCAGGTGGCTGGGCACCCCCTGCCTTTCCAACATCTGACAGGCAGTAGCTTCCTCCAGGGGTTTGATCCTGCTGCCGTCACAACTGAGTCCTGGTGTCTACCCGTGTGTTGGGCTTCCTGGGTTACACCAGTGCAGTAGGGCTGCGTAGCAGCTGCCTTGAGCACCCCAGGACCCACATGTGGGTTCTGACTTTTTGAAGGGTTTGTCATGCTGTCCTCATGCGTGGCTGCTGCGTGGGACCTTATTGAGCAGCTCCAGCCTCCCTGCTCATTGTGTAGTAACAATAAACTACATAGCAACTAGGTATACATATTAATATCAGCTATAGAAAGGTCAATTTTAATTTTTAACGGCTCTCAAATAAGAGTGATTTTTCATTGACCTTTAAAGCCAGAGGCAATCTGCTGAAATATTGGAATGCGGAAAACCAAGTATTTTTAACATATTTAAACCAAACTATTGAAATATCAGTAGAAAAAATAAAACTGCATAAAACTTTAAAGATAGATTGATCAACACTGCTTTCAATCATATACCTTGTAATGCAATTTAATGTGATGGTGGTCACCTCAATGATGCCCCCCCCACCCCCATCGTTGGGTGTGCGGGCAGATGTGTGGTGGTGGTGGGTCGGGTACGGGCGTCCACCCATAGAAACACAACAGGCGATGGGTGGAGGTGGGTGTGTACTCCTGGTGAACACTCATCTCCACCCATCATCCACCCACGAAGCCATCCGACAAAACAGGAGGCGGCTCCATGGGTAGAGATGGGCGTGTGCCTATGGGAAAGGGAGCACACCCATCTCCACCCACCACAGTCATGCACCCATCCCCCCACGCACCTCTGTCCATTGAAAAAAGGCCATATATACTTAAATAACAGAGACAAAAACCAAAAAGACTTACTTTTTAATTTGTCACGGTCAGATTCCGATGGAAATATCCAGTCAGGAAAGAGCTCTTCAAATTTGATACCTGGATATTTTGGCCTATTTTCTACATAATTCCTTACAGTAGGCTGCAGTTTCCTCATAAAATCAGCTGAGGGTGTTCCTAACTGTTCAATAACTTTATTCCATTGGTCAATATCTGCACGGTGTCTTTAGGAAAATAAACTGAAATATCTGAAATCTGCATCGTACTAGGCATTAGTTATAGAAACATTATTATTATTATTATTATTATTATTATTTTTTAAAAAGTTGAATTGTTACCAAAATTGAGATTGTACTTTTGTTCTTGCGGGACTAGAAGCTTGAGCAGCCATGCAAACAACCTATTCGGGCTTTCAATCCTAATAGTAAAAAGAGCTAGAATCGTTACATGAAATGTGAGTCTCTGTCACTTAAAACTGGCCATTTTACAAAGTGGCCCTGGAAGAATTAAAAAACAAAATAATTAAAAAATCTCTCTAGGCTTTAACCGGAGAAGGGTTTTGTTGAAGGCGGACTATGATTCAACAAAGCACATATTAATCTGGACTTTAGTGGTACAGAGCGTGCCACAGTGAAGCTTTAAAAACACACAAAACAAAACAGACACCTCTCATCAGGAAGAGCCTTGTGAATAATTCCATGCCACTTTTATGTTTAAGTGGCCTCAGAGAGACTGTATCAAGAACTGTTTCCTTAAGATAAAGGAGAGAGAAACTAATAAGGGATTTTTTATCAGTTTTAAAAGAAAATCAGCAATCTCCCTAACAGAAAATTATTGGCTATGTACTTTTATTAAGCAACATCTCAAATGTAATTTCATAGAAGGTTACTTTCAAACCGTTATTAGTATGCATAATAGGCCAGATCTGAGAAGTAAAGACCTGTAGGGTATGAATTCTCCTCCCCTGCCCACACACATTCCCCATACGACTTTTGCACAACTTCTCTGTCAAAGCGCTCTCACTCAGGGTGCAGCCACACTAGCTGTGATAAGCTCAATCCTCACGCAGCCTGTGGCGGGAAATCACTGCTGCCACCCTTCAGGGCCAGCACGGAGAGTAGGGCAGATGGTCTGCCCCCCTCAGGGAAGTCGGGTGGGCAGAGGCACCAGCCACACGGGAGACCACCCAGCACTGTCCCATCTCCCTCCCCAGCTGTGATGTGGTCATATGGGAATGGAGGCAGCACCTGCCACACAAAGCCCCATAGTGCCCCTCGTTGCCCAGCAGGGCAGGCAAAGACCGGGCCCACGAGAAGCGGCGTACTACCGCACGTTGGGCAGCCTTACCTTACATTGCATGGTAAAGGCTGGCAAATGTGGGGTAAGGTTGCCCAAACCGTGGTAAGAGCTCATGTGACTGCACCCTAAGTAGCTTTTGAAGTACTGATTTGGTTAAGAATCCGAGTTTCTATTGGCTGCTAGTCAAAAAAGGCTGCTCTGGAAAGAAACTGCAAACATTAATATGATTTTCAACTGGGATAAAGCTAATCCTTTGTGGATTGTGAAATCAGGAACAAAAACATTAAAGTAGTATATACATTGCACAAGGAAAGAGAAGGGGGAAAAATGAAGCAGATAGTTTTCTTTGAGATACAGACAAAGTTGGGTATGAAACCTTTACCATCTTATTAAATGTTATGTAACAGAAAGATACAACTTTATTCATGTATACACAGTATACATGTATACAGGAGTATACACAGGCGTTCCAACGTGACCTTGAGTACTTTGTCAGTCTTGACATAATGCACAAGTATCAGATGGAACATGTGTGGGGCATAAGAGGAGAGTTTAGTGCTTTGGTTGCTTCCACTCTAATCCTGTCTTGGATTAACAGGAGCAGTAGATGTGAAGATGCCCTTTGCTCCACTTCTGACCAAAGTAGTTTTTCAGAAATCAGCCCACATTGAAATAAAAGATGTGTGTGGCTGAAGCTTGCTTCAATAGCATGTACAGTACCTCACTATAAAGTGATTGTGACGTATTTAAACTAGGGCTGAACCGAACGGTACTTCTGGGTATTTGGACCGATTTTTGAAGTTCCGAATAGTCTGTCTGAGTACTCGGAGGCAATTTGGTGTTCTTGCCGAAGCTTGGGACTTTGGAGACCAAAGCACAGAACGTCGGAAAACTTTGGAAAATTGTTGCAAAGTTCTTGAACCCACAGCCGAAGCACTACCCAGAAAAGCAGACGAGCAAGTGTAGGACAATTGCTCCAGAAGACAACCCCCCAAAAGTGCAACTGTATGCAGAAATTAAAAAAAACAACACCTCAACAACCAACAGTAGTGTACCTACAGCATGGCCCACCATCAGCAGTGAGCAAACCCACTTTATCATTATGCCAACCAAGCAATTCACAAAAATACAGGCTAGCAAGGGACATTTGCTCAAGAAAAATACAACAACCCCCGCAAAAAAATCTGCAACTTCATGGAGAAATAAATCCCAACAAAATAAGCCAGCAAGCACAGGCCCCAGAAGCAGTGACAAAATTAAGAAGCCAGACATTCACACCCCTCTCCCCCACCCAGGGGCACCCTCTTCCATGGCATGGCAATGTGGCAATGGTAATTTGAACTGACTAAGTAAACTTGGGAAGTGAAGCCAGGCAGAGAGATCCCACTCTGACTCTGGCCTCATGGTGCCAAGCAGTTGGCAGAACAGTAGAAATTACACTTTACAATTAATTAATTATGCTCTGTTGTGTGCCATGCCACAGTCTAGACAACACACACAACCCTGCAAAACAGTCTGCAACTGCATAGAGAAATAAATCCCACCAAAAAGGCCAGCAAGCACAGGACCCAGCAGCAGTCACAAAATTAAGAAGCCAGATATTCACACCCCTCCCACCCTAGGGGCACCCTCTTCCTTCGCATGGAATTGTGGCAATAGTAACTTGAAAGACCAAGCAAACTTGGGAAGTGGAGCCAAGCAGAGAGATCCCTCCTCATGGTGCCAAGTGCCAATCAAGCAGCAGTTTAAAAAAACTGCATGGCATGGTAAAGAGTAACGTAGCCCCCAGCATTGGCCCTATGGACAGGACAAACCATACCATAACATGCCAGGCCAGGCACCCCTCTCCACCCCACCCCCACCAATCCAGCAGCACTGTAGCGCAGCCAAATTCACCAAAGGGAATGAACAAATTGGCTGCATTTCAGACACTTTTGTTTTGCTCGGCCAGCCAATTCAAAAGCTGACCATCTGACTTGGCCAGACAATCAAAACTTGCCATCTGGCTTACCATCATCACTCAATTGTCTCCTCCCACACATCCCTCCTACCAAATATAGCACTACGTTTCATTTCAAGAAGAAACTCAACTGTCCACCAGCCCCCCATGTGTGTAGAGGTTTCCGAAGTTTCCATGGACCGAAGTTTCCTTGGTCCATGGAACTTTGGAATTCAGCCTTTCCGAACCGAATAGCTTAATATTTGGCAAATTCCGAAGTTTTCAGACGACTTCATTTCAGCCCTAATTTAAACACTTGTTACCAGTCTGAGGAAAGGCTGTGTGGCCCAAAAGCTTGCATGTCCTCATCAACAGAAGTTGGTCCAATATCAGATATCATCTCAATTACTGTCTCCCCATCTATTATTTTGGGGAACAACACGGCAGTCACTGTCTCACTAAAACGTAAACTAAACACCACTCTAACACCGAAAGAGAATTTCATATTGACAAAAATACCTAATCATTGTCTGAACTGGAGCAATTAGAGATTCCAGTACAATACTATATTTTACTACACCCAAGTATTTCCAAATTCACATGAAAGTTACGTATTTAGATATGTCAAGTATCTCCACTTTCCTACACCATCAATAAATATGTAGCTAGGGAATACAGCTTAACATGTTGTCACGGGTTTGGGAGTCTGCACCCCCACTTTACCGGGTTTGTGAGACTCAGTTTCCCTTGCGCACAGTTCTCTTGAATCAGTTTCTCTCACTGGCTAATTCATGTGTGCCACAATGAAACTTCTTGTCATACAAGGGCCCGATCCTTCCCGTTTACAGACTCTTTACTCTCTGGGTTCGCAAGAGCTTGAGGGCTCTTGTAACTCACTTGTGTTCCAATATTAGACACTAGACCACTTCTTTATAAAGTAAGAAGTATATTTATTGATTACATAAACAAGATAGTTAAACAGAGTGGTAATTAGAAATCAAAGGTAAATATAACGCATTCCTAACTTATACTGTTGAGTTCCTAAGCTATTCATCTTACCCTAAAACAAGGTCCAGAAGTTCTGGTTTTCTCAGCCATGAAGGTGAATGGCTGGGCTCTTGGCTTTAGAGATCAAAATCCTTCTCTCACGTCATGCTTCTCCCAGCCTGTTGCTGGCTGGCTTTTTGTATGTAGATGTTCAAGATGGCTTTTGCAAGAAGTCTCCAAGCCCCCTCTCTTCTCTGGGATCTTTGTCCTTATATAGCATTTAACTGTCTTTGTCTCGGATTTCCCGCCTTTGGGGAATGTGTCCCAGAGCACGTACGCAGCCCCAGGTAAACATGGAAGTTCATTAACATCTCCACAGGCTCGTCTAGCAAGCCAGCTTCCAATACACGTTGTTATCTGTTTGCACTTCCTACAGGCTGATGACGTAGGAGAGCCCCCAATTTGAGTTCTACAATTCTCAGAGTCAACATTACCAACATGTGGAACTTTTAACATTACATAGTGTACATTTATAGTAACACTGCATACATGTGAAACCATTGGCACCACACATTTACCAAACATGTAGTCCCGTGTTACACGTGTGTGACCCCATGTTTCTCCGTGACACACATCAAGCAATTGGCATGGCTTTATATTAAAAAACCATATTCTATTTAGAAGCTGCCAATAGAAGTGCTTGATTTCAGTAAGTGCAAAAATAAAACTATCAAGACGCACTGATATTACAAGTTTAGCCATCTCATACAAAGACTGAGTGCATTCAAACGGAACCTTGACACCAAAACTATGGTTGTTTCAGACGTTACGAGATCACAGTCAACCACAGTGAACCACACTCAACCCCGCAGTGGGGCCAAAGGGCCCTGAATGTCTGTTTGGCAGGTGCCTGTCAGCCGCGGCGGCCGCCCCCCGGCACAACAGCTGCTCCTTAAAACCAGAAGCCCCGCCCCCACCAGCACTAACCATGCGGAGGCATCTCCGCAGCGGACCAGGCCTCCTGCACGTACTGACGTGGCGCCGACAGCGGAACCGCCCCACGACGCAGCCAGGCTCCACCCCTCATTGCGCCGATCTGCCCGCCTCCGGGAGCGTGCAGAGGGCGGGGCTTCCCCTTCAAATGCCGGCCTCACAGCAAGTTCTGGGCCGGTGAACAGAGCTTGCGTCTGGATGAACTAGCCCCCCCCGCCTGAAAGCTAAGTGAAAGTACTGGTGTGATATTCCCCCTGTGTTTGTCTCCCTTGTTGCCTCCATTTTCCCTTGCCTTTCCCCCTCCCTCCTGGTTTGACGTGATTCAAAGTGACTCCCTGTATTGTCTTGTGTTTGCCTGAACTCCTGCATCCTGTTGGCCCAAGAGTGCGTGCGTGGGTAGAGTGAAGGGGCCTGCGGGCCTGACGTTTCTTTCCCCTCCCTGGGCCCCCGTCTCTCCCCTACCCCGCTCCAGTGTGCAAGCCCTTATACTCCTGCCCCCTCTACCCCGGGACCTTGCCTCAATCCCCCTGCACCAACCCCCACCGTGTCTCCCATTCCCCTGTGGTGTGCAAGAACCCTGTCTAATCAAAAGCTCTGTGCCCTATGATGATAGGGGCCTAAGTTCCAGGTGCGAAAGCCCAAGGAACAGCCCAAATACTATCCTGACGGGCCTCCGGGACCCCCATCGAGTACAACAGAGTTCTCCAAGAGTGTGTGGTGCGCCTGGGCAACCCTTGTTCCCCCTTCCTTTCCCCTCCCCACTGACAGTGCCAGATGTTCACCACAGACAATCCCCAGCAGGGGACAAAATTAACCACCCTTCCGGAGGTCCGGCCCGGACCATCTCCGAAAGTGTGGTCAATGCAATTCCCACCGGGAAACGACGAGACGTAACGTCTGAACGGCAACCACCAGCTGGAATCAAGCAGAACGATTCCCAGACGTGGACAAAGCACGCAGCATTGCTTCCAGGCAACGAGCAGCAACACAGGCCGGGGAGGGAGATTTAAAGGGCACACAGCAGCAGGGGAACGTGGCAGGATGGAGTGAGGCGGAAGTGAGAGGGGATTGGAGGACGAGAGAGCAAGGGAGGAGGAAGAGGCGGCGGCGGCAGTGGCACAGGCGGAGGAGGTGGTCGTGCTGCACATGGAGGCGATGGAGGGAGAGCAGCAGCAGCAGTTGGGACAGGCCGCCCCAGCGCCGGCAACTGGCCCAGGGGACGAGGCACCCCGGAAACGGGTAAGGGGACCGCGGGGATGAGGCAACCCGGCAACCAACCGCTGCCCCCCCTCCCTCCAATTATGTCCCACAGACACGGAAACAGGCCTGGGAGCCCGAGCCCCCGGAAGAGACGGGAGAAGGAGGAGCAGGACCGGGACCAGGAGGGCCCACGCAGGAGACGGACATACCACAGAGGGGGGCAATGGGGGCACAGGGAAACCCAGGATTTCATAAAGATCTGGGGGACCTCGAAGCACCAGCTGGAACTAGCCGTGAACCAGCAGAACAAGCACGTGTTCCAGGAGATCGTGCAGGACATGGAGGCGGCGGGGCACCACAGGACAGTGGCCCAGTGCAAATCCAAGGTGAAGGAGCTCAAGAGGGGGTACAAGGCCATAAAGAACAACAACCGGCAGTCCGGGCACGGAGCCTGGACCGCCCCCTACTATGATGCCCTGGACCGCATCCTTCACATGAAGAGCTCTATTGTCGCCTCACGCCTCGTGGGGAGCGCTGTGGTCCAGGGCAGGAACGGGCCGAGGTACCCACGCCCCTCGCTGCCCCCCTAGAAGGAATTGATTTCAGGGGCCCCACCCCCCAAGAGGAACGCCCTGGGACCTTGGGGAGCAGCAGGCCCCCCTCGCGCTCCGGCCCCAGCAGCGCCCAGCCGAACACCGTACCGGGAGGGGCGCCGGCATAACAGGCGGCCCCGGCCAGGAGACACAAGGGGACCCGAGCAACATGGAAGGACTGGCCTCTGAGGACTCCGAGACCGACATAGAGTTACCCTCTATGTCGGTCTCGGAGTCCTCCGAGGCCAGTTCTTCCATGTGGCAAGCGGGTGGAAATGGACCGGAGGGGATGGTCCGAGGGAGGGAGGAGGGCACACTGGCCACAGGGCCACCCCCAGCAACCCCTGACCTCGAAAAGGGGGCACTGGGGCCGCCGAGGGACACCTAACGCCCACCTTGTCCCATACCTTCGGAGGTCACACCACGCCCCAGCACCTGGGACAGGCACGCGAGGGTTATGGCGGTGAGCAGCCCCACGAGCAGCCAGAGGTCGAGTTGTCTCACCTGGAACAAGTGGGGGGTGGGTGGGCAGGGGACACGGCTCGAGTGGTGAGGGGGAGGGGGGCCAGGGCGCTGGGGGATGCCAGGGGAGGGCACCGGCCGGCCAATAGGAAGGGGGGTGCAGGACCCACCAGCCGTGGCACAGGATGGGGGCCGGGTGGCTGGGACGCCTAACCAACCCCTACTGTGCACCCCAACAGGGCGACCCGCCGAGACATAGCAAGGCACCCCCGTGCCCCCGGCTCAGCAGATGAGGGAGCACCGAGCCAGGGTACAGCGCCGGAGGGAGGATCAGGCAGAGGACATTGTCTGCAGCACAGCCTGGTAGGGCGAGCGGATGATAGCGGTCATCAACCGCATGGAGGCAGCCACCGAAAGGGCCATGCAGGAAGCAGAGGCAAGGGACCGGAGGCTGCAGACGGAGGTGCGCCTCGAAAGGAGGAGGGAGCGCTGGGAGCCCAGCAGACAGGTGGAGGCGTTCAGGTGGCTGGAACCGACCACTGACCGGATGGTGAGGGAGCACTCTGTCAAAATGGACCGGGTGAGTGGATAGGACGGGTCCCACAGGATGCAGGGGGGCGGGCAGGCCGGCCGACTGGGCCGGCTCCTTCAGGGCGAACGGGGCGGGCAGGCAGCAGGCGCACCATTGTGCACACCTGCGTTCCCTTCACGGGGGCTGGCGCATGGTCCAGCCTGCACCCGGGCGTGCAGACAGCAGCTGCATTCCTGCTGTCATCACCTCCCACCTCTCTGTGTTGGCTGCCTGTTGTCCTTGCCACCCTGATTAGTGTGTAGGCTGTCCCGTACGTGTGCTTGGTTCCAGCAGCTGTGCTGGGTCCGCACCCCACGCCTCGCTCGTTAGCCATGCCATGTTGCGGGCTGTGGCCTTATCGCTTGGCCTTGGAGCTCCCCTGCTTCCACTCCCGTCCCTCCAGGGCTTGTGCCCCCCCCCCTTTCCTAGCAGTTAGTCTCAGTCACGGCCTGTACCATGGCTGGCAGCGCTTCCCCAGAGCTGCGGGTCCCACCACCCCTGGGGCCCCCCATAGCTGGATCTTCCGCGAGACCATGGCCCTGTGTGACCTGTGGCATTCCCCAGCCCTGCAATTGCTCCTGAGCTGCCTGGACAGCCTCACAGGTACCTATGTGAGCCTGACCTCCAGCCTGCGCTACTTTGGCTATGAGGCGAGTGCCCGGGATTGCCGGCTGCATTCGGAGACGCTGGGCCTCCGTCCCTTTCCCGATGGGCACATCTCAGAGATGAGGTGCTTGCATGTGGGGTGGTCGGCGGCGTAGACTGTGTCTGCCCTCTCTGTGTGCAGCCTGGCCGCCTACGCGGAGGGGGCCCTACCCTAGCCGTGTCCTTCTTTGGCTGTGTTCACGGGGCCCGTGGGTACCAGCGTTCGCGTGGGGCGGTCTATCACCAGCTGTTGGAGCTCGGTCACCTTCCGTGGCCCCCAGCTGCTGACTATGGCTTGTCAGAGTCCACCGGGGCGGAGCTGGTGGCGCTGGCTGGTGTGTGGTCCCAATCCGATGTGCAGGTGGGGATCGCCGTGCAGGATCCCTTTGAGGCTTACTACCTGGTCGCCCACCATATGTCTGCACTGGGACACCGGTGGGGCATGTTTCAGTGACCCCACTTCGTGTACTTGGCGGGCTACCCAGTCCCGGGCCCCTTCGTGACCCCCTGCAGCTGGCTTTGAGGACCCCTGTGCCTTCTGGGCCCTGGATGCTGGCCCCACTTTGGGCTCCTGCCTCCGCCAAGGGTCGTTACCTGGTCCCTCCCTGATGTCCCCGGATCAATGCTGTGCTGTCTGGTTTCTGGGGTTCCGCTGCCCCTGGCTGAGGCTCTGGGCCCCCTCCGCGGGTCCCCCATCCGCCGCTGCAACTGGTGTTTTTCTCTGTGGCTGCCTTCTCCTGTGGCTGCGTCCTGATCACCGAGCCGGCCCCCAGAGCCGTGGGTGCTGATGTTCTTCATGGTCTGGCCTCGGTGCCTCCTGTGCCTGTGTGCCCCCCCCATGGGTGACTGTGACACCATGGGGTTCTGAAGCCCCTGGACTGCACCTCCCGGCGTCCTCCTGGGGGGGAGGTGTTGGACCAGCTGCTCTGCTT
Source organism: Sphenodon punctatus (assembly GCA_003113815.1). Taxonomy (NCBI): domain Eukaryota; kingdom Metazoa; phylum Chordata; class Lepidosauria; order Sphenodontia; family Sphenodontidae; genus Sphenodon; species Sphenodon punctatus. The sequence continues at coordinate 128,584 of QEPC01015059.1, forward strand.
CTCGTCTCCGGCTTGTCTCCGTCCCATCCATCACACCCTCACTGGCGCGTGGGGTCCCCGACAGCCTCCTGGACCGTTCCTGGGCCGCTCCCTGTTCCATGTGACCTCCTCCTGTGCCTGTGCTCTGCCCCTGGGGGGGGGGTCCCTCTGTTCCGGTACTGCCTGTGTAGCTGTGGGGGTGCCCATGCAGGCTGTGCTGTTGTGGGGGTTCTGGTTGCCGTTCCCCGTGTCCTGCCCCGCTCCTGGGGTGGTTCCCCCCCTGCTCCCTGTCCCCGCCCCCCCTCCTCTTCCCGTTGTGCCGTTTGTGTTTTGTCCGTCCCACTGTGTCCCCCCTTCCCTGCCTTTCCCGTCTGGGTGTGTATGGGCCCGGGCATCTGTTTGTGTTGTGTGTTCCACTGTGAACTCGTTGTCTGTGCCTGTTCTCTGTACCGCCTCAGCAGCTCTTCTCCCTCCTCCCCCTTCCTTCCAGTTTCCCTTGTGTGGGCGTTCCCTGTAGGTGCGTTTGGCTTCCTTTGCCCTCAGCCGGCCATGTCTGGCTCCCGCCCCTCCCCGGTGCCTTCTGGGTGTTTTGACCACGGCTGGAATCGGTGTCACATCTGTTGTGCAGCCCCGGGCCGTGGTCTGTCTGTCCAATTCCCTGTCATGGTCCTGCTCCCGTCACGTCTGTTCGGGGCCTTCCTGGACCATGGGGGGTCGTTGGACGGCTCGCCACTGCTGGGAATCCACTGTGGTGAATCGGGACCGCATGATGTCTGAAATCACCCACTGTAAATACAGAATTATAACAGCTAAGCCCCATGCTAAAATGCTGCACATCAAAAGAAGATTCCAAAGATTGCCAAGCACACAAATGGAATTGTCATTCCTACCTAAAAAAATAATAAACAAATTCTGTGATGGGCTCCACCAATCTAAATTCATAAGATTGCTACTTCAAGAGTATCACCAGGTTAGTCAACCAGACAAGCTGAATAAAGCTTGGCACCCAGCACTCACTCTCAGCTGCCTCAAGAAGTTTAGTGACCAATACTAACCTAATAGAAAAGTTCTATAGAACTGAGTTTTCAGAATGAATTCTTCACAAGGGATTCCACCAATGTTCAAAGTAAAAACATTGTCTGTGATATGGCCACCATTAAATCTAGGTGCAACACACTATGCTTACTAGAAAAATCAAGCAAGGACTTTAAGCTCTGGAGACACAGGAAGATGGCATTTCCCAAATTCAGGTTTCTATGTCCAAAACCTAGATCTAATTCCTTACAGTAACCAGTTTACTCTAACAACAGAAAAAAGTATATATTTTTTCATTTTCATTTCATTTTTTATTTGTACCCCGCACTCTCTTGCCACAGGCAACTCGAGGCGACTCACAACCAAAATGAAACAACTCATAACACAATATACAAAAATACAATATGGTCAACAAGACCCACCAAAAAAAAAACCACCCCACATTCTTAAAGAATAACTTAACAAATTCACGTCTACCAAACCCACCTTCAATCTCCATTACTCTACCCCCCTCATAATCCTTTCCTGCTGCCACCAGGGAAGGAGTCCTTCTCACCCCCCTCATTCCTTCCTGCTCTCACCAGGAAGTGAGTCCTTTCCACAATACAACATAAGAAAAATATTATATATATTAATTTTTCCCCACCCCCTCTACATACAATTATAATACATAATTAGTTTCTACTAACCCATACAAACTTCATTTACAGAGCATAAGTTAAACAATTCCCTCAATCCCCCAACACTTCAATTTGCCTACTATCCACATCCTCCTTCCCCCCCCCCCTGCTGCCACCAGGAGGAGGAGCCTTCTCCAAATCTCTAGTTCTTCGCAAAATTCGTATTCCCTGACGGGACATCTCTTCTTCCCACCACAAGTCTATAAAAGTAAACTTATGTCCTGGTCCCAATCCTCGGGCACAGCCAGAGGGCACGCCCCTTTGGACGCATGCCATCGGCCGTTCCCTGCCTTTTATTGGCCGGTTTGGATGCTGGCTGCCCCCCATTAGGTGTAGTAGTGACGGTGGCAACAGCTGTGCTGGTTCTGCGCTGCTTGACACACACCCAGATACCTGCTGCTGCTCTTGCTCGGGGGCAATTCTCCAGCCCCCCTCGCACCAAATCTTCAGTGTCTGTCCAGCAGAGGGGCCCCCGAGCACCCCGGCCCAGCCAATGGCCCCAGCCAACAGCCGACACCCTTTAGATGTCACCCGAGGGCTTGCGCCAACAGGGCCCTACCTTGGGAGTTATTACCTGGGGGAGGAGAGGGAAAAGCAGAGTGACAACAGGCTCCTCCAGTCAAGACAGCCCCAATCCCCCCAGCAACAAACACAGCTTGCAGCTGGCCACAGGGCCCTGGGAGTTATTACCTGGGGAAGGGGAGGGAAAAGCAGAGTGACAATAGGCTCCTCCAGTCAAGACAGCAACTTGGCAGATTTCATTAAATCAAAGAGGTAAAAACATTCAGCACAATAGGTTGTTCTGCCTTTAATATTATGAAGTTTTACTCTTAAAAGCATGTGCGAGTCCTTCATAAGCATTTTTTTAAAATGAGCTCCTCGACCTACATCTGATAGTTCCACTCTGTGCTGCACTCATCAGACCTCATCTGGAGTACTGTGCCCAGTTCTGGACACTGCACTTTAAGAAGGACATCAACAAATTGGAATGGATTCAGAGAAGGGTGACAAAGCGGCCAGGGTTCTGGAAACAAAGTCCTATGAGGAAAGGTTGAAGGAGCTGGGTATGTTTAGCCTAGAGAAGAGAAGACTAAGGGGAGGCACGTTAGCGGTCTTCAATTAACGTAAGTGCTGTTACAGAGAGGATGGCAAAGAAATAACGTGCTAAAATTACAAGAAAGCAGATTTCAATTAAACATTAGGAAGAACTTCCTAATATTAAGAGCCGTTTGACAGTGGAACAGACTGCCTAGGGCGGTAGTGGGCTCTCTTTCGCTGGAGGTTTTCAAACAGAGGCTAGACGCCATCTGTCAGGGAGGCTGTAGTTTTCCTGTACTGAGCAGGGGGTTGGACTAGATGACCTCTGAAGATGACCTCTGAGATACCTTCCAACTTGATGATTCTATGATCAACAGGTTCACTGACTGTTCTTGAAACTTGGGGAGAAGATGAACAAAGCAATTAATTTAATGATGTCTAAAGGCCTATGCACATATTCCTGGTCTTCCACTACAACAGTGTTGTCTCATCTCCAAAAGACTAAAAGCGGATGTCCTGTTCTAGATAGAATATAGGGCATTTTCACACAAGACACTCTCCACACACTATACATGTTGCAGGGCTGCAGTGTTGCCCTGTTCATGTAACATGAATAGTGGGTGGGTAGTGGGTGGAGAGTGTCACACAAATCTGGTTACAGATAATCCCAAGTGTAAGTACCTATTACTTAAAACAAAGAGAAAATATTTTGGTTTTCCAAAACTGAAAAAGCTAGCAGAGAGAAGACTGAGATATAGGCCATAAAAGGAAGTAAAGTTATGGTGCTCACAGAGAAGACAACAGTTGAGAATGAATTTAAGACTTCAGAAGGAGCAGAGTATAGATCATGTGACTGACCTCCCTAGTGCACAGAAGACAATGCCAGACTTTGGCAATGGAAACCACAGCAGCCCAAAGGGTTTAGGCGCTTATTTCATACATCATCCTGAAGAAAGCAGGAGAGACGTCCAGTTCTCTGGGCAAAGGAACAAAAACAGGCTTTCCACTATTTGTAAGAAATCTAATGGGACATTTCACAAGTACAGTGACAAGACTTTAGGGCAACCAGCACCACTAGAGCACAGCCAGACCCCAACAATATCTTCTGTTTCACACAGCTACATTAAAGAGATTATTAATTAACCAAGTCCAACTGCAGCTTATCAAGAGAGCTGTACAATAAAAACTGGGCAGAAGTTATGGGCTCTCTCCTTGCTCTAGTCTTAAGGCAGAGAGCAGAAGGGTTAACTAAGGAGTAGATTGGGAAAAGGATTCTTGGACATCCTTTGGCTCTTCTTCTACACTAGTGCACCTCTTGCAGGATCTCAATCTTGCAGCCTCAGCTGAAAAAGATGACAGCCTGGTGCTTTCCCGGGAAGGGAAAATTATGGTTCAGGTCATTTGTGGGGTAAAGAAGAACCCAGATGACAGAAAAAACAAAATAAATCAGACACCAGAAGCATTATCTATGCCCAAGTATATGTAGGCAACTTTCTCTTCCATATCACAAAGGCTGCAGATAGCCCATTTTGAAAATCAGCAGAGCATTTGAACCCTGGTGAAAGAAAAAGTGAAGCCTCTGTGAAAGCAATGTGCACCCGAAATTCAGCTTAGCCGATTAGTTTCGCTATCTGATGATGCAGGAAAAGGAGCACATCTTGAGCATTTACATTATTTTAGTTATAGCTTGGCAGAGCTCAGAACCTACTATATACATACTTGTCAAGTATGGGGGGAAAAAATTCCCTTGACTTTCATGAATAAAATAAAATTCATGAATACGTCAAGACGGCAATGAAGAGAGGCAGTGTTAACATGCAAGTCAGAAGACATACAACATACATGAAGAATTGTGTTAGGTTGGTTTTAAGGCTTTGGAGGATAAAATATATTTTATATATTTGTTGTCTCATATATAAGGGATGACAAATTTAAAAAACAGAACACTGATTTTTTTTATTAACTGCTATGTTGGGTTATTAGCTTAACACATGATCAACTGTTGAAAAGATTAGCGTCATGAAATTAAGCAATCAGAATTTAAAATCCTGTGTTACAATTTTAGAGAGTGAACTTACAAAACATACTGCACTTGAACTTGATAAACAGGGAAGATATCAGTTACTAACCTATAACTAGATGTTCCACAAACCTCTTCAGTTCTGCTAGTTTTGCAAAAAAAATTAATGGAGAGAAATTTAGACTTTTGTCTTTACAATTTAATATCAAGCTAGAAGCAAGTAAATACTCTAGATTTTGAGTGAAATTGTGACGCAGTTGAAGTAAATGAGTGTTAACAAACAAGACGATAGCCTACTGAAGCCCAGGTTTGGTCTGTGAAGTCCTCCCCCCGCCCACACACACATTTAGCGTGTGGACCCTAATAAGTGGACAGCCCCCTGTGTGTATTTCTTATGCATTAGGGCAGCCCCCACTCACAGGTTTAGTGTGACAAACCTAAAACACAGGCAGAAAATGGTCGCTCCTTGGAATGTTCTAGGCTTATCGCCCTCGACTTTATAGTGATGGCGGACCTGTATGCACACAAGGCTGCACGCAACCTAATTGATGGGATGTGGACAAGTGAGCACGCATTAGCCCACATGATCTGGGACCCTGCCATGAAATGGGGGATGCGTGTCTGGTGGCCACATGGCCGGGGTGGATCCAAACACTTAATAATGGGTGGATGTGGGCTATCATTTTGTTTGTTAACACCCAATGGGAAATATTCAACTGATTTAAAATGGAAACAAGGTTTCACCTTGTCGTCTATGAAATGAATTGAAATAAACTGATCACATAATAAAATGTTTGTACAAGTATATCTATCTTGGTATTGATTCGTTCAGTTCTCTCTCTAGATAGACAGGGAAATGCAAGAAATAAACAGCATGTAAGTTTTTCAATTTTTCAGTTTCAATATTCTAACCACTACTGGAAAGGAAATTTGTGGAACCACTTTAAGACTACAAGAGCTGAAGTTCTTAGTCTGAATGGTTAAAATTAAGCAGTGAAGATTAAGTTTAATGTGGTCAAGTAAGGAGGAGGAAAAGAGTTTAGCTATCTGGTTAATTACACTGGTTTAAAACAGTTCCACTCAAGAACATAGTAGAAAAGTATTTTGTTGGGAGTTTTACTTTTTATACACATAATTACATTAAATAATTGTGTCTGGCAAATGTGCAATGGGGTTCAAAGATGACTAGGGAAGGATACGATCAGTGCCTTGGAATATCACACAACCTTTCACCAATTCTCCCATGATGCACCCAACAGACCAGATATCAACTGAAAGTAAAAATGAAATGATTAAATTATGAAGTGTCATGAACAAAAGTGGAAAATGTAAAAAATAAATAAATAGCATTTACAATAAACACAAGGATGTAGAAAACTAAACTGCTAACAACAGATGTGTTTCTTTACAGCATGAACACTACTACTGCTCACTTGCTACACATTTTCTAGTCAGATAAAAATTCTGTTGGAGCCTTACATTAAAATACTACAAAATACTTTTACGACTGGTCCTTCAGCCCCTCAATATTGGTTTTAATTGTGCTTTTCACTGAATAAAACCACTCTGAAAGAAGGATACAGTCTCTTCCTGGAAACAGGACTTTGTGGAGGACCATTTCTGCCATTATGCACCCAACAGACCAGAGATCCACTATCAAATGTTAGGTGCAAGAGGGACAAAAGATTAAAGAATTTTTAAAAGATACCATAAATAGTTTCTTCATTTGCAGGTCTACATTGCATTTACAGTCTTGTGTATTGATTTGATATTCCAAAGGTTATTTTGATCTTTCTTGCATAATTTACAGTAGATTCCACTGTATGAACATTAACTATTTCTGAGCCATTCTGTAAAAGCGATGTGTTTCAAATTTTTGATACCAAGAACCAGCTCCTCAGCTTCCTAGAATGCAGTGGGCTAGTCAGGAGTTGATCTGACCAGAGAATATTTAAGTTTCTACCCTGCCCTTCCTCAACGGCTCAGGGCAGCTTACAATATTAAAAACACGGAATACATTCAAATCCCTTTAACCCCCCCCACAAACCCCCCCTCACCCCTAAACCCACCCACCCCAACCCCTATCCCCGTCTACCAGGCAGAAAGGAAAATTGGGTCCTTACCTGATGAATTTTCCTTCTACGGGAGATCCTCCTGGACGGCCAGTAAAAACTGTAGGGTTAGATCCCCGCCACGGACAATAGGAGACAGACTTACTGATTTTTTTTTCCTCTGGAGCATGCTCAGTGGGGATCTAGCCCCTCAGCTCCAGTATTTTCAAGCTTTATTTCACACTGTTGAACCTATGCTGAACTGGAACATTTTCTGGAACAAGATAAATATTTAATAACTGAGGGTACTTTCAGACATAATGCTAACCACCCTTTAACCACCCTTGGTGGTTATTTATGCATGTTGCAGGGCTGCATAGGGCACCAATATAGCCCTGAAACATGCATAAATAGCCACCAAGGGTGGTTAAAGGGTGGTTAGCGTCATGTCTGAAAGTACCCAATGTCAATCTTACTTGTAACTTCCCTGTAGCCACCGCCAACAGGGGATGGTCCTGGGTTCTACGTGGGTGCTAGGCTCAGCGTCCGAGTTCTGGGCACTGCAGAGTTATCTCTCACTCCAGGTGGGACTGGCCGTCCAGGAGGATCTCCCATAGAAGGAAAATTCACCAGGAAAGGACCCAATTTTCATTTATCCCGGGAGATCCTTCTGGATGGCCAGCAAAAACTGTAGGGACGTTCCCAAGCGGTGTCCCAATCCTGAAATATAGGGAGGGAAAACGGAGACAGAAGTGTCATGCGGAAGGAGGTCAAGGGAACCCCTTATAGCACCGCCTGTAGAACCCTTCTCTGAAGTGCTGCATCGGCTGATTCGAGCAGCGGGATCTTGTAGTGCCTAGTAAAGATGCACACGGAAGACCAGGTCACTGCCCGACAGATTTCCCCATAGGAGGCTGAATTTCTAAAGGCCTGGGAAGTGGCCATTCCCCTGAGGGAATGGGCGAAGACCCCCATGGGGGGGGGGGGCTTATTTTCAGCCTTGTAAGCCTCTGTGATGCAGAGAGTCATCCAGCGTGCAATAACTGCTTTGGATGCCCTCATGCCCCTTCGCTGAGGGCTGTAAGCTACGAACAGGGCTGATGTCTTTCTGAAGGGGGCTGTACTGTCTAGGTAGACCTTGAGTGCTCACCTCACATCGAGCTTGTGCCAGACTCGTTCTTGTGGGTGAGTCGGTTTGGGGCAAAAGAAGGGGAGGACCACCTCCTGTTCCCTGTGGAAGCGGGTGTCGACTTTGGGACAAAAGGCCAGGTCTAGTCTAAGGACTGCTGAGGATTCCTTGAAAGAACAGAAGGAGGGGGTCTATGGAGACGGCACTGAGTTTGGAGACTCTTCGAGCAGAGGTGATGCCTATGAGGAAGGCGAGTTTGAGGGACAGGTAATAGAAGGAGACTTCCCTGAGAGGTTCAAAGGGAATCTTGGTTAAGGCCCTCAAGACTAGGTTCAGATTCCACACGGGGAATCAGTGAGCCACCAGAGAAGAGAACTCTCAATGCTTTCAGGAACTGAACAATATGGGGGTGTTTAGCTACCTTGCGGCCCTTGACAGTGCAGAGCACGCTATTCAGGGCAGCTACCTCCCTTTGAAGGGTATTGGGCTTTAGCCCCTTGTCTAGCCCCTCCTAGAGGAATTATAGGACAACCCTTATGGGGGCCTTAGTTGGTCTAATGTTCCTGTCCTTGCACCACCAAGCAAAAGTAGCCCAGGTGGACTGGTATATGCTGGCCTCTGGTTCGATAATTCAGTCAGTCAGCTTTATTTCCTTGTACTGGCCAAGCCATGACAATTAACACAAACATAAACAACTAAAAACAATAAGAAAAAGAACACCAATATTCAGCAGTTACCATTTAAAATACCGCAAGGCATAACGTATATAAATACATAATCCAAATATATATTCAATCATACCGGAAGAGAAAAATTTCCCAACCACCTATAAATATCTAACATCTATAAGAAAAATACGGAAACCAAAATATATTCAATCGTTCAAGGAAAGAAAAATTTCCCTTAAAAACACATGCCCCGAGAGCAAAACGGGCTGCCATATCTGAATTTAGTGGTTTCTTATCAGAAAGGCAATAGATTATAAAGGCCCAATGGAGACAAGTCCGAAGGAAGATTAATCCGACTCTGCATTTCAGCTCTTACGTGCGAGTAGAGCGGACAATATAATAAATAGTGGACCAGGTCCTCAACTGAGTTTACCCCACAAGGGCATTTTCTTTGGTCATAAGGTAACCCCGCATATCTTCCCAAGGATACTGCAGAGTCAAAGGTTTGTAGCCGAAGAACTGTAAAGGCTCTCCTTAAACCGAAATTCGTAATATCCTTTAGATAGTTGCTACCGGTTTTGGGAGGTAAAACGAAACGATAAAAAGGGGAAGCACGAACCAAATTAGCTTGAGACCTCAGAGATTGTATATCAATGTCCCATAATCTTTCTTTTATCATTTTGGGGGAATTGAAGCCCCCAAAAAAGAGTGAAAGGCCTAACTTAGGTTACATACCATTCTCAGACAAGGATAATCGTCAACTTGCGATTCAATTTCAAAACACCTTTTTGAAAGAGAGGCCTGTGAGTTCAGGGTCAGCTTCAACACATAAGAATGTTTTCTCCAAAATTGCGCCCAGTGAAACTGAGCCTGTTTCCAATTTCACCAATGCTGAGGAAACCCCAGGAGGAACCCCCAACAGTTTTCGCAGAAATTTATTCTGGGATTGGCTCCAGAAGTAATGATGCCTTGGGGGTATACCCCCATACCTGAGCACCATAGCTTAATTTAGCCAGTTTTCTTTTCAAAAACCTTAAGGGCTGGGGCAATAAGATGTCCTCCCTTATTAATATAAAATGTATAGATGGCAGCTGAACTGGCCAAAGCCTCCTGTTTGATAGCCGGAATATGCGGTAGCCTGAATATGCGGTAACCAAGAGTTGTTAAATGCGAAAACTATCCCCAGATATTTGAAGGTGCGAACCTGCTCAATACGGTTCTGACTGGTATATGCGTTTTGTGGCTGGTCTCCTGGATTGTAACAGTGTCCATGACTTGCTGGGAATAGCTCAGCTTCCTCAGACCCCTCCGTTCAACCTCCACACTGTTAGTTTAAGGGCTTCTGGGTTGTCGTAATGGATGGGTCCCTGAGTTAGGAGATCGGGGGTGACTGGAAGCCTCAGCGGGGGTTCCAAGCTCAGGTCCTGAATGCCTGTAAACCACGTCATCGCGGCCAGTAGGTGGCGACTAGAATGGTGGTCGATCGTTCTTTCTTTATCTTTGCCACTGTCTTGCCTATTAGGGGGGAAAGGTGGGAAAGCGTACGAGAGCCCTGGCGGCCAGGTCAGGTTCAGTGAATTGAACGCAGCCACTCGGCAACTCGGGACTCAGGATACGAAGAGACCAGTCTTTGTGTTGGCTGGTGACGTGAACAGGTCGATCTCTGGCTGTCTGAATGTCTTGACTATGCTGCCGGGTGGAGTGCCCACTCTCCCGAGTCGATCTTTTCCTGAGTGTTTGTTTTTCCCGTGATGTGAACCGCCCAGATGGATGCCAGATTGTTTTCTGCCCACTTGAGGACAGTTGCTTGTTGGTGGAGAGATCTGGAGCTAGATCCTCCTTGGTGGTTGACGTATGGCTTCACCACTGTGTTGTCGGTGTATACGAGGACGTGTTTTCCTTGAAGGGCTGGGGCTAGGGCTCAGAGGACTGTAGATCGCATATAGTTCCAGCCAGTTGATGTGATGGTGGTGTTCCCAGGAGAGCCACTTGCCTTGTGCAGTCTTGCGCTGTGAGTGAGCTCCCCAGTCCCGGAGGCTTGCGTCACTATCGTCCTGTCGGGGTCTGATAGTGGGACACCTGGTTGGAATCGGTCTCCCCTTGTCCACCAGAGGAGAGAGTTCTTCAGCGGCACCGGGACTGTGATCCACAGGTTTTCTCCCTGCACCAGGTAGTCTTGCCATGGATGCAGAAACCGCTGTAATGGTCTGGAGCGGAATCTGGCCCAATGCAGGATTCCTAGGCAGGAGATCATGGTGCCCAGTAGGCTGGCAAGTGTCTTGAGTCTGGCCTTGCAGGACTTCAAGATTTGATTGATGCAACCTTGTAGTTTCTCTTGCCGCTGTGGCGTAAGGAAGACTTCTTACCTGTTTGTGTCGAGGATCACCCCCAGGTGTTCCAGGGTTTGGGAGGGGATCAGGTGGCTCTTCTTCAGGTTGATATTGAAGCCATGGTTCTGCAGGTATTCGATGGTTGTGTGGACATCCTTCAACGTTTGTTCATAGTAAGGAGATCGTAGGAGGATGTCATCAAGGTATGGATGGATCCTGATGCATTCCTTCCATAGATTCAAGATGAGAGGGATCAGGACCTTCATGAATGTCCTGGGTGAGGTGGTGAGGCCGAAGGGTAGTGCTATGTATTGCCAGTGTTGTTGAGCATACGTGAATCTGAGCCATTGCCTGTGCGATGGGAGGATGGGAATGTGAAGGTTGAGGTAGGTCAGCCATTCGCCTTGGGTGATCGTTACGCGGATGGATTAAAGGGTTTCCATCTTGAACTTTCGCACTTTGACCAATCAGTTGAGGATTTTGAGGTTGAGGACTGCTCGCCATTCCTCCAACTTTTTGGGATGAGGAACAGGATGGAGTAGAGTCTGGATCCCTTGTCGCCAGATGGCACATGTTCTATGGCTCCAATGGATCGGAGTCTGGTTATTTCTGTTTGCATCGTGGATTGCTTGCCTGGGTTGTTTGAGACCAGTGAGAGACAGTTAGAGTTTCAAGGGAAGCGGGAGAACTCAATGGTGTATCCCCTCTGGATGGCTCGGAGGACCCATGCATCTGCCATGGAGTCCAGTCATCTCTCTGCGAAGAGCTGCAGCCTGCCTCCTAGGGTTGCAGGGTCCTGAGGGGGGCAGGCTCCATAGTCATGTGTCCGCTTTGGGGCATCCAGAACCCCACAAGTGCTGGGCTGTGTTTCATGGTCCCTTCTGCTTGTTCCATCTAGGCTTGTATTTTTGCTGGTTTCCTGTATGTGGGTAGAAAGGTTGTCTGGTGCCACCTGCTGGCAAATATCCTGCACTGTATGAATGAAAAGGTTTTTTTGAAATCCCAAAGCTTTGTAAAGTTTGCCTTTTGGACTTATCTGCAGTGTCTGCGAGGACCCTGTCCAGGCAGACCCCGAAGAGTTTGGCCCCTTGAAAAGGTCCCCCTACTAGGGTATTTTTGGCTTTGGAGATCCCTTTTCAGGACCTGAGCCAAAGGTGGCAGCAGGCTGCTATGTTGGACACCGCCGCACGAGAAGTCCAGCAGAGGATATCAGTGGAGGAGTCTGTTATAAAGGCCTAGGCCAACTGGATCCTGGTGGAGAGGATTCCTTGTCATTTTCATAGAGACCTGAGGCTCTTGAGAAGTAGGTGACGGTGGTCATTTTTATGACTGAGGCTACTTCCTCAAAATTCCTCCTTAGGCTACCTCTATTCCCTTGTCGGTAGGAATCCTGAGGTAGGACTCACCCTCTGCAGGGAAAACAGAGTTTCTAGCGAGGGATGCTGCTGTGGCATCCACTTTAGGGTTGACGAGGAGGGCCTCCTTGCTCTTAGGGAGTGTGTAGAGGAATTCCTGTGTTTTATTCATCCTGCGAGCCTTGTTGGGGAGCTGCCATTCCTTTTTGTAATTTTCTCGTAAGCCTTATCTAGAATCATCCCCGTCTCTGGCTCTAGCGCGCGAAAAGGAGAATTGGTTACCTATCTTCGTGAATTCCTTTCTCTCTTACTCTCCTGATCCTCCTCCGCTGGGTAGCTCTAGTGCTGGCCGATAGGAGGCAGATGACATCATTTCTTTTATGCGCATGCGCGCCAGGAGCTACCCGGTCCCTCAGTCCATAGTATAGCCGAGTGCCCCTGTAAGTAGTATCACCTGACAAAACATAACTTCAGGAGAAAAAACTGTAATACCTTAAGAACATAATATTAAGAATCAGTTTGAACTGGGACCCAACATGGTCAAAAAGTGAGAAAAGTTAAAAA
>QEPC01015059.1:146461-157878 GCA_003113815.1 Sphenodon punctatus
GTGCCGCCCCGGAGTTACCCTATCTTATTCTCCTTATTAATTTACTTGATTTATTTTGTTTTATTTGCCCCAATACTCTCGGGCGCGGCCGCCCCGCCCCGGAGCTGAACTGTCGACAGGAGAGGGGGGGAGGGGGAGAAGAGGCATGCAGCCACGCCGTTTCTCTGACTGTTTCTTTCCTCTTTTTTTTTTTTTTTTTAAATCTCGCTCTTCATAATTTCCCTCACCTGCCAAGAAAGCAGAACCGACCCTGCGACTATTCTTCCAAAAAAATTTTTTAGAGAGCTTCCGCGGAACGCGTCCTACCGGCCGAGGCAGATGATAAGACTGAGGGACCAGGTAGCTCCTGGCGCGCATGCGCATAAAAGAAATGATGTCATCTGCCTCCTATCGGCCAGCACTAGAGCTATCCAGCGGAGGAGGAGAAGGAGGTAAGAGGAGAATATATTCTCTCTCCTCTTCGGAGGAGTCTGAGGAGTCGCGCTTGTCTTTTTTCTCCGAGGTGAAGAGCCTTCACGACCAGCTTGAAGATCTGGTCTCTGTATTTACCAGGGAACTGCCTCTCTGGGTCAGAGGAAGCTTTAATCCCCGGCTCCTCTATCTCACCCTCCTCAAGGAAGGAGCGGCTGATCTCTTCCTCAGAGGGTTCATGATTCCCTGAGGCATGGGACTCTGACGCTGCCTCCTCCTTCACTGACTGCTCTGGGGGAGCCTTTTTTCCTTTTCTCTTTGAGCTGTCTGCAGCTTCTTCCTCTACGGAGGAATGGATAGACCTCACCTCCTCAGAGGTTGACCACAAAGAGGAGGGGGAAGTCCAGGGATCTAGAAACCTTGCGTGGCTTTTGGGGCAGGGGGTGCTTCCCATTGGCAGCATCCTTGGAGCAACCCTTGTAGGGGCAGGCTTTCTTTGGCTTAATAGGAGATCTTTTCCACTTGTCCTGCTTTAATTCCCATAAGATCGCTTTAAGAACCTCCATGTAAGGATCTGGGGCCAGGGATGGGGCATGGGGGGGTGCAGGTGGCTGGGGCATGGGTGGGGGGGTTACAGTTGGTGCGGGCGGCTGGGTTGCTGCGCCCGTGTCTGCTGCTGTTGCTACCATCCACCTGGTGGTGGCCATCCCCTGCTGGCTGCTGCTCATTTTAATTTCGTTTTCCCCCCAGCCGCTTGTCTGGGTGGCCGGGGAGGAGCAAGCCGGGGCCTCGCCTGCTGCTGCACGTTGGGTTGGAGCTGGTAGCAGGTTTTGTTTCTCTCCTGGGCTTGGATGGGGTAGTGGAGAGAGCTGGCTCAGTCGCTGCTGTGCTCGGGTGGCGAGCCCTCTTGGAGCCGGAGGGAGGAATCCACTGCGCTGCCAGGCCCCCTGCTGGGAGTTAAGTGCTGGGACTCGCCTGGAGACTGATCTCCGTTGGAGGTGGTTCCGCTGCCGCAGGAGCAGCCGGTCTCCTTTTCGGCGCTTTCGGGCTCTATCGGAGATGGGGTCCCAGGGGACCAAAAGCTAGAAACCCTGCTGGGGAACTGTTACGCCCGCTCTCTGGGGCCCCCGTGCCAGCTGGGAAGGGGGCACCCGGGCTGCAATCCTCCTATCCCCTTCTAAGGAAGGGAGGTGAACAGGGAGGGAATTCCTCCCTCCCTGGCACCTGAAGGCTTTTTGAAGATTTTCCTGGCTGCCTGTAGCTCTTTTATGAGGTGGCAGCTAGCCTGCATCCTAACTGTGTGGAGGCAGACAAACAACTGGAGCTGAGGTGTTGGATTCCCACTGAGCATGCTCCATGGAAAAAATAAATCAGGACGTCTGCCTCCTACTGTCCATGGCGGGGATCTAACTCTACAGTTTTTACTGGCCGTCCAGGAGGATCTCCCAGGAGAAAGGTTTTACACTGCCTCTGGAATATGCTCAGGGTTGAGCTCTACCCATTTGGATTCGTTACCGGTGCTCAGTTCAGCAGGGCTCTTAACAGTCCTAGGGTTCCTACCATGCAAGACAGAAGGGGCCAACAAAGGCAGCCCACAGCAGGACTGTGATCATAAAGTTGGAAGTGTCCCAAAGTCTGGGTTCTACTCAGTCACTTCTCCTGCCATGGGCTGCACTGTGCCATTGCCTCTGCCTCAAGTATCCCTCAGCAAGGAAAAAGGGGAAGCTTAGGAAGCACAAGCACCTAGGACCAAGGACAAAGGAAATATTTCATGTTCACTCTAGCTTGCTCCCCCAACTTCAAGCCCCAGCTTGGCTACGCACTCTAATTTCCCATCTGCAAGACGGGCATGTTACTGCCCTCTCTCTCTCTCAGGATATGTGGATTAACAAGACAAATTACTACGTGTTTGCACTTTTAAAGCACTAGACATAGGGTGAAAACAGACATGCACCGTAACTCTTTAAGATAATTTTAACACCACTTGAACATTTTTTATGCATGTCATAGGGCTGCATAGGGCACCAATACAGCCCTGCAACATGTATAAGAAATGTTAAAACAATGTTAAAGTGATGTTAAAGCAGTTATGTGCTCGTCTGTTTTCACCCACAGTGCCTTATCATTCCAGGGAATAGTGAGATGATGCTGGTGGGGAGAGGCAGCCGATACAGAGGATTCCCTCAACTCCCTTGCCGCTGCATATTGAAGGGGGAGGTGGTGGACCAGGTAACAAAATTAGTAATTATTTTTGACCACATTCTGTTCGTGGAGACTCAGTATCGGACATGGTTCAGAGATGCTTTTTTGAGCTAAGCAATTTGTGTAAACTATGCTCTTATTTATCCCAGTCTGACCTTGCCACAATGACCCAGGCCCTGGTAGCCAAGAGGCTTGGTTTTTGCAATTCACTTTTGTATGAGCTTCCAGCAGTGCTTCTCCGTCACTTGCAGCTTGTTCAAAATACGACAGCGTGGCTGCTTACTGGTTTGGGAAGCCATGCCATAGTATACCCCCACCCTGCATTCTCTGTACTGGCTGCTTGTAGAATGGCAGATTGAATTTAAGATTGCACTGCTGGCTTCCAGATCCCTGAACAGTACAGGCCCTGGCCATTTTCAAGACCTGCTCCTACCACCTCACCATGATGGTTATCTGCGCTCAGAAACCATCCACTTTTGAGGATCCCACCATCACACCTTAAGTCAGCAGGCGATCAGGCCTTTGTTGTGGCAGGCCCCTCAACATGGAACTTGCTCCCTCCAAATGTTCATCTCAGATCGTCCCTCCTCACCTTTAAAAAGCACCCGGAGGCTTATTATTTTCCAGTTGCTTTTAGGATCCGCTACTGGTACACCTCAGTGTATTCTGTCCTCCTGCTTTACCTTCCCCTTTTAAACGGTTTTTAAATGGATATTATATTGTTTTATATTACTGTATTTTATGTTTGTGAAGCACTCCGAGCAACATTTGGCGGGGGGGAGCACTAATAAAGGTATCATCATCATCATTATATCTGTATTATGTTGGCTACCTCTTCTACAACTATTTAATCCCCATGATTGACTGATATGTCAAATGTAGTATTTTTTCTTGCAAAAGCATTAATATTTTGTGGTGATTTAGTTTTCTCCTTGTCTTCTCCCCAAAATATGGCACAGCATTACTTACTGACAGGTCCTGGTCAGTATCTCAGGCCACTCTGCACTGGTGCCTTTCAGGCATCGGCAGTGACTTAATCACCTTTCTTCTCCCATCTAATTTGCATGCTTGTAAGCTACTGGTTGCAACCATAAAGGGGAATGTAAACAAGCGAGGGAAGGGCAAGGATAAAACCAATATAAATTCTAGTTTTACTTCTCAGATGTGTCATTTTCAAAAAGCACCTACAGTGATTTAGGAGCACAAGGCCTATTGAAAATTAATGAACTTCATCTACATCATTTAAGCCCTTGTTGTTGTTTTTTAAAAATATACAACACACCCCCCCCAAGAAAACCCATCACCTCACATAACTAAATTAAGTGCTGTGAATTACTTTAACATCAGTAATAAGTAACAACAATGGTCTACTATAGAAATTATCTCATGAAAATTCACCTTAAATAAGGGTTTAAATATTTCACTCCTGCAACTTACCATTCTCTTTGTATCCCATGCCAAGGATAACCTCTGGCGCTCTGTAATACCTTGTTACTACATATGGAGTCATCATAAAATTTGTACATGCTGTTCTTGCCAGTCCAAAATCAAGAATTTTGAGTGTGCAGTCTGATTTTACTACTATATTGCTGGGTTTTAAATCCTAAGGAAATAAATTAATTGTGATTATTATACAGACTCTGGAATATACCATACATCTATCCATAAAACCAATATAAATAATTTATTTCAAATTAGCAGATTAATATATGCTTTGCTTTGTGTGCAAATCAATCTAATTTAAATACAAAAACTGAATTTCATGAAACATGCATATTAGTAGTATTTCCCTTAGTTCAGCTTACTTCTGAGCCTTCTATATAAAACATGGTGGCAGCACTGGCATCAGTACGAAAGAGACCAACGTGTGCAAACAAGGTTAAAATGTATGTGTACACACATTTGTGCCCTTGCATTCTTATCTTGGGTCATACCAAATGCACATTCCAACTCATGCACTTGAAAGACTGCATGAGAAGAATACTCTGCTGATGTAACTCAAGTTAATATATAGGGTGATCGTTTGGTCATCTGTCCATTACAAATAGGGATAAATATAAAACGGTCAGATGAATAAATGATCACCCTGAAGTCACACCGGTAGAGTTTGGCCTTATATGTGTTTTGGTAAAAAAAGTTCCCTCCCTAATAACACCAATGAGGTTAGAACACCACACTCAAGAGCACCCTAAGACTCTGAGGAAGTTCAGAAGCAGACTGAATGATCACATGCAGTGTGGTCAAATAAAGCGACTCTAAGCCAGATCTTATTAGCACCATGACATTTTTCTCTAATCTCTCTCCAGTGACAAGAGAGACTGGAGTTCACAATATTGGGTGATTTCAGACGTGACGTTGACACGGTGAACCACGGTGAATACCCACCTGGGGTCACCGTGTCCCGCACGTCTGTTTGGCGGCCGCCAGATGTTGGCCACGCTCAATCGGCACATGGGGTCAATTTGAACCACGCTTCCCGGGCTAGCCGGGGGAAGGTCCCGGGAAGCGTGGTCAAACGGACCCCGGGCCGTGGCCAACAAAAAGTAACGTCTGGCCGCGTGCCACGGCCCGGGATCCCCGGCGGGATCCCGGGCCGTGGCACGATCGGCCAGACGCGGCGGCCGCATTGGCCCCGCCGCCCGCCCGTCTCCTCGGAGGGCGGGCGGCGGGGTGCGTGGAGGGGGCGGGGCCGTGCGGCCGCACGTTGCGCCGCGCGGCCCCGGCCCCTCCCACTTTCCCCGCCGGGATCCCCCCGGCACGTCTGTTGGGCCGTGCAGGGGTGACCCCGGCGGGGAACGAAGACGTTGGTTCCGGTACGGGGCCAAAGGGCCCCGTATCGTCTGAAAGTACCCATTGTCTCAGTGTAACCTACATCACAGGGTTGTTGCTAGGATTTAAAGTTGTGTTAAATTGTTCTATGTGAAGCGCCAAGTGCCATGGCAGGGGGACGCTATATAAAAATAAATATTATTATTTATTAGTAGTAGTACTTGAAGGAGCAGAGAGTAAAGGAATGGCAGACAGGGAGAGAAATACTCAAATGCAAATGAGGCTACATGGTACCCCAGACGTTGTACCAAAACATTGATAAATTATTTTTTTAACAAACCACTTCATATTCCATGTATTCCTCAAGGATATGGGATCTGTTGTGTCCCACTGGTTCATGCCCCCCCCTTCCAGTTGTAGCTTTTAAAAAAATGTCAGTGAATACTAGAACATTAATGGGGTACAATGGACCCTCACTGGAGTGAATGGGAAAATGAAAGCACTATACGACCAGAGCTGTGGGGTCATATTTGCCCTAAACACAATGTAGAATTTTGTCTGTTTTCATAATATGCCATTTTCTGCATGTACCCAAATTTTGTATACAAGTGCATTGGGGGTGTGTGTGTCAATTACACCCCAAATGGAAAACTCTAGTTAACCCTTTCATAGTGTGAAGCTTCAATGATGGTTTTTTTACTTACAAGATTGTTTTGAAAAAAAGTAACCCGTTAGGCTGAAGGGGTCATTTCAACCCCTCCATTAGTTACTATGGCAGCTGGCTATAGGAATGCAGATGAGCTTTTAATAGCTCAGGCTCTTGAAATATAGTCAAGCGGTCTGCATGGTAAGTTATCAACTACTTTATCTTTGCTTGCCTATGAATGGTGAGAACATCGGGATATTAACACTTGTTATCGCCTATATGTTGTCTCGTCTGCATATGAATGTGCTGTCCCTGACCCTAGGA
Organism: Sphenodon punctatus; assembly: GCA_003113815.1. NCBI lineage: Eukaryota > Metazoa > Chordata > Lepidosauria > Sphenodontia > Sphenodontidae > Sphenodon > Sphenodon punctatus. The sequence continues at coordinate 152,814 of QEPC01015059.1, forward strand.
AATCTATTCAAGTCTATTTATTCCTTTGTAATGTACAATACTTAGTTGAAAATGTTGTTACTTTTGCAGTTTCTGTACATTTTATGTTCCAAAAATGGGAGGTCAATTCAAACCAGTACCATTACTGGTGGGATTTTACTGGTAACAGTGGGGGTTCTCTAGTAAACCCATAGGCTTTCGTGTTGGCCATATATTTCTATACCAAAACACAATAAACAATTTTTTTTATGTTAAACTGGAATCATTTCCAAATCAATCATATTTATACTTTTCAACTATGATTTAGTTGGGGTGTATCATACCCCATACGCAGCGTACTTATTTATTTACTTAGGTTTCTAGGCTGCCCCCTCCTGCTTCTGCAGCTCAGGGCGGCTCACAACATATTAAAACATAAGAATAAAACAAAATCACTAAAAACAAATACAATAGCAATATAAAATTCACAATAAAATACTCCCGCAGCAGAGCTAAAAACCCACCCTCCCTTCCTAATCCCCCACCCATCTCCCTCGCCAAAAGGCCAGCAGAACAGCCACGTTTTACATGGTCTACAGAAAGAGGGGAGGTCTGGGGCAAGGAGGACCTCCATCGGAAGGGAGTTCCACAGCCTTGGTATGGCCACCGAGAATACCCTCCTCCTCGTCACCACCCAAAATACTTGAGGGATTTTGAGAAGGGCGCTCCCAGCAGACTGCAGGAGCCGATCCAGGACCCATGGGGTGAGGCAATCCTGCAGATAAGCGAAGTCAAGGTCATATAGGGCTTTAAAGGTCAAAACCAACACCTTGAAATGGGCCCGGAAGACTATAGGCAGCCAGTGCAGAGAACGAAGCACTAGTGTAATGTGCTCATGGTGACCTGTCCCCGTCAGGAAGTGGGTCACCACGTTCTGCACCAGCTGCAGTCTCTGGACTGTCACCAAGGGTAGACCCACGTAAAGCACATTGCAGTAGTCCAGTCTTGAGGTGATGAAGGCATGGATGATGGTGGCCAGGTCAGAGTCCGAGATGTACAGCCAAAGCCATCTTAACAGATGTAATTGGCAAAATGTGCCCCTCGCCACCTGGGCATCCAAGCGGAGCTGCGAGTTGAGGAGCACCTCCAAACCTGACGGACCAACGGAGGATGGACCCCATCAATGACGAATGCCACCACTCCCTCAGCCCCTCCCACCACCATCATCTCCGTCTTGCCAGGATTCAGCTTCAGACAGCTCACCCTCATCCAATCCTCCACAGCAGTTAGACAGCAGGTAAGCACTGAGATTGCTGGGCCTCGGTCAGCTGAAAAAGAGAGGCACAGTTGGGTGTCATCAGCATACCGATGACACCGCGCACCATACCCTCCGACGACCTTGCCCAAAGACTGCATGTACACGTTGAACAGGAGGGCGGACAGAATAGAGCCTTGCTCCACACGTAAGGTTCTGGGGAGATGATGAACAATCACCCAGAACCACACGCTGAGTTCTCCTGGCCAGGAAGGAATGGAGCCATTCAAGGACAGTAACGCCCACCCCAGCTCGGACCCACAAGCGGGCCATCAGTCTAATACAGAAGTTTTTTGAGCATATTAGGTTTAATATTAATGATTTATTCTAGTATTTTATGTTTGGTTTTACATGCAAAGAAGATTGTTACTTTATTGCTTTACCAGAATATCCTTAAAACAGGGTTGCCCTTATTAACTTGTACATCAGCTTTTCTTCATTCAGTATTAATATTTACCCTCATTCAGGGCCCCATGTTCACTGCACCACCACAAATCATGCCGCTTTCCATGGTGTCTGTGCGATTAGCTTTAATCAGCTCCTTTGTTGTTGCCCTGGAGGGAGAGGCTCTCTCAGAAATAACTGTTCTCTCCCAACCCCTCTTGCTGTTCTCTATTGGAAGGGAAGGACCACCTCAGCCCAGAACAGCCCACCTCTCCCCCATCAAAGGGAGGCAGCCAGGGTCACCTGCATCCTGGCTCTATTTCTTTGTGCAGGCGGAGAGAGAGAGGGGAACAGGAGCAGAGGCAGCTTCTGTTTGTATGTGTAGTAAGCAGAGGGGTTCCATGGGGCATGTGGGGAGAGGGGAGTTTGTGTGTGATGGGAAGGGGATTTTGCTAGAGTATTTGAGGAAGTAACTGTTTTTCTGCTGGAGATGGGGTATGTTATTTTTTGCTTTTTTTGTAGATGCGTGTATGTGGCTGCATGTTGCTGCGATAGTAGAGGGTTGGGGCAAAGGAAGTGTACTTATTGCTGGGTGACAGCATCCTGGGAAGTAAATTTGCATAAACATCACATAATAGGGAAGTGAATAAATTATGCAAGTTATATATTCACAGTGAACTTGCAGAATTTGACTTCCAGGCTGCAAAATTTATTTGGTGCAGTGAACATGGGTCCCTGTCCTCATTTAAACAACAAAACTTGTTTAAGCTGTCATTTTTTCATCCACAGAGCAAGTCATTTCTCACATACATTTGTCCTTGAATTAGTTTCCAGACTACTTAACTAGGAGAAGCAAATTTCATACATGCACCATATTTAAAGCGGGACATTATTAATCTCATTAGCACCACCTACTCTGTGAATGATACCAGCTGAGTGAAGATGTTTGATACCACACAGCATCTGGTAGAGAAGGTAAGACATTCTTTCATGATCTAATTCCATATGGATAACCTGGCACAAGTTAGCATCCATCAGTTCCATAACCAAATACCTAATAGAAGGAATTACAAAAAAATGAAAAGAAATCTTAGCACAAATTTTGCAATTAGCATCAAAACAGTTAAGCCAGAATGTTGGGCAAATCTAAATTATTTATAACCCCTATTTAACTGGTACTTGTATATTATTAACATCACACAATGGTGGAATCCATTTAATTCTACCAAAAATAGTGTAAAAGGTCAGCTGATATTTTGGGTTGTGTCATAATGGAAAAACAAAATTTCTAGAGACATCCCAGACATGATGAAAAAAGATAGCCATTTGTCAAGTTGAGGTTTCCTCTCACTATATGCCAACTTATTTACCAAAAATGTAGGAAAGCATGTATGCTCAATTTCCAAATAAAAGTCATTTCAAAAATCTCCCACTTCTAAGATAATTCCATTTGAAAGCTCCAACAACAAAAACTTCCAGTAAATATACAAATCAAAGGAAGATAATGGGAAAAGTAAAATAAATACCCTTCCTTCATCCTTCAGCACCTTTGCTAAGTACACAGACATTATTTATTAGCATCAGTTATATTTAACATCTAGATACTGCAGTGACCAAGACCTTATGAACACTTACATTTATGTGGCAGTAAGATCAAAAATTTAGGTTCAGAAATACATTAAATACATTTACATGTAACTGAATCTGTGTGTTTTATATTTCTGATGGGCTTTGTTTCAGTAGAAGATTTTGGGTTATCCTTATTGGGTTACCAACTTGATTGTTCTCATAGCAAAGGGAAAATAACGGATGCTAACGAACGGTGTGTTTACTTTTCCCATTATCTTCCTATGATTTGTATATTTACTGGAATATCCTTACTTATACATTTCTTCAAAGAGCTCAGTACAACATTTACAATGGAAGGACCAAATATTCTGCTACTAGTAACTATCTTATAAAATGTGTATGGTGTGCAAGTGCAGGGAAAATTTGCTCTTAATTCAGATGAATCTCTCAAGAAAATATGATACCATAGAACTTACACATCTTGAAATTCTTCTAGAGACTTCTGTGGTGTGAATACATTTAATAAACTAATTATCTGTAAAACAAAAAGCAAAGAAACCTCAATTATGGATTTGTACAAAAATTAAATACAGATGAGCACATTATCTTAAAATATTTAAGCAAACTGGATATGCTTAGGTACATTTGCATTTTGTACTGTCACCACCCTGTTGGGTGAGACATGGCTAAATATTTTTAAAATTAGACTAAATAAGGAGCACTACATTGGAGATATTTTTAACGTCACTAGTGTAACAAAATAGTCAGGTAACATATTGAGAACACCAGTTTACAAGGTTTTCCATGAAGTTACTAAAATATTACTACATTTTAAGATATGAGTGGGGAAACGCAGGGCCAGGGTCCAAATGCAGCCTGCAGCTAATTTTTATTTGAATCCTTTCACGTGCCTGGATCTAGCTCCTAGATCCAGCTCCCACGCCCAAGCATGAAAAGACTGAACTCCAGATAAGGATAGGGAGCAGATCCATGATCTGGTCCCTCTTCTTCCAAAGTGCAGACCATGAGTACCCCCAACTTTTACATGACTTCTCAAAATTTGTACTAATTTTCAAAGTGGCCCCTGAGAGGAATGCAGTTCCCCACTGCTCTCTTAGGTCCTGAATTCATAGAACAGAATCACAGAATTATAGGACTGGAAGGGTCTTCCAGAGTCATCTCATCCAACCCTGGAGCCAGAATTAGCTGTAAGTAAGTCACCCCTGATATTTATCCAGCCTCTTTTTAAAAAGCTCCTATAAAAAAAACATTCCACAATTTTCTTAAGCAACTTGCTTCATCGCCCCAGAAGTTTTTAAAATTTTCATCTGTTTCTTGACCAGGGACGGTGCGCCCCCTAGGGAATCAGGAGCAATGCCCTTCCCCGCAGCCCCAGGAGATGCCCGAGTGACCCGACCGGGGAAAAAAAAAAAAAAAAAAAAAGGAAGTCGCACCGGCCTGAGCCTGGGCTCATGTGCAGAGCCAGCTCGAAGAACCTTGTTTGAAGTAGCAACCTTCAGAAGGTTACTACTTCAAACAAGATTCTTCGAGCTGGCTCAGAACACTGTCACTGGTTTGTGCGCGTGCGCACACAAACCAGTGACTCTCACACCACCACTCCTCAAGGCTTCCTAAGGAAGGCTTCAGGGTCAAAAGGGAAGCGTTTTCTCCCTTTATGCAGAATGGGCGGCTAGAACCGCCGTCCATTACGCATAAAGGGACCCCGCAATGAAATAGTGCCGGCAGGAGGCACTATTTCACTGCAGGGGCCAGGCAGGGGGAAGTCCATACCTGGGCGACCAACACAGGCGCCCGGGTATGGGGGGGGAGAAGAGGCTG